>CAMTDV010000029.1:5654126-5709744 GCA_947069175.1 Scalesia atractyloides
ATAGAGAAATAATATAATTTTAATATAATTATATAAATAAATAAGTGATATATATTCATTATGAATGCTCTAAACGATATAAGATTTGTTTCTCCTTAAATTAGATAAGTTACGTTATAATGATTTAAATATAGTTATTTAAAAAATTTATAGTACAGGGTACAACTTTTTCTTTATCTTATTGGCCTTTTTTGTACAACAAATAAAACAACCTTTTGTTGACTTTTACTCTCAAATTCATATGCATAGTTAACTTTAAAACAAGTTTTTGTTGACTTTACGCTCAAATTCATATGCATAGTAAACTTTTAGTGTTTATATATTTTGAAACTTGTTTATGCATTATGTTTTGTAATACGCTTTGTAAGTTGTCTCTGAGCATTCGTATCCCTTATTTTATTATATAATTATATTAAAAATAACTATATATTTTTTCATATTTTAATTAAATAATATATTTTATATTTTTATCATTATTATTTTTGTGTCCCTCAAAACAATTTTCAATATGTATTAAAAACTATTGAGAGTGATCAGTGTCACCTCAAAATACAAATAAACAATAATATTTTTCGCTTTTCGACTCACAATCATTAACAACAAATTTTTATAATGTAAAACCTCACTCAGAGAATTTGATAAATGGATTGTGAATGTTCTTACTTTGTTATTTCTTTCTTTCATTTTACATTTAATCGTAATACATTTTTCACTTTTAATTTTGGTTCTATATACTTTTCATCTTGTGGTTAAACGTATTTACCTCCGTTTTTCTTGATTAACGGTTGTGTTACGTTTTACATTTCGGTCTAGTTTTTGCACATTAACATGCCGTAACGGATATGAATGGTTCAACGGTTTTACGTTTACTTTTGTATTGTTATTTTTTTTCTTTTTTATTTCTTTTATTTTACAAACCTCTCTGATGTTGGTGGTCGCAAATAACGGTATGGCATTGATGTTATTTGATATGGTTTTATGCCTTGCCGCAACTTAAAACGTTTACGACTAGTTACAAGGATATGAACGACTTTTTACATGGGTGCGTGATTTCAACATACGAGGGTGATAGCAACCAAGATTTCCGTCCTCATATTCAAAACATGAAAACATGATTACTTTTTTCTATCAAAATCAAATAAATTATAAACGTATCTTTTTATTTACTTTAGCTTAGCTCATCTTTTCCAGCGTATTATCTTTTGAATATTTATACTAGTGTATTTTAAAAGTCTGGTTACGTAAACACATGGCCAATCTGTAACACGTCCTCTCTCATCACTTCTTATGTAGCTCACTTTTCGGATGTTTTTTTTCCAAATCATCTCTACTATCCTAAAAAAACGTTCAAAACCAGTCTACTGTGAATGCTCTGAATCATTGACTGCGTTAATAACAAATTGTAAATCTGTTTATTTTATGAGGTAAAATTGGCATCTAGTTACGGTACTTTTTTAAAACTGTAATAGTTTATGTGTTGGATATTTGGTTTATGACGATTAAAGTTTAAATAATGAGTTTAATTTAAAATATGATGATTTAACAGCTAAATAGTGAAATCAACAATATTAACTATGGATTGCCTTCTGAACAAAAGTGGGCCACTAATTAATCGTGATTAGTACATGTTACGGTCTACTCATTGAATGGCGCATTGCACCATGCTATATTTACTTAGTATTTATTCATGTGCTATCATTATAATTTACTTATCATGATAATAGTCATATTAAATAATTATTAATTTGGATTTCAGTTGATGGTTCTGCTATCTTCATTGTCCTCTTTCATGCTTGTCATTTTCCCTTAGAATTACAGCCAAATTTTGCGGTAATCATCCAAAGTCAATAATATATGATTCGGAATAGTTGTTTTAACCCAAAGTGAACTATCGAAATTTATAATTGCTGCGAGTATTATTATAAGAATTCGGTTCTAAGAATTAACGAAGGTTCTAAATTTATAAATATAAACATGGTCACATAACCTCTACTTTTTTTAATAACGCTTACTCTACTCTAATAATCCTAAATTAATCTCCCTTGCCTAGATTTAAACATAAGAACTCACCTCTAAGAAGCATAACCAAGTGGACTAGCCCCATATTACCTCACATACCCTCTACTAGGACTTGGAATTTCACACACATTGGTTCACATACCCTTTACTGAACACTCCAAAAATCTCTCATGTATGCTCTTTTCTCTTTAGCTCGTATTATATCATAGGTTTGTAATCGAACCGAGTTGAGCCGAGCCAAGTTGAGCTCGAGCTCGAACTTAAACAAGCCAGCTCGGCTCGGCTTGTTTATTTTATCGAGCTCAACTCGGCTTGTAAAATATTCAAGCCAGCCAAATCAAGTCGGCTCGTTAGTTTTCTTTTTTAATTTTTTTACAAATATTGACAACGTAAAAAACAAAAAAAAATTGAAAATTACACATAATCTGTGTATTATTATATTATTATTATTATTATTATTATTATTATTATTATTATTATTATTATTATTATTATTATTAATAGTTTAAAAATCAAAAGACATTTTACAAGTATGATATGTATAATTTGTGTTTATTTTATCATATTTTTATATATTATTGATTAATTAAACTTAATAATATTATCACTTCAACCCCCTCCTACATATTTTCTATTTGAATACATTTATAATTAAATTTGATTGTATATAAAATGAAATAATTCGAGCCATCTCACGAGCTAAGCCAGGCCTAGTTCGAGCTCGGCTCGCTTACAAATCAAGCCGAGCTGAGTCGGCTCGTTTGGAACCGAGCTTTTCTCAAGCCGAGTTTTTTTCAAACTTTTTCCGAGTGAGCTACGAGCAAGCCATGAGTTGCGAGCTCTTTGACACCCCTAATATATCATTGGCAGATAGTACTCAAGGCACCGGCCCTTTCAATTCTAGCCAGTTGCGTTCTAGGTTCACAACACGATGTGATCCAGGACAACATGATGATCAGCCTAGCTGACAAAATTAATCACTGTAGCAACGATGACGAGAAAAACAAAACTACTTGGCCACTTCTTTACCAACAATCGATCTTAATGTCTTCTACATGTTTGATCCATGAGAATCACCTTATTAATGTCTTCTAAAATCGATCTTAATGTCTTCTACTGTTTGATCCATGAGAATCAACTTATCAATGTCTGCTACATGTTTATTTATTATTTAATAATATGTCAAAACGGTTAATTTGTACTTTTATCTTGAGTTAAAACGTTATTTTTTATATTTAGAGGAAAAAGAATAATCTTTTACATATATATAGGCAGTGGCGGACACAGAAATTTTTTCATGGGGGTGTGGAATATTTTTAAATATTTTCAGCCCCTATGTATATAAAAAAATTGGTTCATATCGGGCCAGATCTGCTCGGTTCTTGTCGGGTCATGTAAAACAAAAGAACATTAAGCTAAAATCAACAATGATTTTCAAATGCTCAACCATAGCCCATACTCCTTAATTTTCAATTTAAAATTTTGAATTTCAAGCCCTAATAATTGTTCATATAAACAAGAAAATCACCCTACTAAAGACTAGAACAACCCAATAAAAATCAAAACACTTAAAATTTCAAACCTGTTTAACATATATATAACTCTATTTCTCTTAAAAAAACCACACAGAACATCAAAATAGCTCAAATAATACCTCTTTAATTTTAATGTTTCGGATGGAATGGTGGCCGGATTTTGGCGATTCCAGCAAGATAAGCCGGCTGATTGACGTCGCTCGGGATGGGGCTAGGCGCTGTTCGCTGATCACAGAGGAGGGCAGGAGATGGAATTGTAAGGGACGGGGTGGGTTGGGTTGTTTTGTTTTACTTAATTGGGTTGGGTTTAATGATAACATATTCATAATTGGGCTTGAGTACTTAGGTTCTAAGGATTGTTAAAGATTTTAATAGGCTAAGTTGCTAAGTGAAATTGAATTGGTTGATTTGTTAATTAAAAGTGGGTTTAAATCAGTGTTTACAATTTTTTTAATAAATTTCTAAGATTTTTTTCTTATGGGGCAGTTTAAAATTTCCAAGGGCTGCGGTGAGGATTTTCTAAGGGGTGCGGTCGGGATTTTACGCACAAATTAACACTAAAATTTTATTTTTCAAGGGGTGCGGCCGCCCACCCACACCATAGAGTAGTTCCACCCTTATATATAGCTGAAGGATCTTGAGAAAACGCCTAAAATTGTGAAAACAGCGAGAACAATTTTGATGTTGACATGTTACACTAACGGTAATATTGCCAAAAAGCCCATGCACACGGCACTCACATTCCAAAGACCATACACATGCAAATCACATGTATATTATACGTAATTATTTATAAAAAAAATACACCGTAAAATCGAGTGTTTTATCATCTTTCCAGTGAGTATACTATTGCTATACTTTTGAAATAATTACATGACATGAACTGAGTGTTCAAATATAAACGCCATACATACACACATTTAAAAAAACACTATGAAAATACTCAGTTGAAAACGCAATAAAACTGTCACACCCCAACCAATGGCGTAATCATCGGGGCATGAGCGAATGGATGATTGCTCAAAGCATCATAACAATTGAAAATAACAATATTTAAATAAACCATTTTTATTTCATAAGCTCAAATTCGTACATTGTCAAAAGAAAAGAAATTACGTCAATTCCAATATTCAAACAAAAGAAAACAAGTTTATTCGTGCGTTTCTAAATCCACCTAGTAGATTTCTTGAACATTATCATCAATTCCCTGCAATATATGAATAATAAAGGTTAACAAAATAGTTGGCGAGCATACAAGTTTGGCCTACATAATATAGAATAAAATGTCTCAATTTAACATAGCAATTTTTATACTACTAGCATGTGTAAACTATCAATCAAACCAAGTGTCTACTAGCATATCCTTTCCACATTAGGGAACAGTCCGTATAAGATTGAATACTTAACAATACCACATAAGGGTGGTGTGCTAGTCCTATATGCTATAATCATTAAGGTAGGCGATTGAGTACACAAGATTGACTTCTAGCATATATGTATGACAAATAGCATGTATTCATAGATTGAATGTTTGAATAATGTGATTGATTGTGTGTATGTGAGTTTTTATGATTTCATATACTGCAACCCAAAGTGTGTTTAAAGGAAAAACGGTTCGAGTATACTCACAGTTTGCATAGTAAACCGAGATAGTCATGAACGAGTAGTAGAGTTGGAAAGACGAAATGAAGTCTAGCCTAAAAGAGCAAATTGAAATGTATAAGTGTATAAAATAAGTAAAGAGATAATTGAATATTAGTTAAGAGATGTAAATGAGAAATAAAAAATAACTTATTAATTAAAATGTATATGTATAGAGATATTAATAATTAATAATTATATTAACTTGTTATACAACTACGTGTAATATCATCTATAATATAATAATGTTATTATAAGCATAAGTAAGTTTAACTATTAAAAAAATCCATAATCTCATAATTAGGTAATTAGTAGGTTGTTTATGATAAATAGATGAAGAAAGTAATGATTAGACTAATTAAACTTAGAAAATTAAATTAGTTGAATTTCTAACAATAGATATATTATTATTATTATTATATCTAGTTATACTTACTATAATATTACATGTTTCTAAGGTGAAAAGTGGAATTTTTGTTTGGTTTTCGGAAATTATATAAAATAGATACAAAATGTTCATGTAAGTAGGTAAATGATGGAATTTGCATCCTAACCATTACAGGTGCCTAACTTAACACAAGATCACTCAAACATTTGGTTAGTTTGGTGTCTTGGTTTGGTTTTGGCGAATTAACCCAAAACAGGTCAAAAAAATGCGTGAACATGAACTAGAAGTAAACGACATGAATGTAAAAGCATAATATAAATGTTAGAAGTTAGGTACGGCATGAATGTAAATTGTTAGAAATTAGACAAGACATGAATGTAAATTGTTAGCGGCTAGTGTGTTAGTTTAGTTATATAATAAAGAGTTAGACGATATTAGTTTAGGCATTATAATAATTGTCCATGGTTAGTAATGTATGATAAAAATGACATAATTAAAGGTTAACAAAAAACACGTAAAAGAAAACCCAAGTTTGGTCCTTATTTGGTGATGCGTCTTTTTTGATTACCATGTCAAACATTTGGTGACATTCCATAAGAATTTCTCCAAGATGGGAAAGTATGAAAACACAAGAAGAAGAAGAAGAATGTGAAAAGAGATGGAACTCACTTTCAAGAGGGAAGAATTTTTGAAAAAGAGTAAAGAAAAGTGATGGAATGAGTGTTGTATTTATAGGTGATGGATTAGGGTTAAAGGTGATGAAAAAGAATAAGAAAAGTTGAAAATTGGACCATTAATATTTTTTTTTTGTTTTTTGGGCTAATGTCACGGGCTTGTTTGTTTTATGACATAATTTATATACATAATATGACACAATAGTTGATTGATTGGTCTTGAATATGGAATTTACACAACATAATTCGGTTTTTGAATGATTTAAACGTGTCTTCATGATTATATGAATAACACCTATGTTTGATTGAACAATTATTGAGAGGGGAAATAATAAAAAATTAATTGAATTCCATTATGATCTTAAGTCTCGGATTACAATGGTTGAACATGAAAAACATGGAAAACGAATAATACAATAATTGCGGAATGTTATAAAACACCCAGTTCAGAAAAATACAATGAAAAATCAGTTGAAAACGCCATAAAAACATGCAGTTCAGAAAAACACCATTAAAACTAGTTGAAAACGCCATAAAAACACTCAGTTCAGAAAAAACACATAAAAACCCCAGTTGAAAGTGCCATAAAAACATAATGGTTAAAACGCCAAAAAAAAACCCAGTTCATTTTTTTTCAAAAGTATATCAATAGTATACTCATTGGAAAGCTAAGCAAACGCCGGATTTTGTCGTGTAATTTAAAAAAAATCACGTATAAAAAAATATGGACGTTTAAATATTGTGGAGGAAATGGCGTGTGATTAATATGTGCACTCTTGTTAGGATCTTCCTATTTTACCCCTTTTGGTAGTTCCAAGTCCCTTAGGATTTACAAAATTGTCAACCTCATCAATCTCAGCCACAAACCACTAAGATCTCGTGGCTGAGAATCGTTCTCACACTTTAAGGTGTTTTATTAGGATCAAGAGAAAGCGCCTCAAAGTGTGAAAATGGTGAGAACGATTCTCAGCTACAAGATCTTAGTGGTTTGTGGCTAAGATTGATAAGGTGACAATTTTGTAAATACTAACGGCCTTGGAATTAGCGGGAAGGGTAAAATAATAAGATCCTAACAAGGGTGCACATGCTAATCATACGCCATTTCCCCCACAATATTTAAACATTATAACTTTTTATACATAAAAACAGGATTATGAAAAAATGACTCAAAGTATGAAAACGGTGAGAACGATTCTTAGCCACAAGATCTTAGTGTTTTGTGGCTAAGATTGATGTGGTGATATTTTTGTAAATACTAAGGGCCTTGTAAGTACCAGGAGGGGTAAAATAGAAAGATCCTAACAAGGATGCACATGCTAACCACACACCATTTCCCCCATAATATTTAAACATCCATAACTTTTATACGTGATTATTTTGTTTTTTTTTAATTACACCATAAAATACAACGTTTTCTTATCTTTCCAATGAGTATTTATTGATATACTTTTAGAAAAAAATGAATTGGGTTTTTATGACATTTTCAAATTTGTGTTTTTATGGCGTTTTCAACTAGGTTTTTTTTATGGTATTATGTCTAAACTGGTTGTTTTTATTGTGTTTTTCTTAACTGTATGTTTTACGGCATTTTCAACTATGTTTTGCATGGTGTTTTTCTGAAGTGAGTGTTTTTATTGGCGTTATATTTGGACACACAGTTCATGTCATTTTTTATTTCAAAAGAATAATAATAGTATAATCGTTGGAAAGATAATAAAACACTCGATTTTATGGTGTTATTAAAAAATAATCACGTACAAAAAAAGTTAAAACAATTTATAAAAGACGATAGAATATGCATGTGCATGATCTTTGGCATGTGAGTGGCATTTCCATGGGATTTTTGATAATATTACCCTTAGTGTAAGTTATCACCAACGCCTCATGGCAACACCAAAATCGTTCTTACCGCTGTCACACTTTTAGGCGTTTTCTCTAGAGCCTGCTCAATATATTATTATATATATATATAATAGGTTAGGATCGTGTGAGAAATACTAGGCTAAATGAGAAACATTATGAACCACACATTTGCTCTAAGTTTTTCGTAATATAAACATATGTTTAGTTTAAAATTGACTATATATGTATATAATCAATTTTAAACTATACATATGTATATTATTACCCAAAGTTTAAGAAAATATATGATCCTAAATGATTCTTATTTTTCTTAAATAAGACAGATTTCTTTTAGTATTACTACACTATATCTATATATATTTGAAAAGCAATTCATTTTGCATTATTTCACTAAAATTTCGTAAATAACTATACGTGAGTCAACAACAAGTAGCTTGACTTTGAGCACTCAAACTTAGTCACAAGGTTGCATGTTTCCTTTTTGAGTTTTGACATCATCCTCGCTCTTAGATATGATCTTCATGCATAAATGTCGTTGGAATTTACTTAATTACTTTCATTTCACGTAAAGCTACGTAGTATGATCATGATCTAAATGCTTATTACCATCTTTCACGTAACGTCATATTATCCATCAATCTAATCCATCATTGTGTATGATGTGAACAATGACCCTTCTATCCTCCTACCAATCAAAATTCTATAATTAATTGAAAGATGGTCATTGTTGACATGAATTAAACCATACGAATCATCATGGTTTGCACAGAGGGGCGGTGTAACAATGGTTTTATAGCCCTACGTTGCAATCCATGACACAAACTATTATCTCCATACCCCATAGCCTAATTAAAAAGAAGAAAACGTCAAAGATAGTGATCTAATATTTTTTTAAAGAAATTATAACAGAAGCAAAATTTATTTCTATACTTGTAATATTTTCATGCACAGATGTGGTCTAATTAGATCCACCATCCCACAAGTGCATCATCGAAAAACCAACACACTTTCAAAACTCACCTAGCTAGACTGACAAGTGCGTCACTAAGAAACCAAAACACTTTCAAAACTCACCTAGCTAGACAGACAAGTGCGTCACTAAGAAACCAACACACTTTCAAAACTCACCTATAAACCATGTGTAAATTGCTAAACAGCCTAAACGTATTTTAAAAAAATATATTATACCAAGGGTGTGTGTGAATGGGCAAACGGTACAACGTTTGGGTTCTAGGAATGCATGTTTCGAATTTAATCCTTGTAAAGTTTATCTTTTATCATGTGTAGTTCGACATGTAAAATTATTCTGAATTATATAGACGTCTTACACGATCATGTTCTTCATATATTTTATGATCGACTTCATTCTGATATTCTCTGTAGCTTGCTAAACATGTAAAGACCAATGGTTTTTCAATTTTATTTATCAATAGGATCACAAATTTAGCAGGAGGAATTAGTGTTAGGTTTTAATGTCGAAGTTGAAGAGGGGCCGTTTGGCCAAATGTTGTCTCAAAGAGATTACGTGCAACACAAGGTATAAGTACTTGCAACAAATTAACTGACATGCATATTTCAGCCACATGTTTAAGGAACATGCGATTTGTGACTTTGCCTGATTCTGTTACATATGATAGCGAAGGTGGTGGGTTTGCTCTTTTCTTGTGCCGCAAATCTTGGTTCTTCTTCTTTTTTTAATCTTGTTTGGTGTATTTAAATTTAGAGGCAAAGTCAAGTCTCATGACCCTCCTTCCTCCTTTATTTTCCCTCTCGTTAGAGTAACTAAATGTTTAACATTTCCAATGCTTTTAACATCAATTGAATGCTTATGTCTATTTGTCGTTGATATGTCGCCAATGCCCTCGTTGTCATTGTAGGTAAATTAGTGAATATAGATTAGGGTTTTGAAAGGTGCCACTCTTTTGTAATGCCATTATACAACCTCCTCTAAGTACAACTATATAATACATTTCTTTAAGATAACAATGTAATTTCAATTCAATTTAAGATACTTAATAAAAATGTTGTTGTATTTGATAAAAGTATTGATGCAGAGATAGATAATTTGTCATTTATAATTTTGTCATTCTATATTTTAGTATTTAATAATGTAATGTAATAAATGTCAAATAATAATATAAAGTTATTACATGTAGCATTTATATTTATAATGTAATACTATTTTATAAAACACATGACCTATTGGTCTAAGAATATGGTGTTTTGCTTTTCAAATCTAAGGTCCATGGGTTCAAATTATTGAGAGTGGAAGTAAGATGTTGAAAACTTTATGATTTAAAAAAATATATACTATTTTATTAAAGATATTTTTATTTTTATAAAACTTGTTTAATATTGTTATGTAATAAAAGACAAATAAAAACGTATTGTTATTATATCTAACATAAGTATTTATAATGTGATGCTATTTTATAATAGCAATTGGAATTTTATAATACTTGTTGCATTTTTCAACTTTAGACTTCTTATCCATATCCTATTCAACCTATTTTTTTTTACAAAACCTTGTGTTAGATTGTAAAAATTTTAGTTTAGTTTAAAAGATATATTTGTGAGATTTATAGAATATATGCTTGGTTAGGCTAGAATTTACAAAGAATATTCAATACGTAGCTTTAAATTTTTGAATAGTCTAAAATATTACTAAATAGTTTAAAAGAAAGTATTCAAAATAAGATTAGCCTAATACATAGTTACATACACTCAAAATAAAATTCAACCAAACAAAAATAAATGTCAAATTTCAATGAAATACAAATAAGTTATCAGTGTGGTAATAAACCTCCCCAAGTATGCCATAGATATCCAATTGCACTCCTAAATACATTAAATAATAATTATTTTTTATAAGTACTATAGTTTAAAAGTAAAACAATCCAAGCTTAAACGAGGCGAGCTACCGAGCGAAGCCAAACCGAGCCAATCCAACTCATCTCAAGTTGATTCGAGCTAATTGGTGTACATTTCTGGCCGTCTAAAGTGTTTGTTAGCGTGCCGCTTTTTTTCTAATAAAATTGCTTTAGGGCCCTTTCAAAAAAAAAAGGAAAAGAAAAGAAAGAAACCCTCAAAGTACAGAGCCTCATGTCCTTTACAGTTTAGTAACCAGATTAGCAAAACAAATTGAAATAACAACAAATTATATGCAACAATGATGTATGAAAGGTTTATTTTTGTACAACAATTTATTACGTTTTAATACTATCTAACTTTGTATTGAAAGGATTTGAACTTATACCACTTTACACTTTTGTATGGGACAAGCACCATACCGCTAAACCACTAGGATACAGTATACGGAAGTTTTATTGTAAAGCCATGATGTGGGACTCCTTTATAAGGTGACTTTGTTTGAATTTGAAAGTGGCGACATGAGCAATAATGCAGAAGAATCTTGTGGAATTGCTTATAAAATTGTTGTAACTTTCTTATAAGCAATTCTCAATTTAAGAAACCCTCAGACTTCAGAACCACATGTGAGCTACAGATTAGTAGCCAAATCAGCAAAACAAATTGTAATAAGTGCAAATTATGATATGCAAAGCAATATAATAGTTGTATGATATGCAAAGCAATATAATAAGTTGAAAATGTATAAAAAGGATAAACAAGCCAATTTTAGAAACATTATTAACTTGAGGCTTTCTGACTAGAAATAACTAATTTCAACAAGTGTCATAAAAGTTGCCGTATGTGTTGTATATCAACATAATAGTTGGTCAATGCTTGTAGTAATTAGCTTTTCTAATAACATGAAGCTCACACTCTGAAGGAGCCAAATTTAACTTTTCTTATTTTAACAGAAGATAATATCTCGTATTATCCACACAAATGGCATGAGGGAGTAGTGACATGGGTGGTATATAAAAAACGTTTCAAACTTATGACATTCAGTTCGGTTTGGTTAGGTTAATTCGGTTATAACATACCCCATCACTAAAACCGACTCACAAAAGTCGGTTTTTAAACAAATAATTTACTGAACCATCGGTTTCGAGTTTGGTTTGGTGAATTCGATTTTATTGGTTAATTCGTTACAGTTTGGTTAATCGGTTTCTTGCTCACTCCAATCTAGTTCCATTGCATAAAGCACTTTTCTCATCAATATTTCTTAGCAGCATCACCGGAACACCTACTTGTAGTATTAGCTTATGGGTCGGCAAACCCGAGTAAAATGCCAGTTAGTCCCAGTGGTTTGCCAAAATTTCACTCTTCGTCCCAAACTTTTTAAAATTACATTCATGCTCCCTGTGGTATACTCGTTTGTTACTCGGATAGTCCTTCAACTGGATGGATGTTAGTTTGTAGAGTTAAATCCATGTAAAATGACTCTATTACCTTTAATGATAAAACAAAATAGATTAATTGGGTAGGACCTACTTAACAAACCATTCCCTCATTTCATCTTCCCCATCTCTTTTTTCTCCGGCAGATCTAAATATTCCGGCCATCCTTACCCACAACATAGACCGACTCTATAGACACACAAATGTATAACTTATCACTTATGCCACTTTCATACTTTATTAATCAAACTAGTATCAACAAAATACTAGAAGCTCATAAAAAAGTTTGCACTGTTAGATAAAACAAAAACTCTAAATTTTTTATATATATTCCAAGTCAATAGTACAAAAAAGTAGCATCTGGAAAATGAATAATTGACGAATAGATAGCATTTCAACAAACAATTGACAAAGGCAAATCGAACTAGAAAATCGAATCTGACTTCACCCAAATAAACGAATTTTCAATTTTCATCCTTCAATTTGTGAACCAGATCGAAGCTATCGAAGAGATACTCCGAAATTTGGACCTCGGGTTGGTGGTTGTTCGAGTATGTGAAATCGGAAGCCGGTGGTAGTTGTTTGTCGTATGTGAAATCAGACTTCATTTTCAATTCCATGATCTTGAAAGGGTAAGATATTAGAACCCAAAGCAAGCTTTGTTGTGTATGTGTAGATCGGCTGGCAACCGTGGGTGGTGTTTTTCGCCGGAGAAGAAGAGGGGAAGAGCCGACGAGGTGGCTGGGGTTAGGGAAGAAGAAAGGGTATAGGGTGGGGCAGGTTTTGATAATGGTGGAACCCACTTAGCTTCATAAATATCAATTATTCATTTTTAATGTTTTTAATTATTATATTTTAATAGTAAGGCTGTTTTGGTAATTTTGTATGGACTTAACTAAGAAAACTAACGGTCATTCATTCATAGGACTATCCGAGTAACAAATGTATAAACCACAGGGAGCACAAATCTAATTTTAGAAAGTTGAGAACTAAGAGTGAAATTTTAAGAAACCACAAGTACTATTCGGGCATTTTACTCTAAGATAAATATAAACTTTCATCAAATTTATCGTTAACATACTCTAATTGACATTATTATCTAGACTTAGGTATTCATTTACATCTCTGGCAAACATTAATAGCAAATGGTGGTTCGTTTCTTGAACGACTTTATTATTTGGTAGAAGTATTGCACTTTCTTGAAAAAAAATGAATTCATGAAATTTAAAAGAATAGAATTATAACTTGCCAATAGGAACAAATAATCAGTGATGAGAAGATCCTTAGTTATATTGATAATCGCCTCACCATCCTCAGTCATGCAAATACTTTTGTTTATATCGGAGATTTCACTTCCAACACTTAACCACACATTTTTCGTTAATCTAAGGAATTTGCATTTTCCCCAAATGTAGGAGGAACATGAAGACGCACTAACAATGTCTTGTAAACTTCTATTGGAATCATAAAACAAATTTGTCCGGAATCTCCTCAGAAAAAAAAGTTACTTGCCTCCAAATAGGAATTATGAGTCGTTACAACTATCACAACTCTAACATATCTTTCAAAGTTCTATCCAAAGCTTTAAATGCATGCTTATGAAAAAACATGGGTGCTTTTTTCTATATAATCATTGTTGTTTTTATTTAAGTAATCAGCAACATCATTGTCAACACCCTAATCGATGGCGAAAACATTGGAGTAAGACGAACGAGATTGTTCAAAACATTATAACGTATTATTTGTGACAATAATTTAATAACCAAACTTTCATTTCATTTATAACTTGAAAGATACACCGTTTCGAAAGATTATCCAAAGAAGGAGGAACAAGAAAACATGAAGAAGAGATACGAAAGTGAGTTGAAACTCACTTTTGCACTTGGAACTATTCTGCCCAAAGTTGCAAGATCTGGAAGTTTTGAGGTATTTAAAAGTGACTAGAGAGTGTGAAAAGTGAAATAGAGGTGTGGAAGGCTTGGTTTATAGGTGAGGATTAGGGTTAAGTGTTTTAATGAAATAGTTAATGGTTAAGAGTTGAGAAAAGGTTGAAACAAGTGAAACCCGGATTTAAACAAAACTTGTGAAATTAGGGGTCTTGTGTCGTGCGACAAGGGAGACCCTTGGCTCTCGCAGTGACGCGAGGTGGGTTTTTCCAACTTGTTGAGTTATGATCACTTTTAGTCCCTCATGTTTGATTTCTTGGTTATGTTATGTAGAAAGTGAAATTTTAAGTATGTTTTTGGTGTGCGCAAGCATGTATAACATATAATCATGAATGCAAGTCGTATGATAACATGTATATCGATGGTTGTTTACGTATCGCATAAGCATGATCAAACATGGGTGATATAAAATGTACCTCCATTATGATCAAAAGTCTCGGACTATAAGGATCGAAATTGAACATGAATACAAGTTTTCTAAAAGTAGAAGGTATGAAAACACGGAACGTTACAATCATTTTCTGCTTTATATGACAAAGAGGATCCTCATAAAAATTTAAAGGTTTTAGAAATTAGGAGTAAGAGTGTGATGTCCTTCGTCCAATCAATAGCAACGATGTAATCCCACTTTTTTAACGGAAACTTTCTTTCTAATCCCTATTGTCTATGGGACTTGAGCCCAAGACCTCTCTCTCTCAAACTCAGGTGTTTTAAAAGCTTTGCCTTTGTTAATGGACCACCACCCCAATAGTATGTAATCCCACTTGAAACAACATTTAAAACAATTTGACATTTAGATTATATGGTTGTAGATAATGTCCACCAACAAAAAATTTCCACTAAGGGCAGAGTTTATCACGGGCCAAACAGGTCTCCAACCCACCCCTCTATTTTTTCATTTCGTAGCATAATTTTTTTCAAAAATTTTTCAAAAAAAATATTTAGTATAAACTATTAGATTTTGAGAATCCGACTCTTCTAATTTAATAAAACTAAGTTCCGATCAGCCAATACATTCCACCATGGCTATAAACAAAAAATACACCTCTTTTGTTATGTTAAACCAATGTCATGGTATCGTCAAAAACACATCACTCTTCATTGTTAATGCAACAAATATATGGAAATTATATTATATAAATATGGGTAGTCAGCTTATCATGAAAACGAGGTTTACGACTTTTTATTGATATGTATTATTTATTTATTTTTTGAACAACGAATTTTTTTCTTTATGAAACTTAAACTTAAAATCTCAATTTTAATGTTTTAAAAGACTTGGTCTGAACTTACTTATTATTTTTCTATTTACAATTTTATTAAATTATCTTTCTGAATCTTAGTTTATATCTGTATTATTTTATTATTATTATTATTATTATATTATTATATTAATTATTATTTTAATTAATTTGAATAATTGAATTATTTGAATAGTGATAGTGAATTTTTTTATTATTATTAATTATTAATTATTAATTTGAATTTATTATGAATTATGAATAGTGATAGTGAATTTTTTAAGTATTCTTTTTAATTTTTAGTAATTAGTAATATATTATTCATCATTTAGTTTAATTTTTAAAAACTTTCTTATGTTAACGTTTTCTTTTAAATCTAACTCCGCAGTTATGTTTATTTTTGCATTCAAAACAACGTTTTTTGGATTGTGAACTATACGATTGTCCATAACGATATAAAAAACGTATTTTTTATTGTAAACAATATAAGTTTCGATAAGTGATGAATCTAACCGATTTCGATTGAACAACATCGTACCGATATTGTAGTATCAGAACTGGTGTTCGTTTTTATGCTTTTTGATTGATGTAAAAGATGTGTCGATATCCTTTTGAGCATGTGACGACTTTATTTTTTGAGTTTTCTCTTTCAGTTACTAAAGCGAGTGCCGGTATCGAAACGAATGAACCTATATCAACTGAGTTCCTGTCGCATAGCGTGGGGAAAAACCCACTAGTTTAGTATAATTGATAAAGGAAGTAACTTACATTCCTATAAGGTCTTGGGGTGTATTCCAACTTAATTGATGTTGAATATGACATGACAAGTTAACATGTATCACAAACCACTCCCTCCCCATGTTAAGGAGTGTTAAACCCTCCCTTGGTTTTTTTTTAACAGCAAAGAATCTCACTTGTAAACCCACCATACTCGGGGCTATGTCGAAGGTCTCCCGTGCCCCCTGATGCGCGAGAACCGGATGGAATCTGTAAACTCTCGTCCCCCGTCAGGTTCGAACCCAGGATTAAAGCCCCAATTCGTCCCTTCACCTGGATGTCCCTCGAAAATGACCCAAGTAGGAATCGAACCTGCGTCTCCACTAGGGAGGGCAGGCCTCTTGACCACTAGACCAACATCTCAGGACAACATATTAACTTAGGCCTCCCTTGGTTAACATGTGAACTTAAGCCTTGGGGTGTACTCTAACTTGATTAGTGTTAAAGATGACAAGAGAAGTTAACATATCTTTCAAACCATTCCCTCCCCATGTTAATGGGTGTTAAAACCTCTTTTGGTTAACATGTTAACTTAAGTAAAAAAGAAGAAGAAGAAATTAGTGTTATTTTAGCTAAGAAGTTAATAAAATGGCCTTATTATTTATTTTGTGTTTAATAATATCAAAATAATTAAAAAATGGTGGGTGAGGCAAAGTTAACAAGGTTAAACCATTTCATTAGGATGAGGTGAAGTAAAAAGAGAAAAACGGGTGATGTGACGCTTATATGTAGTTAAGAAGGGTTAATGTATACCTCATGGCCTTATACCAAAGAATAAGAAATTATGCTATTCATTATCAATGTTAATTTTAGCTAAGAAGTTAATGAAGTGATATTATTATTATTATTATTATTATTATTATTATTACTATAACTTACTGGATTTAATAATCTAAAGTTTTACTAGTTGGCCGATAATAATCCAAACTTCAAAAGTCCCCTTGATAATCCCAACTTGTAAGATTTTGGCAATCATCGATCCTTTTGTAACTGGGTTAATTTTTAATGACGTGGACGCTGATGTGTAAAAGAATGAGTTGGTTCATTATGTGAATTATGACATTGATACTCACATGAAAAAAAATATTTTTTAATATTATATATATATATATTATAATACACACACTCACCATCTTCACCAACAACATTTCACCACCTCACTACCATCATAACTACCACCTCACCACCACAACCACGCACCTCCCACCGCACAACCACCATCTTCGATCCCCTCCGACCCAATTACACTCAACCATTTCATGCACAATACTTGTAGACTGCCACCAATTTCAACAACCATCACAGGTTTCCCGTAACCAACTAATTACCTGGTTTCCGATGACATCTGTGTGGCGATTGGGTTTAAGATTAAACCCTATATCCAGGTGGATATACGTAATGGGTTTGGAAACGACTAATGGTGGCGGCGGTTTTCTAAAAACGGATTGGGGCTTTTCTGTATCACCTACGCCACGGTGGTCGCTGGATGTCTAATCACGACATCTAACAGTGGGGGCTGGTTTAAGATGTAACCCTATATCCATGTGGCGGCAGGGTTTGGTGTGGTGGAGATGGTAGTGGTGGTGGGTAGAGATGACGACGGTGTTGGTAGAGATGGCAGTGGTGGTGGACGATGTAGATGGCGGTGGTGGTAGATGGTGGTGGTGGTGGTGGTAAGGTGGTGTTTAGAGTGCCAAAATCATTGTCCATGACAACAAATAATAAAGTTGTGTGTCACGTCTGTAAAATCCGTCAAAAAACCGGATTTACCAAACCCGCTCCGTTTATTAACCGAACAATCAGTTAAAATTTTCGTTGCGTATTTAATGCCCAAAATAATTTTAAACGATACATAATTAATAAATATATTGGAATATATAATTTATATTTGAAAAGGTATTAAAAATAGTGGTTTAAAAATAAAAGGTTGCTGCCGGGTTTCGAACCCGGGTTAGCAGCGGATTCAAACAGCCTTAACACTTAACCATCCAACCACTGCGCCACTTATGTTTCTTGTTAAATATTGGAAACAATTAATACATAAAATAAATCTCAATTTCAAAACCGACGCGCCTGTTTGCAGTCGTCGGAAATCCCGACTATCTCGCCAAGATTGGACGGTTTCTTCCAGTTTTAACGTAAACTTTAACTATGACATCGGTTATAACCGACGTCTGAACCCGCGACACAAGTCATAACCGCCGGAGAACTTATTGACCGACGAATCAAGAAGGAAATCGGACTAAATACGTCGGTATTCTGCCCTATAAATACCCCCTCAAACCTCTGCTAGCTTTTTCGCTCACAATCACACCTTTACCCGACGTAATTCCACTCGCCGGAAAAGTTCTGCAACTCGTCGAAAACCGAGCCTTTCACCTTTGAGCCTTACTGAACCCCCAGAGCTCATACTGAAGCCACCTACACTCACCTCAAGCTCGCTGAAGACCCTCTGCCGCAAGACACACGTCGCCGGAATAGTTTGCTGTCACCGGAGTTTCGCCAGCGAAACAGAGGAGCCACTGTTCGGTATACCTTACGCTTAATCTTTCTTCTTTTTATTTATCTCACTGTAATTAACCGCAACACACTAAAAGAACATGATTTAATCGACGAACCAGTCGGACTTTAGTTCTGGTTAAGTCCAACGAAGAAGACGAAGTTTCAGTTGTCTATATGTATAGTTAAAATCAAGATATAACTCGGGTTAGACACACAGTCCAGCGGTGGACTGTGTGCACAATAAACACGCTTACGTCCCGAGTTCGATACTTGTCCCACGCACACTCGCCTTAATAAAAATGTTCCTTTTTATTACTGAACCGGATTCATTTCATATAGATGTTAAGTTTAATAAAAATCGGAATAATAACCATGATAGACACACAGTCCAGTGGTGGACTGTGTGAACGTTTAATCACACGTCGCGAGTTCGAGTCCGGACTACCGCACTGATCCGGACAATTATCTCACTTTTTATTTAAAACAGAAACGAAATTATTTAGTTTGTATATAAGTATAATAAAAATCAGATTATTTAACAAGTTAGACACACAGTCCAGCGGTGGACTGTGTGTTAACTCAAACCACAGGTCCCGGGTTCGAGACCTGTGGAGCAGCACGAGTCGAATGTTAAAATCTTTTTAAAAATAAATGATTTTCGGATTAATCTAATTAGTATATAAATTTAATTAAAAACAGAAATATTTCGGGTTAGACACGTAGCTCAGTTGGTAGAGCTGCGTGCACGCGTACGGAAGGTCTCGGGTTCGAGCCTCACCCAGCGCATACATACACACATACGAACCGGTCAATAGTCAAAGTCAACGGTCAACGGTCAAAAAGTCAACATTTTTTTATTATTTTTATTTATTTATTTTATTCAAAAATCAATTAAAAATACTTAAAAATAACATTTTTAAGGTTAGAAAATAGCCTTAAACTCACAAAAATACACCCAACAATCCTACTAAAATGGATTAATAAAATCCGTTTACTTACCGAACCATTATGCCATTATCTAGGTTAGTTCACTCGTGGTTAAATCAAACTTCGTGCGCATTCAACATCATCAACCGAACGCACCAATGTGAGTGAATCTTACAACTCCCCTTTTTAATTACACGTTTTGGGGTGTGTCATGTGTCACCAAAATTAACTCATTTATTTAAACTTGTGCCATACCATATTGTGATCTAAACTTAGATTGTATTCATTGTTTGTAGTTATGTATTTCATATTGTCAATTTATATGCAATTCATTCATTAGGCCCATCAGTTCCTCGTGAGAGACGAGTTGAGCAACGCGTGCCTCAAAACGATCCATTATTGTTCTTGTGTGCATTATTTAATATTAATTGATTGGTGAATAAGTTTACATCTATTTTTACTCATGTGTGGTTGTGCACTTTATTTTAGAATCAATTAAATAAACTTGTTCAAATGTTTTTCATAGGATTCACTCGCCAACTTTTTGTTGATCCAAAAACCATTTTTACACATGATACAGGTGAACAGGATGAAGCAAGGAAAACATAGGAAATGCCTTAGAAGAAAACAATGAAGCCTAGATTGATGTTTAGGACATGATGTAATATTGATTGTAATTTCCCATTAAAGTGTATTAATGAATATGAAACGTTAAAATAAATGTCATGAGCTTTGATGATAACCCAATCATGCCCCGATCACCTTTTCCGCTGCGGCTCGGGGTGTGACAACGTCAACGTCCATATAAGTGTCTACGTCATTAAAAAATAACTCAGTTATAAAAGGATCGATGGGGGCCAAAATCTTACAATTGAGATTCTTAAAGAGAATTTTTAAAATGGGATTATTGTCGGCCAACTGGTGAAATTTTGGATTATTAAAATCCAATAAACCATTATTATTATTATTATTATTTTGTATTTAATTTAAAATTTTATGTTAAAATAATTAAAAAATGGTGGACGAGGTAGATTTAACAAGTTAAACCATTTCTTAGAATGAGGTGCAGTACAAAGGGAAAAAAAACATATGATATAGCACTTATACGGAGTTAAGAAGGGTTAAGGTATACCTCATGACCTAATAGTAGAGTGTCTTATTTTTACTTAAATTAATTTAGTTATACATTTATTATTATATCGTTCTAAATGAAGCAAAAGAAGAAGGAAATTTTTAATGTCATGCTCTACCTCTCTCTACGACGAAAAAAAATTAGTGTCATATTCTACCTCTCCCTTAGACGAAAAAACAAATTGGTGTCATACCCTACCTCTCTTTGCGACAAAAAACAAATTAGTGTCACACTCTACCTCTCTCTCGTTTGATCACCTTAACGTAATTTATTAATGATTGCATCTAAAGACAAAAGATCAAATACAAATACGATTATCGTATAAAACGTACGAATGATATAGAAAAGTAAAAAAAAAGGTCGGTGACATTTTCGTAATTATTCTTTTAGTAAAGTATTTATCTTGATGAACTAGTAGAGTAATCATGATATACATATAGAGTAAGTTTGAATTTTATGTTCTTTGATGCACTTGTACTGTAGATTTGAATTTTTTGTTATTTGATAAACTTGTAGAGTAAATTTGTCTGTTATGTTTCTTTTAATGAACTGATAGAGTAATTATGATGCACTTGTAGAGTAATTTTGAATTGTATGTTATTTGATGAACTTATAGAGTATATGTTTATGTTATGTTATTTTGATAAACTATTAAAGTAATTTTGATGATACACTTGTAGAGTTATTTTGAATGACTAGTTGTTTGATGCACTTCTAGAGTAATTTTGAATAACATTTTGTAGTAGCATATTAATGATGAATTAGTAGAGTAATTATGATGCACTTGTAGAGTAATTTTGAATGATATTTTGTAGTAGTGTATTAATGATAAACTGGTAGAGTAATTATGATGCACTCGTAAAGTAATTTTGAATGATATTTTGTAGTTAGCAGTGTATAAATGATGAATTGGTAGACAATAGCGGATCTAGAAAACCTTATTGAAGCAACGTTTCATATAAAAAGCGGTAATGAAATCGAAAAAACATAATTTTTTTCAAAAGTTTATACTACCGTCGGAGCGTTAAGGGGTAGCAGGGCTACCCCTAATAATATGCTAGGTCTGCCCCTGCTGATAGAGTAAGTATGATGCACCTTCGAGCAGGCGGGTTTTCCCCGGAACTGGTGGCTTGTGGCTTAAGTATGCATCTAACTCTGACCTTTATGGAGAACGGGATGCATTTGCTCGATTGAGTGAATCTTAGAATGCTTATTCAATAATTTAGTTTGGCCATAAAAAAACACAAAATAATTTATGTTGCACCCGATAAGGTGATTGGCTGGTTGATTTTTAACGACATGTGATTGGGTTGGAGTCTATGGCAGACATCCATCTATGTTTGAATTTCTAAAGTTTTTATTCTTATGTCTTTAGTCTCTTTTTACTTTTCCCAATACCATGACAATAACCTCTTTTATTGATTTTTTATATCATATAATTATTCTAATTAAAATTATTCTTGTTATTCTTGTATCAACTTTTTTATTAATATTTTTACTATTAACTTTATTGTTCATTATTATTTTTAAAGTAAATTACAACTTTTGTTTATTATGTTAATATTTTTTTCAGACGATGTCAATTAACGTAAAATTCAAAAAGTTTTATCATTTATGTTATAATCCATCTATGCTTCAGATTCTAAAATTTTCATTCTCATGTCTTTAATCTCTTTTTACTTTTCCCAATAACATGACAACACCCTCTTTTATTTTTTTTATTTCATATAATTATTTTGATTATAATTATTCTTCTTGTTCTTGTATCAACTTTCTTTATTAATATTTTTTTATTAACTTTATTCTTTTTTATTATTTTTTAAACTAAATTACAAGTTTTGTCCTTTATATTAACATTCTTTTTCAGACGGTGTTCTTTGACGTTAAAATTGACAAGTTTTGAATTTACTAATTCAAAATCCTGCACGTTATGTCCTCTAGCCCTAACCCAGTTAGATTTTTCAGTTAAATCAGATTACACAAGGGTAATTTGGTCTTTTTACTTACTCACTATTGTATACCTGTTTCTTTATTACGAAGATTAAGATAAAAATGCATTGAAGAATCTTGTTCTTCCCTAAATCAAGACTTAGCATCTTCAACACCAAAGTTTTTACGAGATCTAAACCATCAAAATTACCTTTCAATTTCAAATTTCATCTTCGTCTCCTCAAACCCAGTTCTTATAGATCCATCTTTTGAAATATCCTCATCAAATATGGAGAAAGTGATGAACATATTAATAACCAAAACCTAATTTGCAACAGTTGTTACGTGACTGGCAACGCCGTCTCCGCTAAGAGTGTCGTAGCATGGATTGCCAGATTCGTGGTATCCCAATTTGTTTGATTGTTTACTATATTGTAGAAATTTTTGATCTGAAAACTGAAATTCATGATTTTATTATGTGGGTATTTATTATAAATACAGAAGGAAGAGAAAAATGTTCAAAAAGCGATCAGAGAGGCTGCCAAGAGAAATGATATGGGCTCTACTATAGTGTAGTTTCATGGTTTGATTGATTATATAACATTGCGGTTAAATTCCGACGAATTCGTTGTTCCGACGAAGCCTACGACGAGGGTTAAGTTTGTAACATCCGTCAAAAAAACCGAATTTACCAAACCCGCTCCGTTTATTAACCGAACAATCAGTTAAAAATTTCGTTGCGTATTTAATGCCCAAATTATTTTTAACGATACATAATTAATAAGTATATTGGAATTTATAATTTATATTTGAAAAAAGTATTTAAAATAAGGAAATAAAAATAAAAGGCTTCTGCCGGGTTTCGAACCCGGGTCAGCCAGCGAATTCAGCAATGACTTAGCACACACACGCTCAACCACTCCGCCACTTGTGTTTCTTGTTCATTATTAGATACAATTAATACATAACATAAATCTCGAATTCAAAACCGACGCGCCTAATCGCAGTCGTCGGAAATCCCGACGATTTCGCCGAGATTGGACGGTTTCTTCAGTTTTAACCGAAGCCTTACTACTACATCGGTTATAACCGACGTCTGAACCCGCGACGCAAGTCATAACTGCCGGAAAACTTATTGACCGACGAATCAAGACGGAAAACGGACTAAATTCGTCGATGTCCTGCCCTATAAATATCCCCTCTAACCTCTGTTAGCTTTTTCGCTCACAATCACACTCTTTCCTGACGTAAATTCACTCGCCGGTGAATTTCTGCAACTCGCCGGAAAAACCGAGCCTTTCACCTCTGAGCCTTACTGAACCCCCAGAGCTCATACCGAAGCCACCCACACTCATCTCAAGCTCCCTGAAGACCCTCTGCCGCAAGACACAAGTCGTCGGAATCATTTGCTGTCACCGGAGTTTCGCCGGCGAAACAGAGGAGCCGCTGTTCGGTATATCTTACACTTAATCTCTCGTTCTTTTTATTTATCGCACCTGTAATTAATCACAAGACACTAAAGAACTTGATTTATCTTCAAACCAGTCGGACTTCCGTTTCTGGTTAAGTTTAATGAAGAAGACGGAGTTATCAGTTGTGTATATGTTTAATTAAAATCAAGATATATCCCGGGTTAGACACACAGTCCAGCGGTGGACTGTGTGCAAATAAAACACGCTTACGTCCCGAGTTCGATTCTTGTCCCACGCACACTCGCCTTAATAAAAAATGTTCCTTTTTTTAACCGAACCGGATTCACTGCAATAGATGTTAAGTTTAATAAAAACCGGAATAATAACCAAGATAGACACACAGTCCAGTGGTGGACTGTGTGAACGTTTAAACCACATGTCACGAGTTCGAGTCCAGACTACCGCACCGGTCCGGACAATTATCAAACTTTTTATTTAAAGCAGAAACGAAATTAGTTAGTTTGTATATAAGTATAATAAAAATTAGATTATTTAACAAGTTAGACACACAGTCCAGCGGTGGACTGTGTGTTAACCTAAACCACAGGTCCCGGGTTCGAGACCTGTGGAGAGCATGAGCGAGTAATTAAAATCATTTTTGAAATAAATGATTTTCGGATTAATTCAATTAGTATATAAATATAATTAAAAACAGAGTTAGACACGTAGCTTAGTTGGTAGAGCTGCGTGCACGCGAACGGGAGGTCTCGGGTTCGAGCCTCACCGGCGCACACAATTACACAATCAAACCGGTCAACAGGTCAACGGTCAACAAGTCAACGGTCAAAAAGTCAACATTTTTCTATTATTTTTATTTATTTATTTTATTTAAAAATCAATTAAAAATACTTAAAAATAACATTTTTTAGGTAGAAAATAGCCTTAAACTCACAAAAATACATCCAACAATCCTACAAAAATTGATTAATAAAATCCGCTTACTTACCGAACCATTATGCCATTATCTAGGTTAGTTTCACTCGTGGTCGTGCGCATTCAACATCATCAACCGAACGCACCCAATGTGAGTGAATCTTACAACTCCCCTTTTTAATTACACGTTTTAGGGTGTGTCATGTGTCACTAAAATTAACTCGTTTATTTAAACTTGTGCCATACCATATTGTGATCTAAACTTAGATTGTATATATTGTTTGTAGTTATGTATTTCATATTGTCAAGTTATATGCAATTCATTCATTAGGCCCATCAGTTCCTCGTGGGAGACGAGTTGAGCAACGCGTGCCTCAAAACAAATCCATTATTGTTCGTGTGTGCATTATTTAATATTAAATGATTGGTGAATAAGTTTACATCTATTTTTACTCATGTGTGGTTGTGCACTTTCTTTTATAATCAATTCAATAAACTTGTTCAAATGTTTTTCATAGGATTCACTCGCCAATTTTTGTTGATCCAAAAACCATTTTTACACATGATACAGGTGAACATGATGAAGCAAGGAAAACATAGGAAATGCCTTAGAAGAAAACAATGAAGTCTAGAATGATGTTTAGGACATGATGTAATTATGATTGTATATTTCCCATTAAAATGTATTAATGAATATGAAACGTTATAATAAATGTCATGAGCTTTGATGATAACCCAATCATGC
The DNA here is from genome assembly GCA_947069175.1 of Scalesia atractyloides. Classification (NCBI taxonomy): domain Eukaryota; kingdom Viridiplantae; phylum Streptophyta; class Magnoliopsida; order Asterales; family Asteraceae; genus Scalesia; species Scalesia atractyloides. The sequence goes on from CAMTDV010000029.1 coordinate 5,680,095, forward strand.
CCCGATCACCTTTTCCGCTGCGGTCGGGGTGTGACAAAGTTGGGACGTTGTTTTCCGATGACGTTTGGGTGATTTCCGATGACCTAGGCAGTTTAGTTGGGGGTTGATTGTGGTGGTCTGAGAGAATTAGGGGTGGAAAGTGGTGAGTGGGTGAAGTTGAAGGGGTGGTTGTCGTGGGTGAAGGGTGGTTGTGGTAGTGGGTGAAGGGATGGTTGTGGTGGTGGGTTGATGACGGGTTGTTGTGGGAGGTGGGTGGGTCACGGGTGGTGGGAGGTGGTGGTCTGTTGATGGAGGTGGTGGTGAAAGCGAGAAAGAGATGGTGGTGGGAAGTGGTAATGGTATAGAGAGAGAGAGTAGTAGAGACGGAGTGGTAGATAGAGAGAGATAGCTATATATAATAATAATAACAATAATAAAAATAATATTATTTGTATTTAAAATTCTTCGCTTTATTTTTTAAATAATTTAAATATGTAAAAAGATCAAATCACCCTTGTGTAATCTGATTTAACTGAAAATCTAACTACTTTAGGACTAAAGGATATTACGTGCGGGATTTTGAAACGATAAGTAATAAAACTTGTCAACTTTTACGTTAAAGGACATTGTCTAAAAATAGTGTTAACATAAATGACAAAACTTGTAATCCACTCTATTTTTTATTATTATTAATACGATTGTATTTTTTTATTATTGAATCTGCTACCAATGTTTTTAATTGTTGTTACCGTTAGTGACACTCATTTATTATGGGTTCCATAGATATAAAAGATGTGTAATATCCTTGTACGAATATTATGACTTTTTTTGGGTTTTATCTTACAGTAGATATATGAGTGTCAATGTTACTAATACTGTTTGAATTCCTGCTGTAACGCGCAAAGGAATTTTACTATAGTTATGTTATTACCAACTTTTTGTTTAGCATTTACGTTTATTATCGAGTCCTTTTAAAAAATAAAGAAATGGAACGAAACCAGAAAACATCTGCTTTTCTTGAGTTTTTCAATGGAAATAAATGAAAAAAAGAAATTAAGATTTTTGATATTTTTCCTCTGAAAATAGATGGATCCAGAGAGAAAGTAACCAAACACAAATATCTTTCCCTTCTTCTCACTTTTAATTTCTTTCTCTTTCCATCCAACTCAACTACTTGAAATTACTTTAAATATTTCTATTGCGTTTCGTCTTTTTCTGTAAATTTGGATAACTAACGGATCACTGAAATATTATCGTGTCATCAACAGAATCACCTAATCATATCCATCTTCACTAGGCATAATGTTTATATATCAATTTAAAGAGAAACTCCAATAAATATGAAAAACCCTCTATTAATTTTAAAGTCTTATTCCATCACTAAAATGCTAATGAGATATAAAGCCATAGAAATTCTTTCTTTCATTTTTTAAACTGGAACCATAACGTTAATGACTTTTAAAAATTCAAAGCTATGAAAGTTACCACACAAAGTCTTTTTGTTAAGAAACTTAATATTTTTAAATCAGACTTCTAGAATCTTTAAATACCTCCTGCACACTCATTTCAAAACAAGATTTGTCTCACTCTTATCACTTAATTATTTAAATAGATGTGACCATATTACAACAATAGACCTTTATGTCATGACGGTGGACCCACGATTAATGAACCTGGAAAATATATACATTAATACAAAAAGTTTCGAATCTAAAACTAAGCTCGAATTACCCGAAATTTTAACTTGAAATATTTGAAAATTTAGATATCCGTAATTACTTGATCATATTCGGATATTTTTTCTCGGAATTGGTGGTGGACTCAGGCTACTCTCGGAATAATCCGTTTGGTTAAGTGGGTGCCCCGAAAATACTCGTGATTGATTTTGTTGGCTGTTCAAAAAAATATTCAGATATTTTTTTCTTCAAAATATAAATCAGATATTTTATGATATCCAGAATATATTTTTAAAAATTATTCAATATTAAACATCTTTAAAAAATAAATATTAAAATCCACTACTCAAAATTTTCGGATATCCAAAGCTCCGGACATCCGGATTTGAACAACCTTAGTATATACAAGAAAGAAATATAATATCATCATTGCTAGAATTTTTTTAAAATAATTAAAATTTAATAAAATAAAACCCGATTAGCAAGAAACTAATAGAAAAAAAAATACTAAAATACAAAAGAGGGTTTTCTGTCATGTAAATATTTTTATTAATTTTATCTTTTTTTATTTTTTGTCACCTAAAATCAACTTAAGTAAAGTAAAGACTGTTTTGGTCAAAAAATTATCGAAGCAATTAAGTGATCAAATTTAGTTTGTGAAGTAGTGCTCTAAAGAGATTTGCAAATATGTGTTGAGTTGATTAATAAAGAAAACAACTTTAAAATATAGTTTCAGGATAACAAACTATATCAATTATCAAGCAATAACAATAAAAGTCAGGATTGACGCGAGATGTACGAGAAAAGTGTAACACCCCAAAAAAATATTAAATTTGCATAAGTAACCAAGCACATTTAACCCAGTTAGTGGAGAGCCCCTTTAAGAGGAAATGGGCTTGTAAATGTCCCTATAGTATATATAATATATAGTTATATCTGATGTAAAAGAAAAATATAACACATCCATAACTATTTAAAGGATTTAAAAACTAATTAGTTATTTGTCAATAACTAATGAAAACAATTAGTTAATGCCCAAGTATAATAAACCAAACTTGAAGGACCGAATTAGGCACTTGGAGAACTAGTTAATACAAATAAACAATTAAATCAAAACACACACAAGTGTGTGCCTAAAAGGGGTCGACCAAATAAGCAGAGAAGAAGAAGAACATCTTCAACCCTAAAACTCACAATCCTTCAAATTGGAAGTGAAAATAAGCCTTGAATCAGTGCATGAGTCGAAATTAGTGATCACCTAATCAAGGAGATCTTAAGGTATGTTGAAATTCTTAGTTTGGTGAAGTATAATTGATAGAGAAGAACCATGAATCTAAGTTCTGGAATAAATTATAGATCTTATGATAGAATTCATGACAAATAAGTGTTTAAACTCACAATGTTTGCTAAACCTAGGAAGGTTCTAGTATAACTCATATATTAGGGCTTATATATGATTGAATGAATAAGTGGGTTTTGATGTCTAACATGAAAGAAGCTAAATTGTTGATTTCATTAGCTTGACATGAAACCCTAAATAGATAAGTTGCACTAGAGACCTAATCCTATGATGGTGGATTCATAATAATAAGAGATTTGGGTTTATAAAGTTCATAAATTATGAAAAACGAAAAGTTTTATGTTCAGCCCATGAGGCGTTCGACAAAATGCCTAAATGAAAGATTTGATATAGATAACGAATGAAATTATATGAAGAGGACTTGTGACTGATTATTGGCAAGTTTATATGTCAAAGACTTGAATTACGAGTTCCTAATAATAATTGGATTGCACTAATTAGGCGACTCGAGTGGAGCTAAAGAAAGTCAAACTAAGTCCGATGCATGCTCTAAAGGAAAGCTTTAAGGTACGTGATCTATCCCATGTGGAAATTTTAATTACGATCTTTGTAGTGATGTATACAAAATAGAGAAGTAGATAAAGGTTTGGTTGAACAAGCGTTGGATTTCGCTAAAATAACCAAACGGGTCAAAATAGATAAGTAGATAAAGGTTTGGTTGAATAAGCGATGGATTTCGCTAAAATAACCAAACGGGTCAAAATAAAGAAGAAGATAAAGGTTTGGTTGAATAAGCGATGGATTTCGCTAAAATAACCAAACGAGTCAAAATAGAGAAGTAGATAAAGGTTTGGTTGAATAAGCGATGGATTTCGCTAAAATAACCAAACGGGTCAAAATAAAGAAGAAGATAAAGGTTTGGTTGAATAAGCGATGGATTTCGCTAAAATAACCAAACTGGTCAAAATAGAGAAGTAGATAAAGGTTTGGTTGAATAAGCGATGGATTTCGCTAAAATAACCAAACAGGTCATAATAAAGAAGAAGATAAAGGTTTGGTTGAATAAGCGATGGATTTCGCTAAAATAACCAAACGAGTTAGAATAAAGAATATGTTAATTATATTTGGTGAATTATAGTTGAAGGGTAAAATCGGAAAAGAAAGAAATTATTTACGTAAAAACTGAATAATGGATATGTAACTCAAAAGTCCTTATTACGAATATAAGGGTACAATTCAAACAGTAATTCCATATGAACAGATAGAGATATCAAGTTTGTTGGTCAAAATTTGGTTAAAATGCCAACTTACGAATTTCATAAAAACATACTCATATAAAGTTTGTTGATATAAATAGTTGTGAGGACGACACTACAGTAATGAAAGTAAGGAATAACACTTTACAGACTACTCTCTTTAAGTACGAAGTCTTATGATGATACACGATACGCGAAACGGGTCAACAAGTTATGAAACCTGTTATGGTCCAGCCATTGTACGAAATGAACATGGCTAAGTGATCGTAATAAGGTAGGTGTTAGTCCCTATAAAGGGCACCTTCTGAAGATCACGTTTGCTAGACCAATTGACGGGTCAAAGTTATGAAAATAAAAAGTCAAACACGCCATTTTTCGAAAAAATCATAAATTGATCTTATATATGTTATGAAACCTGTTTTGACACTTAAACAAGTTAGTAATAATTATTATAACATGTAAGAACATGTTCGGCTCGTCAATTTCAGTTCTAGGGTCGGTCGCAAACGAAAGTCGCGAAGTTTAATTCTGCTTTGACTTTCGATTCTGACCCGATTTAGATTAGTTACCTACTGATCTAAAGTTGCATTATGATCATAATATAATGTATTATAACCCTCTGAGGTTATATTACATGATCATAATCAAAATCCAAGTTTATGCGCAAGTTCCATAATTATGTCATCTTTGACCAAAATGACCTTTTTACATAAATCAAGGTTTTAATGATAATAAACTTGAAAATGAGTTTCCTACTGATGTAATATTATAAGTAGGATTATTTGGTATGTTAAACCAAGTTATAAACTGAGTTTTCAAACAAGTCCTTAAACTATGTCGATAAATGACGGTTTTAGCCCTTGTGGTTCATAAAATAGTTTTAATCGAATCTTTTCAAGGAAAATCATTTACTTACTAATATGTTATATTAAATAACATATTTTAAACATTTAATCTGACCCGAATGTCCGTTTTCATTAAACATCGCATAAAACATCGTTTTCCGACATAGGCGCCGTCTCGGCGCATAGTATGGTTTTAAACCATATTAATGGACCAAGACTTGTTACCTACTGATTTTAAAACTTATTTTAAACATACTTACAGTAGGTACATGTTATAAACTCAGAATCCCAAAATAATTTATAAACTATGTGTAAAATGACCAAAATGCCCTTTTGGTGCATAGTTTGGTCATAAAAGATAAATTACACATAAAAATGATATCCTACTGATATTATATCATAAATAAAATATTTTTCCAGAATACTTATGATGATAAACTTAAAATATATTCAAGTTCCTTTTATAGGGTATATAATTACCGAAATGCCCTTATGAGGCATAGTTTAGTTTTAAAACCTCAACGGGCATATAAGTTATCTTAACTTATTTAAAGTATAATGGCATATAGAACTTGTCCGTGACTTATCCGGTTACCCGATATCGCTATTATGCGCACAGTTACGTATATGTAACTATTTTACGGAATTTAACCAAAAAGGGTTTAACCTTGTCATTTAAGTTTCAAAATCCAGAATGTTTATAGTTTACCCATATTATACAAGTCAAGTACTTATCGGGATTAAACTACATTCTATCCGATCATCGTTTAATCAAGCGTTATGCGTAATGATCATGTACATTATTCGGTTTATAAGACCGTTAGTATTTAATTGGCTAGCTTATGCCATAATCCAGACTAGAGCCTTCCCGGTGAATGCTATCTGCACTTGATACTTTTGTATACGGCTGAGTTATTTAAAAATAAAAGAAGAAGACTAGCTCAGGTAAATACTCTCGACTTATTTATACGGGCTTGGGATACGGTAAATTATTACCGCGTGGTCCAAAATGGGGTCAATCGAATGCCCACTTGTGGCTAGTAAGCCCGCATATTTCGTTTTAATCAGTTTTGTTTGATAACTTAAACATCGGGGTTAAATTACCGTGTCGTGGATATCGTGGGCTCAATACATTAGTTATTGGCCACGACCTTAGCACAGGGTGTAGGCATACACCTTTTGATGCTCACATGCAATGTTCCCAAGACGTTGGGGATGACTCCTTCGTGAGTCCTAAGTGGTGTGTATTTAATCATGTCTCGGTTTCTTTACTGGCCCTGTAAGCTGACGTATCGTTCAAAGGCTAAACTGGTGTGTAGGCATACATTAGTTATTGGCCACGACCTTAGCACGGGGTGTAGGCATACACCTTTTGATGCTCACATGCAATGTTCCCAAGACGTTGGGGATGACTCCTTCGTGAGTCCTAAGTGGTGTGTATTTAATCATGTCTCGGTTTCTTTACTGGGCCCTGTATGTATTGACAAACATGCGAATCTGATACAAGGTTGCAAGGTCAACTTTCCCAAGTTAATAAAAGATTTTGTGCCGTTTTGCACTTAAAACCATTTTAAAGTTTTCAAAATGAGTCAGTTGGGTGTATTTACCAGCGTAAGCTGACGTATCGTTCAAAGGCTAAACTGCAGGTACAATACGAAATAGGCCGGAAGCTGCTCGGTAGTGATAGACGATCTTGCAAATCCTAAATCTGCCTAAAGTCTGTTTTGTATTCTTTCCATGTACATTTTATGATCCGCCTGTGGATCTTCTATTACAAGCTTGTATATTATTTTGTATTTCGAACATTTGGTTTGTAATAGTAATTTTACTCCAAGACTTCCGTTGTGCCGTGTTTAATTGACTATGATGATTATCAGCTGACATCACGCTACTCCCCACCGGGCCCACCGGTGTATGGATTTCGGGGTTGGAAATCCGGGGTGTGACACGAATATGTTAAAATGCAAGCTTCTGTTTTTAGTTTGTTTAGTTATGTAATATCAGTATTATAACATGTAAAATGTTTTGTTAACTTGTTCATCTTGGGATTTTAATGTTTTCATATATAAAATTTTATATGTAATAATAATAATAATAAAAATAAATAAATAAGTAAAAGGGGTGTTATAAGTTGGTATCAGAGCTTTAGGTTAAAAACGAAATATGTTCGGTTTAAGGCTTGATCAAAACATCTAGCAAGGACTAGGTATGAAATGAAATCCAATATAAAATAATGGATAGGAAGGCGAATTATTGTGTATGGAGGAGTATGCTCATACACTCGAATCCGGGAAATACACAAAGTATAAATGGTTGAGATGAGATATATACTTAATCAACCGAAAAAGAGTGATACCTTATAAGTGATATTGAGTAACGAGTATAAACTTCCATATAACAACATGGAAAGAATTAAGCAAAGTATTTACCTAATTGTAATGGACATTTCAGTGAAGGAGATGTCTGACGGAACGGGTTGTAACATTTGTCAAAAACGGGTTTCCAAACCCGCTCCGTTTTGTAATCGAATATCAAGTTATAAATGTCACGTTGTGTATTTATGGTTATTTTGGTTTTTAATGATACATAATTAATAAACAAACTAAACTATAAAAATTATATTTGATGAAAAGTGAAAACAAAATAGATAAAAAAGAAATGTTGCTGCCGGGACTCGAACCCGGGTCAGCCGATTTATAAACCCAAAGACTTAGCACACACCCGCATCACCACTCCGCCACTTGTTATTATCTGTCATTTCTAGGAAACAAATAACTTTTATGCGCAAACTCGGTTAAACCGGTTGCGCCAACTGAGAAACGGAAATCGGCAATTCAATCGTCAAATCGTTTGATTACTCGCACATTCACGTTTATAACCGATGAACCGATGATTTTAATCAATTCGGAATTGATTGAACATCAATTTTCAGTATCATCGGTTTTTATAACCGAAATTAATCAAAGTTCAGATTATCTCAACCAAAACCCTTCTCGCGACTCAGAGACATCAGGCTCCATTTGATTGAGCCTTGATCGCACAGTTTCATTTATGTTATTTATCGTATGTTGTTGGTATGTTAATGTATGCTATCATATGTTATTGTATGTTATAGTTGTGATTGCTATTGCCACTGCCTGATTATTTACATTTGCTCATTTATGATTATGCACAATTTTTCATTGATAAACTAACAAGTAAATCAATAATAAATGTTTATCTAATAAGGTTCACTCGCCAACTTATGTTGACCCAAAAAACCCCATTTTTACACATGATACAGGTGAGCCAGCTGCAGTCAGAAACACATAGGATTGGACTAGAAGAATAAAATGATTTAGAGTTTGGGATTGTTATGTTGGTTTATTTTCTTTGTATTGTATGGACATGTTTGGATATTTGGAAATGTAACTTTGACTTTAATAAATATGAAACATATTAGTAAATGTCATGAGCTTTGGTGATAACCCAATTATGCCCCGACTCTTATTCCGCTGCGGGTCGGGGTGTGACAGATTGGTATCAGAGCCATGACTATAGGGATATAGGATAGGTTAGTAGACCCTTAGAGCCTATACTATAGTTGATTAGAAACTTATAAGATTTTTGTGTGTTACATGCCAAATTTCATGATGTTTATATGTTTTTATGTTAAATGTTACATTCAATATTATGCAAGCATGTTCATAAGTATGTATTATCATATAATGCCTATCATGAATCATATACTCATAATATATCACATCCATGAAAGCACACACCACATCATGATTGCTTTTACAATGATTTTTGTGTTTTCAAATCTCATCAAAGTGAGTTCTCATGACGGGCATGTAGTAACTGGAAGGGTACCAGTACCGGTAGTCGGAACGTCCTGTCTAGGCTGGCATTCGTATAAATCCAAAATAAAGGACCAGTTTGCCTACCTGGGGACTAACGATGAGAGTACGAAGTACCTATTAGGCCAAAGCATGCTATACCAAACGTCGTGTGAACTAACCCCACTTTGAGTTGTCATTGTGTCTACACCTGGACACGTTCCGACCAAACATCTCATGAACATATTTTGTGGTTTGCATTCGGGTGATGCGAGTGTTAAATTGCCAATACTAATGTGAATCCGACCAAGCCAATAGCCATGGGGGCCCACATGACTATATAGGTGAAGGTATGGGGGACATTTGAGGCCCAACATGAGCAAACTCAAGACATCCTATGGATGTAGTTGCATTATTGATATTTATGTTATTTTCATTTTCTTAAAGACACATGACACCTAAAAAGACACCAAAAACTCACAATCTTCTCATGTATGTTCCTGTAGATGTCGTCCAGACAACAACGAAGGGGTAAAAGATCAGGAAGGTCTCAGGAACGCTTGGCCACACAAATCGCGAAACAAATGGCCACGATACTGCCTGACATTGTGGTCCAAGTACAACAAGTCCTCGCTACAAATCCTACTAACCCTCCCCAACAACATGACCAGAACATCGACAACCCTCCTACCAGCAAGTGCTCTTACAAACATTTCAAATCTTGTGATCCTCCTAAATTTGAGGGGACCGAAGGTGTCACTGCTCTCCTCCACTGGTTCGAGGAAATGGAAAACACCTTCCTCAATTGCGATTGTCCTGAGGATCGCAAGGTTCGATACGCCTCCGGGAGACTATTTGGGTAGCTCTCACTTGGTGGAATACTGAGAAAGGGAAGAGGGGAACTGAAGATGCAATGGCCTTAACTTGGGAGGAGTTAAGGGAAATCATGACTAGGCGTTTCTGTCCTAGGAGTGAAATTAAAAAGTTGGAGGATGAATTTCATGCTCTAAAGCAGAAGGAGGGAGACCATACCACTTATAACAAGAGGTTCTTGGAGTTGAACCAAATGGTTCCAAATTTGTTCACCCCAACTTATCGTCTGATTGAGCATTATATTCGAGGACTTCCCTCGAAAATTCAAGATTCAGTCCTCAGCACTTCACCGGTAACACTCGAAGCTGCTATGGAGCTAGCAACTGAACTGACCGAGAACCGAATTCGCAACGGGAAGTTCAAAGAAGAGAAAAATAAAGCCCCTGTTGAGGGTCAAACTTCAAACCATCCTATCTCTACCTCTAAGTTTGCTAACAAGAGGAAGCGCAACACCAGAAATTTCGCTGTACTCAAGCCAACTCCCCTATCCCTGCTGCACCCATTACCCAGGTTGCCCCTTCACCCGCACCATACAGAAGACCTTACACTGGCCCGTTACCAAAATGTAACCGTTGCCAATATCACCATTCTCCTGATCATCCTTGCCAATATTGCACCGGCTGCGGTCGCGCAGGTCATACTGTTCAAACCTGCCGCATGCTCAGCGAACGAACCGGCACCAACCTTCAACCCAAACCCACCAACAAATAATGGGCCAAGCCCAACAACCCCTACTATTACCACCCACCCAACATTTGGCCCAAACATATTACCAGCCCAATTATCCTATGGGTCAACCAATGCAGGTTTGCTACAATTGCGGTGACCCGAGCCATTTCAGAAACACTTGTCCAAGGTTGGTAAACATTATTCATGCTCAGGCCCAAGCCAACCCGGTGAATCAAGCAAACCAAGCTCCTCCACCTGCAAGAGGGAGAGCTTTCAATACGCTAACCAGGCCAGAGCTGACAGCAATGTGGTTAACTATACGTTCCTTATAAATGGTAGATATGCATCTATGTTATTTGATACTGGTGCGGATAGAAGTTTTGTGTCTTTAGAATTTGAACCTATCCTAAACCAAAATCGTGTTAAGCTCATGGAATCCATAACGGTAGAAGTTGCTGACGGGAAACCAGTTTCATTAAACTCTATTATTCGCAACTGTACACTCACATTAAATGACCACGACTTCTCAGTCGACCTTATTCCTATGAAGCTGTGAAGTTTTGATATCATAATTGGTATGGACTGGCTCAGTCAACATCAGGCAGAAGTTGTATGTCGCGAAAAATTTATACGTATTCCTCTTTCAAACGGTCAGACTCTTCGAATCTTTGGAGAAACCTCGTCGAAAGGACTCATCTTAATGTCTTGTCTTCAAGCCCAAAAATATCTTCGCAAAAATTATGTCGCGTTTTTAGCTCACATCATCAAAAAGGGAACCATGGAAAAGAAACTTGAAGACATTCCAGTAGTAAAAGATTTCCCGCGAGTTTTTCCTGACGACATTTCAGGACTTCCTCCAGTTAGAGAAGTCGAATTCCGTATTGATCTTATACCTGGTGCTACACCAGTAGCAAAGTCTCCTTATAGGTTAGCCCCCTCTGAAATGCAAGAGCTAGCCAGTCAATTACAAGAGTTGACTGACAAGGGATTCATACGTCCCAGCTCATCGCCTTGGGGTGCACCTGTCCTTTTTGTAAAGAAGAAAGATGGATCGTTTCGTATGTGCATCGACTACAGGGAGCTCAACAAATTAACAATCAAGAATCGCTATCCTTTACCTCGCATTGATGATCTTCTTGACCAACTTCAAGGTGCCAACTGTTTTTCAAAAATCGACCTTCGATCTGGCTATCATCAACTTAGAGTGCATGAAGAAGACGTCCCGAAGACCGCATTTCGAACTCGTTATGGTCATTATGAATTCATGGTCATGCCATTTGGTTTAACCAAGCACCAGCTGTCTTCATGGATCTAATGAACAGAGTCTGCAAACCATATCTTGATCGATTTGTCATAGTTTTCATCGATGATATTCTTATTTATTCAAAATCTAAATCTGACCATGAGCGTCATCTTCGACTCATCCTTGCACTTCTAGAGAAGGAAAAGCTTTACGCCAAATTCTCCAAATGTGAATTCTGGTTAAAAGAGGTGCAATTCCTCGGACATGTAGTTAATGAAAAGGGAATACATGTCGACACCTGAAAAATAAAAGCGGTACAAGAATGGCAAGCTCCACGTACACCAACTGAAGTAAGATCTTTTCTTGGTTTGGCTGGTTATTATCGTCGATTCATTTCAATTTTTTCTCGCATCGCTGTACCACTCACGGCTTTAACTCATAAGGGAAAACCTTTCATATGGGGACCCAAGCAGGAAGAAGCCTTCCAAACTCTTAAACAAAAACTTTGTGATGCACCAATCCTTACTCTTCCTGAAGGTTGTGATGATTTCGTGGTCTATTGCGACGCGTCAGGGCAAGGATTAGGCTGCGTTCTAATGCAAAGAGGAAAAGTTATAGCTTATGCTTCGAGACAACTCAAGACGCATGAGAAGAACTACACCACTCATGACCTAGAACTTGGAGCCGTTGTGTTCGCTCTTAAGATATGGAGACATTATCTCTATGGTACTAAGTGTGAAATATACACTGACCACAAGAGTCTTCAACATATCTTCAATCAAAAAGAGTTAAACATGAGGCAATGAAGATGGGTCGAACTTCTAAATGATTACGACTGCGAAATTCGGTACCACCCTGGCAAAGCAAATGTGGTGGCTGATGCGCTTAGTCGAAAGGGTTATGCGAACTCCATTCGTCTTCTATGTTCGCAAATTATAACCGATATTAAAGATCCAATTCGAGAAGCCCAACACGTTTCAATAACGGAAGATGATGTACGAAAGGAGATGTCTTGTGGAGCTGAGCTAAAAATTGAAACTAAATCTGACGGTATTCTGTACTACCTAGATCTTATCTGGATTCCTAACCACAACAATCTTCGCGAAACTCTTATGAAGGAATCTCACAAAACGCGATACTCTATACACCCAGGAGCCGATAAGATGTATCAAGACCTACGATATACCTAATGGTGGCCTGGAATGAAAAAGGATATTGCTGTTTTTGTTTCCAAGTGCCTTACCTGTTCCAAGGTGAAAGCTGAACACCAAAGACCCTCAGGACTTCTGGTCCAATCTGAAATACCTGTATGGAAGGGGGAAAATATAACCATGGATTTCATTACCGGGTTACCTCGCACTTCTGGTGGGTATGACACTATATGGATAACTATAGACCGACTTACAAAATCAGCTCACTTTATTCCTATCCGTGAAGATTTCAAGAACGAAAAGCTTGCCCGTATTTATATCAGCGAATCGTAAGCCGACATGGGTACCGTTAAGCATTATTTCTTATCGTGATGGTCGTTTCACTTCACAAACATGGCAAGCAGTACAATCCGCTATGGGTACGCGATTAGATCTCAGTACCGCCTATCATCCTCAAACTGATGGACAATCTGAGCGCACCATTCAAACTCTTGAAGATATGCTTCGAGCATGTGTCATAGACTTCAAGGGAAATTGGGGCGCCCACCTACCATTAGTTGAATTTTCGTACAACAACAGCTATCATTCAAGTATCGGCATGGCACCTTTCGAAGCCTTATATGGTCGTAAGTGCCGATCTCCTGTATGTTGGCACGAAATTGGGGAAGCTCAAATCACTGGTCCAGAATTGATCCAAGAAACCACCGACAAGATCCATCAAATCCGAAACAATCTTCTAGCGGCTCAGAGTCGTCAAAAGAGTTATGCAGATAAACGACGGAAGCCTTTAGAGTTTAACATTGGTGATCATGTACTTCTAAAAGTATCACCGTGGAAGGGAGTAGTTCGTTTTGGTCAAAAAGGCAAGCTAGCACCACGCTACGTAGGACCTTTCAAGATACTCGAAAGAGTCGGACCTGTAGCATACAAGCTTGATCTACCAGAAGAACTCAACAGGATTCATCCCACATTCCACGTGTCGAACTTGAAGAAGTGCCTCGCTGATGAAAACCTCCACATTCCTCTGGAAGATATTCAGATTGATGAATCTATGCATTTTATTGAAAGACCAGTAGAGATCATGGACTTCGGAGAGAAACGTCTACGACGTAGTCGCATTCCAATTGTTAGGGTACGCTGGGAGTCGAAACGGGGACCTGAGTTTACTTGGGAACGTGAAGACTCAATGCGTGAAAAATACCCGCATCTTTTTCCTACTACTTCAACTACTTAAATTTCGGGACGAAATTCCTAAAAGTAGGGGATACTGTAACATTTGTCAAAAACGGGTTTCTAAACCCGCTCCGTTTTGTAATCGAATATCAAGTTATAAATGTCACGTTGTGTATTTATGGTTATTTTGGTTTTTAATGATACATAATTAATAAACAAACTAAACCATAAAAATTATATTTGATGAAAAGTGAAAACAAAATAAATAAAAAAGAAATGTTGCTGCCGGGACTCGAACCCGGGTCAGCCGATTTATAAACCCAAAGACCTAGCACACACCCGCATCACCACTCCGCCACTTGTTATTATCTGTCATTTCTAGGAAACAAATAACTTTTATGCGCAAACTCGGTTAAACCAGTTGCGCCAACTGAGAAACGGAAATCGGCAATTCAATCGTCAAATCGTTTGATTACTCGCACATTCACGTTTATAACCGATGAACCGATGATTTTAATCATTTCGGAATTGATTGAACATCAATTTTCAGTATCATCGGTTTTTATAACCGAAATTAATCAAAGTTCAGATTATCTCAACCAAAACCCTTCTCGCGACTCAGAGACATCAGGCAAACATTCCATTTCATTTTCGTCACACTTTCAGACCATCAGAGCGCTTAAATCAACTCGCCGGAAATTTCTGTAAGGTTCGCCGGAAAACCGTATTTGTCCTCAAATCGGTAAGTTCTTCAATACCATCGTAGTCTAACAGTTGTTAAGCTGTTTCTAACTCAAACCATTCACTTGAGATCGAATTCAGGCACCGCTATCAGATAATTCCAGTTCGCCGGAAATTTTCTGGAAATCTTTAATTCCGTCTGTGAAACGGTAAGGACCTTCAATCGTACTACTAACGTTTGTTTATCACTTCAATTCCACGATTGACTAATCAAAATGGTTAATTGTTTGGTTCAGTTGAGGTGCACAAAAACAGAGCCGACGCATTGCCGGAAAACTCCGTGATAAATCATTCCTACGGTATGTTACTTCTAACACCGTCTCTACCATTTCATTTTAGCCTTAAGAATGTTTATTAATCGTAAAAACAAGAAACGGATTAGTGATTTCAGTCGACTGAAATTTGAATGAAGAAGACGAAGTTAGTTAAGTTATAAGTTTATTTAAAACCAGTAAAATGAACGGGTTAGACACACAGTCCAGCGGTGGACTGTGTGCAAAATATACACGCATGTCCCGAGTTCGATCCCTGATACACGCACTCCTTATGTAATAAAATGCCTTTTTGTTTAAAACTAAACCGGGTTAACTCCGTTAGTTGTTAAGTATAATAAAAACCGAGATATTAACCAGGTTAGACACACAGTCCAGCGGTGGACTGTGTGCAACACTAAGTCGCACGTCACGCGTTCGAAACCCGTTACTGGCACCGGTTTGTTGAATTAAAATGTTTTTGAAATTAAAAGAATTTTGGTTAAATCGAATTAGTATATAAATATAATTAAAAACAAGATTATTTCGGGTTAGACACGTAGCTCAGTTGGTAGAGCTGCGTGCACGCGTACGGGAGGTCTCGGGTTCGAGCCTCACCTGGCGCAAACAATTTCACTGACCGAACCGGTCAACAAGTCAACGGTCAACGGTCAACGGTCAACGCAAAATAAACAATTTTTTTTATATTTTTATTTATTTAATTTAATTTAAAAATCAATTTAAAATACTTAAAAATAACATTTTTAAAGATAGAAAATAGCCTTAAACTAACAAAAATATATCTAAAAATTTCATTAAAATCCTTAATAAAATCCACTCATTTACTATATTTTTCCGTTATTATTTAGGTTAGTTATTTCTCGTTGTTCCGCTCATCCAATTCGTGCACATCTCACCATCTCCAATCCAACGCACCCAATGTTAGTGAATCTTTACAAATTCCCCGTTTTAATCACGTTTTGGGGTGTATCATGTGTCTTACTTATTATATATATTATATTTAAACCATTGTGCATACATCATATCATGAACATGTGTATTCAGTTTGTTTCAACGGTTGTGTAGTTATTGTTAGATGTAAATTATTATTTACAGTACATGCAATTTCATAGGCCGCCGCTCCCCATTACATTATGAGCGTTGAGCATGTTCCCATTTCATTATGAGCGTGAACCCGGCGTGCCCACATACGATCGGCTCCGTTTGATTGAGCCTTGATCGCACAGACATTTTCATTTTCAGTACATGCAATACGATCGGCTCCGTTTGATTGAGCCTGATCGCACAGTTTCATTTATGTTATTTATCGTATGTTGTTGGTATGTTAATGTATGCTATCATATGTTATTGTATGTTATAGTTGTGATTGCTATTGCCACTGCCTGATTATTTACATTTGCTCATTTATGATTATGCACAATTTTTCATTGATAAACTAACAAGTAAATCAATAATAAATGTTTATCTAATAAGGTTCACTCGCCAACTTATGTTGACCCAAAAACCCCCATTTTTACACATGATACAGGTGAGCCAGCTGCAGTCAGAAACACATAGGATTGGACTAGAAGAATAAAATGATTTAGAGTTTGGGATTGTTATGTTGGTTTATTTTCTTTTATTGTATAGACATGTTTGGATATTTGGAAATGTAACTTTGACTTTAATAAATATGAAACATATTAGTAAATGTCATGAGCTTTGGTGATAACCCAATTATGCCCCGACTCTTATTCCGCTGCGGGTCGGGGTGTGACACGGATGAGGATACGGTATCTCTAATACGGAGGAGATACAAACAAAAATTTATGAAGAAGTCGGAAAAGCACTGGAAGCGGATTTACCCGAATTTATGGAAAGATTTCAAACAACGATGCTAACAACAATAGAAGAACGAATGAATGGAATAAAGGAAAGCCTTAATCAAGATCGAGGCATGGCTAAAGAAGGAAAAACATGTTCCTGTAACAAATTTATGGCATGTAAACCCCCGATTTACAATGGGGAAGTTGATCCGATTATATGTCAACGCTGGATAAGCGATATTGAAGGAGTTTTTGAACGAACCCACTGTGACTCAATCGATTTCGTAGCTTACGGAACCGGTCAACTGAGAGGTCAAGCAAAAGATTGGTGGGACAATTTTAGAAAAGAACAAGGGGTCGAAACCACGAGAACCATGACTTGGGAGGAGTTTAAGGTGCCTTTCCTTAAACATCATAATCCAAAAGCCGTGATCAACAAAATCAAAGAAGAATTCATTCAATTAAGACAAAAAGGTGAGTCGATTGACAAGATTACGTGGGTGTTCCTCGACAAACTCAGATTTTGTGAGGAGTTGTAGCAAACGGAAGAACAGAAGATTTATTATTACTATAACATGTTGAGCGCTGAATATAGGGAGTTTATGACTCCCTCGGAATATGAACATCTCACCGAGATAGTAAATGTCGCTCGAGAACGTGAAATTGAGCTAAAAAACAAGTGGAAAGAGGAGAGAGAAGGGCGTTGGATACGAATCCAAGCCCGACAAAGAAACTAAAGAAGAATGAGGTTTTAAAGAAGATGAACATAAAAGGGGGAACACCAAATTGCAAAATCTGTAACCGTGCTCACAAAGGTGAATGTTATTTTAAAAATAAGCCGTGTGTGATATGTGGAAAGACTGGACACTTGGCCTTAAATTGTCCTAACAAGATATCTGTATGCTACAAATGCTATCAGCCGGGCCATAAGAAATCAGAATACCCGGATTTGATAGGCAAGAAGGTTATGACTGATAAGAAGACGAAAATTCCAAAGTCAAGGGCAAGAGCTTTCCAAATAACGGCAGCTGAAGCAAAAGTTGAACCCGATGTGGTCACAGGTACTTTTACCGGAAATTTAATTCCAGCTCATGTTTTATTTGATACGGGTGCAAACAAATCTTTTGTTTCACACGAGTTTGTTAAACACCCATTATTTCAAATAACAAAATTACCAATGCCCTTAGAGGTAGAAGTAGGAAATGACAGAACTTTTACTGTTTATAACATATGTCGAAATTGCAAATTGAGCATCGAGGATGAAGATTACTTAGTTGATTTAATACCTATGTCAATGGGGGAATTCCAAGTAGTAATTGGAATGGATTGGTTGTCCCGTTACCACACCAATGTAATATGTTCTCGTCAAGAGATACAAGTAGTATCTCCAAGTGGAAAACACGTAAATATCTATGGAGAAAAGAGTGGCAACCCCGTCATGTGCTCAATAGCGAAAGCCCGTAGACTTATTCAACATGGGTGCAAAGCTTATCTAACATATATACTCGATTCGGAAAAGAAGTCACCAATAATTAAAGATGTGCCAGTCGTACTAGAATTTGAAGAAGTGTTTTCGGAAAATTTACCGGGGGTACCACCCGAACGTGAGGTGGAATTTAAAATCAAACTAATCCGGGTGCGAAACCGGTGGCCAAAGCACCATACAGATTAGCACCGTCAGAACTTCAAGAATTATTATCACACATACAAGATCTGCTTGACAAAGGATTTATTCGACCTAGTGTCTCCCCTTGGGGAGCGCCGGTGTTATTTGTGAAGAAGAAAGAAGGAAGTATGCATATGTGTATCGATTACCGGGAGTTAAACAAACTTACGGTAAAGTATCGATACCCACTTCCAAGGATCGATGATTTATTTGATCAATTACAAGGAGCGAATTGGTTCTCGAAGATCGATTTGAGGTCGAGATACCATCAGTTGAGGGTGAAAGAGGAAGACATACCCAAGACAGCCTTCCTTACACGATATGGACATCATGAATTCCTCGTAATGTCCTTCGGATTAACAAATGAACCCGCAGCCTTCATGGATCTTATGAATAGGATGTGCATGCCAATGTTAGATAAATCAGTGATAGTGTTCATCGATGATATTCTTGTTTATTCAAAAAGCGAGGCGGATCATGCGCGCCATTTGCGAGAGGTATTGGAAACACTTAAAAGAGAAAAACTTTACGAAAAGTTTTCAAAATGTGCATTTTGGCTTCGAGAGGTGCAATTCCCTGGACACATCATTAGCGCTGAAGGAATATTGGTAGATCTGTCCAAGATTGAAGCCGTGTCTGAATGGAGCTCTCCGAAAAATCCCTCAGAAATAAGAAGCTTTTTAGGACTAGCGGGTTATTATAGAAGATTCATTCAAGATTTTTCAAAGATTTCCTCACCATTGACTAAGTTAACCCGCAAGGACGAAAAGTTTGTCGGGAGCGACGAACAAGAAAAAGCGTTCCGAACGCTTAAAGAAAGGTTGACCAGTGTTTCGGTGCTGACTTTACCGGATGGTACTGACGACTTTGTAGTGTATTCGGATGCATCACACATAGGCCTTGGGTGCGTACTTATGCAACGAGGCAAGGTGATTGCCTATGCCTCGAGACAGTTAAAAATCCATGAAAAGAAATATCCGACGCATGACCTGGAACTAGCGGCGGTAGTGTTTGCCTTAAAAATTTGGAGACACTACTTATATGGTGTAAAATGCGTATTTTCACCGATCATAAAAGCTTAAAGTATTTCTTTGATCAAAAGGAACTAAATATGAGACAGAGGCGTTGGTTAGAGACGGTGAAGGACTACGACTGTGAAATTCATTATCACCCAGGAAAGGCTAATGTAGTGGCAGATGCCCTTAGCCGAAAAGAAGAATGCGCACCCATCCGAGTGCGATCCATGCAACTCATGGTTACTTCAAGGTTGTTGGAGCAAATTCGAGTAGCGCAAAAAGAAGCAATAAAAGAAACGAACTGGGAAAAAGAGAGAATAAAAGGGTTAGTCAAAGATATAGAAGACGGGGAGGACGGTCTGAAATATTGACGCAGTAGGATCTGGATCCCAAACACATGTGGAATAAAAGATCTATTACTCGACGAGGCTCATAAATCACGATATTCAATTCACCCGGGAGCAACAAAATGTACAGAGACTTAAAACAAAACTATTGGTGGCCCGGAATGAAAAGAGATATAGTAAAATACGTTGAGAAATGTCTAACTTGTTTGCAAGTAAAGGCGGAGCATCAAAAGCCTTATGGCAAACTTCAACCATTAGAAATACCGGTGTGGAAATGGGAGCACATAACTATGGATTTATTGACTAAACTACCAAGAACGGCTCGAGGATTCGATGCCATTTGGGTGGTTGTCGATAGATTAACAAAAAGTGCTCACTTTATTCCAATTCGAGAGACTTACACTTCAGAAAAGATGTCAGAAGTATATGTTAATGAAATCATAGCACGCCATGGAGTTCCGATATCGATTGTGTCCGACAGGGACACCTGGTTTACTTCGAGGTTTTGGCACGAACTTCAAAAACATATGGGCACAAAACTGTTAATTAGTACTGCCTATCACCCCCAAACTGATGGGCAGAGCGAACAAACAATTCAAACATTAGAGGACATGCTTCGAGCATGTATAATTGATTTTGGTGGTAGTTGGGATACATATTTACCATTGGTAGAATTCTCATACAACAACAGCTACCATTCCAGTATTGGCATGGCCCCATATGAAATGCTATATGGTAGAAAATGTCGAACACTGGTGTGTTGGGGTGAAGTAGGCCCTCGTGAACTTGCTCACAAAGATATAATTAGAGCCACAAACTAGAAAATCGATGCAATCCGAGATCATTTAAGAGCTGCTCAAGACCGACAGAAATCTTATGCAGATAAAAGACGAAGACCTATTGAATTCCAAATTGGTGATAAAGTAATGCTTAAGGTGTCTCCATGGAAAGGGATAATTCGATTTAGAAAAAGAGGTAAATTGAGTCCAAGGTTTATTGGGCCTTTTAAAATTATTGATCGAGTGGGTGAAGTAGCATACAGATTAGAACTGCCAAAAGAACTAAGCGGAATACACAACACGTTCCATGTTTCGCACGTGCGAAAATGCCTAGCTGACGAGACAGCTCACGTTCAATATGACGATATAGAAATAGACAACAAACTCAACTACGTGGCTACACCAATAGCAATACTTGACCAAAAGGTCAAGGCATTAAGGAACAAAGAAATAAATCAAGTAAAAGTCAAGTGAGAACATCGAAAGGGTGCGGACACCACTTGGGAGCCTGAAGAAGAAATGGCATGACTCTACCCTTCTCTTTTTGGTACGTATACGTGTTTAGGGGAGGAAACCCTTTTAAGGGGGATAGATTTTGAACACCCCAAAAATATTAAATTTGCATAAGTAACCAAGGACATTTAACCCAGTTAGTGGAGAGCCCTTTAAGAGGAAATGGGCTTGTAAATGTCCCTAAAGTATATATAATATATAGTTATATCTCATGTAAAAGAATAATATAACACATCCATAACTATTAAAGGATTTAAAAACTAATTAGTTATTTGTCAATAACTAATGAAAACAATTAGTTAATGCCCAAGTATAATAAACCAAACTTGAAGGACCGAATTAGGCACTTGGGGAACTAGTTAACACAAATAAACAATTAAATCAAAACACACACAAGTGTGTGCCTAAAAGGGGTCGACCAAATAAGCAGAGAAGAAGGACAAGAACATCTTCAACCCTAAAACTCACAATCCTTCAAATTGGAAGTGAAATCAAGCCTTGAATCAGTGCATGAGTCGAAATTAGTGATCACCTAATCAAGGAGATCTTAAGGTATGTCGAAATTCTTAGTTTGGTGAAGTATAATTGATAGAGAAGAACCATAATCTAAGTTCTGGAATAAATTATAGATCTTATGATAGAATTCATGACAAATAAGTGTTTAAACTCACAATGTTTGCTAAACCTGGGAAGGTTCTTGTATAACTCATATGTTAGGGCTTATATATGATTGAATGAATAAGTGGGTTTTGATGTCTAACATGAAAGAAGCTAAATTGTTGATTTCATTAGCTTAACATGAAACCCTAAATAGATAAGTTGCACTAGAGACTAAATCCTATGATGGTGGATTCATAATAAAAAGAGATTTGGGTTTATAAGGTTCATAAATTATGAAAAACGAAAAGTTTTATGTTCATGCCCATGAGGCGTTCGACACAATGCCTAAATGAAAGATTTGATATAGATAATGAATGAAATTGTAAGAAGAGGACTTGTGATTGATTATTGGCAAGTTTATATGTTAAAGACTTGAATTACGAGTTCCTAATAATAATTGGATTGCACTAATTAGGCGACTCGAGTGGAGCTAAAGAAAGTCAAACCAAGTTCTATACACACTCTAAAGGAAAGCTTTAAGGTACGTGATCTATCCCCCGTGGAAATTTTAATTACGATCTTTGTAGTGATGTATACAAAATAGAGAAGTAGATAAAGGTTTAATTGAACAAGTGATGGATTTCGCTAAAATAACCAAACGGGTCAAAATAGAGAAGTAGATAAAGGTTTGGTTGAATAAGCGATGGATTTCGCTAAAATAACCAAACGGGTCAAAATAGAGAAGTAGATAAAGGTTTGGTTGAATAAGCAATAGATTTCGCTAAAATAACCAAACGGGTCAAAATAGAGAAGTAGATAAAGGTTTGGTTGAATAAGCGATGGATTTCGCTAAAATAACCAAACAGGTCAAAATTGAGAAGTAGATAAAGGTTTGGTTGAATAAGCGATGGATTTCGCTAAAATAACCAAACGGGTAAAAATAGAGAAGTAGATAAAGGTTTGGTTTAATAAGCGATGGATTTCGCTAAAATAACCAAATGGGTCAAAATAAAGAAGAAGATTAAGGTTTGGTTGAATAAGCGATGGATTTCGCTAAAATAACCAAACGGGTCAAAATAGAGAAGTAGATAAAGGTTTGGTTGAATAAGCAATAGATTTCGCTAAAATAACCAAACGGGTCAAAATAGAGAAGTAGATAAAGGTTTTGTTGACTAAGCCATGGATTTCGCTAAAATAACCAAACGGGTCAAAATAGAGAATTAGATAAAGGTTTGGTTGAATAAGCGATGGATTTCGCTAAAATAACCAAACGGGTTAAAATAGAGAAGTAGATAAAGGTTTGGTTGAATAAGCGTTGGATTTCGCTAAAATAACCAAACGGGTCAAAATAAAGAAGAAGATAATGGTTTGGTTGAATAAGCGATGGATTTCGCTAAAATAACCAAACGGGTCAAAATAGTGAAGTAGATAAATTTTGGTTGAATAAGCGATGGCTTTCGCTAAAATAACCAAAAGGGTTAGAATAAAGAAAATGTTAATTATATTTGGTGAATTATAGTTGAAGGGTAAAATCAGAAAAGAAAGAAATTATTTACGTATAAACTGAATAATGAATATGTAACTCAAAAGTCTTTATTACGAATATAAGGGTACAATTCAAATAGTAATTCCATATATAGGATAGAGATAACAAGTTTGTTGGTTAAAATTTGGTTAAAATGCCAAATTACGAATTTCATAAAAACATATTCATATAAAGTTTGTTGATATAAATAGTTGTGAGGACGACACTACAGTAATGAAAGTAAGGAATAACACTTTACGGACTAATCTCTGTAAGTACGAAGTCTTATGATGATACACAATACACGAAACGGGTCAACAAGTGATCAAACAACTGCAGCAAAAACTCTGCATAAGGTGTCGTCGGCGACGCATGTATGGCCGTCGCCGACGCAATGCAAACATTCGGCGCCTTATGCTACTGTCTACGGTGTTCTAGACTCGACGATTGTTTATACGTGGCGTCGCCGATGCCACTCTCCAATTTGCAAATTTAAAATTTTATTATTTGTGTTAAGTTATTTAGTTACATTTAATTTAATTGAATATGTAAGTAATAAGTTATATATTTCAGACTTAAAAGAGATCACAAGCCAAGTTCAATGAAGATCAAGCCATGCATAAAGTACCGAACATGTTAAAATGCAAGCTTCCGATTTTAGTTTGTTTAATTATGTACTATCAGTATTATAACTTGTAAAATGTTTTGTTAACTTGTTCATCTTGGGATTTTATTGTTTTCATATATAAAATTTTATATGTCAAAAAAATAATAATAATAAATAAATAAATAAAAGGGGTGTTATAGAAAGACCTTGATCTATCTAGATCGCCGGCACAAAACCTCGGGAGCTGACAACTACCAGCTGCCTTTGTACTTCTTATTGATTGAAATATCAGGATACAGCTTCAGGATAATACACGGATCAGATCTAAGTGTTACAATGATTATGAAATGTGAGTGAATGATTGTGAATATAGCGAGTAATTGGTGTGTACGAGATTACATGTGTTTTTCTAATGATCTGGCATCCCCTTATATAGTTTTTAAATTCTAACTGAATATCCTACAATTCCGGGATACAGAGAATATCCCCTTGTGACCGTTGTAGATCATTTCTTCCGCTTTCAACATTCACTTTTCAACCACTTTGAGCGAGTCTTCGGGTAGAGCTAGTCCTTGTTAACGTTGGTCACTTGCAACTGAAGTATACAAAAAAACCATTAGTAACGAGCAAGATACTTCTGCAGGATGTTACCAATATCTTGGTACAGTATCCTGGTCGCAGATTAGAAACATAAAGTCAGGATATATTGTCGGGATATAGGTTCAAAATTCCATCCATACAAATTGTCCCCAAAAATATAGCTGTTGGATATCCCGATTCCAACGGATATATTTTAGTTGTTCGAAATCTTTAGTGGGATGTTGATGTGACTTGGTGCAACTTCCAAGGCAATATTTCTCATAATTAGCTAGTCTTTTCCCTATATCTTCTCCTCAAATCCTTCTTCTATCTCATTGCATCAGAATTTCAGGTATTATTCTCTCTTTCCTTTAATTTCTTTCCTCTACATTTCGTCTTCTTCACCATTACTTCTCCATGGCCTAACACACACGATCTTGTACTGGTGATTCTACTCTAATATTCGTTGCACAGAACCTGCTCAAAAATCCCGAGCAGGAGGTTTGTAGCTTCGATAATGCTGATATAGCTGCTCTCCGATCCTCCTATACTTTCTCGGATGGCGCCGTCATCCGACCATATGATCGGAATCTTCGATCGGACGTGTCTTCGACCGAATAGCTTTGGTTCTTGGCGTACCCTTTATAGGTCTTAGGTTCCTATTCCCAGAGTTTATCATGGAGTTCTTTCGTGTCACCGGTCTAAGCTTTTCCCAAACCATGCCCATGGTTTGGAGGATCTTACATGTGCTTGACCAGATCAAAACCAATTGCGTCCCTGATCTCAGTATCGAGGATTTACCCTTGGCCTATCGCTTGAGGTCCCATGGATCTAGCCGGTTCTTGTTGTTTTCCACCTCTAATAGTCCTCTCCTTCTCCGAGCTACTAAGAATGAGGATGAGTGGAAGTGCAAGTTCTTCTTTGTTAAGAGGGACTCGATCGTCAATGGAAGTGATTTCCCGGTGGAGTGGTTGGCCAAGGGTAGGATTTAGGGTTTTAGGAATATCCCCAAACGTATCCTGCTATGGCATCCCGAACTTATATCCTTTTTTTGCGTAGCGGATTTCAGGAAACTAGCTCCCCCAACTCCAGAGTCAGAGACACGGATTAAGGCCATTTACAAGTTGCAGGAGGTCGAGAGAACCTTTCTGCTTAGCCATCCAAGTTCCAACCAGCATTCTACTTCCATCATGTCTGATAAGGATATCTACTTTGAACATTCCTGCACATGTTTGGTTAATCAGGATAGTATTATGTGATAAGATTGGAATTACTCCCTTTTATGTAGATTCCACCAAGGTCCCCGCTACTTTCGATCTTGAGGAGCTTGACAGCTTCTCCAAGCCGCCTTGGTGAAAAAGGAGCCCTCTGTTGCCATCAGCTCTAAGCCCTCTCCGCTGATAAGGTCCCGGGCCTCAGGAACCAAGAAGAGGAAGGGTTCTGACCTCCCTGCTACTGCTGTAGAAGCCTTTTTCCTATGATGGTCTTAGCTTTATGGAATCCATTGGTCCTATGACCACATTCCTCAACCAGGTAAATATCCACATCCCGTATCATACATCCTATACATGTATGCTGAACCTGTATGCTGGTTAGGTTATATTTGTTGATATCTTCATTTTGTTTTGTAGGGTCTGGACCGCCTGGAACTTCTTCACAATGAGGCTTGTGAAGCAGTCAAGTTTCTAGAGGCCAAGTTGAAGAAAACTGAGGTCACCATTGAGGATCAGGGGAAGATCGCTGCCGCCAAGACCCAACACTACGAGGATAAGCTGAAGAAGGTGACCCAGGATGTTGAACTCAAGTTAGCCACCGTCCAGGTTAACCACGAGCAGGGAATGGTCTCCTTCAGGGATGGCCTCAAAAATTCGGCTGTGGTCTCCCTTCTCCAGGAGAGGATCAAGATGTCTTAGGAGGCCAAGGAAGCGGGCTTTGAATGCCCATCCTGGACTGTAGATGCCTGGGAGACCAAGCTGAAGGATCTGGGAGGCAGCCCTGTGGAGTATCCTGCTAAACCTGGGCCTGGCGAGTCCTCTAAAGCGGCTGAGGCAGCGGCGGAGGCAGGTGGCAAGGCTGGTGAAGATGGTGGAGCAAGTGTCGGTGGAGATGATGGTGTGGTTGGTGCTACCCCGTGAGTGGGCAACAAAGTGGGCGATGATGGATGTTATTGCTTTGGCAGGAGCCCACTTTTTTAATTCTGATGGTTAATGTCTGTTGAACAATTTACTTTTCTTGCACTTTAGATTTTAGAACAATATAACGATTGGAGCTGGAGGGATCCTGGTGTTTCAGGACGAAGCCTTCAATCGTTAACGTCAATATGCTTTTGAACAGCTTAAACCCTTGGTGGATGGGTTTCGGTTTGAAACGAGGCCAAGGGTGTAACATTTTGACTTGTTAATATGAATCTAATCTTTTGGCCTTATCCGTGTGTTATATGTTGTTTGCAAAAAGTTAGACTAAGTATCCTGGTCAGTGTCACACCCCGACCCGCAGCGGAAAAGGGGATCGGGGCATGATTGGGTTATCATCAAAGCTCATGACATTTATTAAGCGTTTCATATTCATTAATACAAATTAAATGGAAATTTGCAATAAATGTTACATCATGATCTAACTAACAATCTAAACTTCTTTGTTCTCTTCTAAGGCATATCCTATGTTTTCCTTGCTTCAACCTGTTCACCTGTATCATGTGTAAAAAGGTTTTTGGATCAACATAATGTTGGCGAGTGAATCATATGGAAAACATTTGAACAAATTTATTTGAATTGATTATGAAATATGTGCACAACCAAACATGAGTAAAATTAGATGTATCTTAATCAACAATCATAAGATATTAAATGAAACACTCATGAACAATAATGGAACAATTAGAGGCACGCGATGCTCAACTCGTCTCTCACGAGGAACTGAGGGGCCTGATGAATGAATTGCATAAACATGATAATATGAATGACACAACTACAACCAATATAAACTCAATGATACACACATGAACAATAATGAATTTGATGTGAAGCACGCGATGTTCTACTCGTCTCCCACGAGGAACTGATGGGCTTAATGTATGAATTTCATATAATTTGATAAAAGGAAATAAGTAAATCACAACAATAAAAACAATCTAAGTTTAGGTCATGATGTGGTATGGCACAAGTTTAAATAAATAAATTAATTATTTTCCTAACACATGACACACCCCAAAACGTATAATTTAAAAGGGGGAGTTGTAAGATTCACTCACAGTGGGTGCGTTCGGTTGATGACGTTGAATGCACGCGAAGTGGTTTTAACCACGAGTGAGATTTAACCTAGATAAATCGCATTATGGTTTGGTAAGTAAACGGGTTTTATTAATCTATTTTAGTAGGATTGTTGGGTGTATTTTTGTGAGTTTGAGGCTATTTTCTAACCTTAAAAATGTTATTTTTAAGTATTTTTAATTGATTTTTGATTAAAATAATTAAATAAAAATAATAAAAAAAATTATTTTTTTCTGACCGTTGACCGTTGACCTGACCGTTGACCTGACCGTTGACCGGTTCGATCATGTATACAAGTGCGCTGAGTGAGGCTCGAACCCGAGACCTCCCGTACGCGTGCACGCAGCTCTACCAACTGAGTAGTGTCTAACCGTTATAAATCTGATTTTAATTATATTATATTATATATTAAATTAGTTTAAACCGAAAATCATTTTTATTTTAAAAACAGTTTAAGCGAAATCGGACATGCACTCCACAGGTCTCGAACCCGGGACCTGTGGTTTAATCTAACACACAGTCCACCGCTGGACTGTGTGTTCAACATGTTATATAATTCGATTTTCATTATACTTAAATACTAATTAGTTATTTCCTTTTCTGTCTTATTAAAAAGAATAGATAATTGTTCGAGTCGGTGCAGTAGACCGGACTCGAACTCGTGACCTGTGATATAAACAAACACACAGTCCACCGCTGGACTGTGTGTCTAACTTGGTTATTATTCCGATTATTAATATACTTAACATATAACTGTATGACTTCCGGTTCGGTTAACAAAAAGAAACGTTTTTATTAAGGCGACGTGTGTGAAACCGGATTCGAACTCGAGACGTTTGTATGTTTAATGTGCACACAGTCCACCGCTGGACTGTGTGTCTAACCCGAGTAATTTCTTGATTTATATTATACTTATACTTTACAGCAATCATCGTCTTCTCCGTCAAGAGTTAACCAGATATAATGTCTGACTGGTTCGAGTTATTATTCGGGTTTCTTTAGCGTTTTAGGTTAATTACTGGTAAGATAGAAGTAAAAAGAAAGGAAGATAAGCGTGAGGTATACCGACTCGCTTTCCTCTGTTTTCCGGCAGAACTCCGGCGACAGAAATCACCTCCGGCGATGAGTTTCTCGTAGCAGCGAGTCTCCAGGAAGCTTAGAAAGGGCGTGGGTATCTCCGGTATAAACTCAGGGGCTCAGTAAGGCTCGGCAATGGGGAAAACGGTTTTCCGGCGATGAGCAGAGAAATTCCGGCGAGTGGAATTACGCCGTGAAAAGATGTGATTTTGAGCGAAAAGGTTTGCAGTGGGTTGTGGGTGAATTTATAGAGCAAATTGTTGAAGAATCTGGTCTGATTTCCGACTGTATTCGTAATTCATAAAAACTCCGGCGGTTATGGTTTGGTCGCGGACTTCAAACATCGGTTATAACCGATGTATTGTTAATGGTTTACGTTATAGCTGAAAGTGGTGTTAAAAACTCGCGAGATTTCCGGGGTTCCGACGACTGAACTAATGGGCGCCGGTTTTTGAATTCGTAACGTCATTATATTAATTAAATGATTTCAATATATAACAAACAAAATCCGTGGCGCAGTGGTTTGTGTGTGTGAGTTAAGTTTGTTTGCTGATTCGGTACAGACCCGGGTTCGAAACCCGGCAGAAACAAATCATTTTTATTTTGCGATTTTTGACAGTTTTTCAAAAACTAAATATATATTCCCGTATAATAATTGATTACGGATCGTTTAAAAATATTTTGGGCATTTAATTCGCAAGGAAATTTTTGAGTGACTGTTCGGTTGATAAACGGAGCGGGTTTGGTAAATCCGTTTTTGACGGATGTTACAGTCAGGATATTAGTGGTATCTATATTTCTTTCCATTTATGTTTCAAAAAATGCATTATAAAAATTCTGTAAGAAAAAAGTTTCATAGTTAATAAATCCC
>CAMTDV010000029.1:6434961-6514563 GCA_947069175.1 Scalesia atractyloides
AAGTCATTGTGTATCTTGGGTATGGTCTTACGCGCGACATGAGGTTAACTCATTTGGTCACCGCAAGATTTGGGACCATACCCCTTCAGAGTGGCGAATCCAGAATTTTTTTGACAGGGGCACAGATTAGTTAGATTAAAATAAGATGAGTCAAAATGATACGAGTAAAACCAATGCCTATTTATCAACTTAATAATATTACAGAATTATCCATATTTATTTATTTAATAATAATAATACGATAAAACCATTCATACTTATTACTCAAATACAATTCATATTTTTCTCACTCTCCATTTCGACCAAAACTAATTTAGCAACCATATTTTAAGGGGTCAAACACCAAAAAAACCGAATAAGATGCATATCACTATTAATAGAAAAATATGGTTTGGCAAGGGTACCGTTAGTGATGAAACTAGAAGTTCAAGACTAAGGGGTCAAAAGAAAAATATTCCTTAATAATTTACAATAATATATTTTTAACCAATCAACTTAGTACACAAAAACTATCTAAAAACGTTACTTATTTTTCTATAAAAAATTAATCCGTAAATAATCCTAGATTACGTAAATATAAGTACCTATCCATCAAAGTAAATATTGATATTTTGAATTAAAATAAATCAATTGAGTAAGTTAATATAAATAAATAAAAATAAATAAAACCTCTGATAAAATACTCAATTGAACAAATACTTTGTGAGGTAGATGAGAAGCTAGTCACCCAAAAGAAATATTATTAAGTGAATAAAATATTAAATTGTGGCCGTACTTTAAGAAATCAATCGACCGCAATTTAAGTACCATTAAGGACACAGGACTGCTTCCTCTCGCCGTCTAGCGCCACCGTTGGAAACAAAACATCAACTAAATCTTTCTTAAATCTTATATATTCACTTAAACTACTCTCCCTACTATAATGGAGGGTCAATACCACATAATAGTTTAAGATTTCAAAAACTCAAGTATTAAAAGAATGACATCGATAGGTCCGGTGTCCCCTGTAGTTCCGTCGGACGGTGGGCCTAAAAGGGTGCATTAGCCGCTATGTGTAATTGTGTTGGTTGACGGTTAACATAATTGTCAGTTATACGTATGTATCCCATACTATTTAAATATCTAAGACATGATAATAATTTGATTTCAACCTATGTAAATATTATTTTGGTATATTAATTAAATAATTAAATTGTTGGATGGGGCATGGGTTAATTTTAAACAAACGGACGCGGAAGGGGATAAGTCGTTTGGCATTTAATGATTTAATCTCGAACATTGGGATAATAAAAGGTGGGATAATAGGGTTGATAAAAATGTTTAAAAGTGTGAGAAATAATTTGGTATTGACATGTGTACTTCAATAAAATTAATGTAAAAAAACAGTATAATTAAATGATAAAATAAACCTGTAACCGTTAGTGGGTGATTTTAGGAAACTAATATAATTTTTTTTCAAAGATTCTATATGAATTAAGGGTATTATGCGAATTCACAGAGATAAATCATAATCGGCTAATTATTTTGAGAGCATAAGATTTTTACAATCGAATTTTTGAATCAGTGTTTTTCTGCATAGCTCGAAATCACTTCAATGGAATCAGGTCAGTAGGTACGTACGTGCTGTTTTATTAATTAGACTTTTTAACGCTCAATCATGATGGTGTTTTAATGTAAAAAAAATTGTTTATAGATATTCTTACTTACCAGCCGGTGGGTCATCATAGTGTTTTAATATGCCAGTTAGAGTCTTATTTTGTTTATCATATATCTCTACATTCCATACGACTTTCATGAAAACCTACATGATCGAAACCTACCGGAGACTATGCATTAAGTATCCATTTTATCCATATAGTGATTATAGTGTTTTATAATCCAAGTACCAACGATAAGACTTTATGATTTATCAGATTAAAACCAATTGACGAGTGGGTACACTACCAACATTTTTTATTCATACATTCAATTGTACTTCGTATCCTTTTTCGCCAGTTCCTCCCTTTCCACATCGCTTTTAGATGCAAACTCACGTACTTCTGACTCAATCATGTTGCGTACCTCATTCACGTAACTTAGCAGAATTTTTGAAAGGTATTTCCTACACAAATCTGCAAGTTCTTTTTCTTGTTCCGGCATCACTTCTCCCGAAACATCACTCTTAGGTGAGAATCCACACTTCCATTCCTTCACGCTTGTTCCAATCCAAACAAGTAGCATGATTCAATATTGGTTTTAGCACATACTATTTGACCAATCCATCAGCTCTAACATTGTTTCACACTATTTATTCTGCATATAACACTACATAAATACTATTATCAAATACTGACCAAGTTTAACCAGATTGAAAAATATATATCAGTGTATAGCACTACATTACATTATTTATTAGTATATAACACTATATAATACTTTATAATCAGTAAATATCACAACATTACACTATTAGTCAATATATAACAATATATAACCAGCTAACCAGCCTTAGCGCTATATTAACACTTTATAATCAGTATATAACATAACATAACATAACACTATTATCAAATACTAACCCAGTTTTACCAGCTATAACATATATAATCAGTGTATAACACTACATTACACTTTTCATTAGTATATGACACTATCTAACGCTGTATAACACTTTATAATCAGTAAATAACGCAACATTACACTATTAGTCAGTATATAACACTATATAACCAGCTAACCAGTCTTAGCACTATATAACACTTTATAATCAGTATATAACACTACGTGACATTTTCGAACATAACACCAAACCACAAATCAGTTAAACATGGTTTTATTTGTTGTTTATAACACTACAAACAATAACATTCAATACAGATCTTCATTTAATCACTTAAGAACAAAACCCTAGAAGTCATCAACTAAAATCAAAACCTGGTTTCACCATCGTGGTTGATTTCTTGTGTTTTACACCCAATTGTGTGCTTGAAGCTTCCGTAGATCCCATTGAACACTCTGAAGATTTTAATTTGAATCTTTTACCTAAAAAAACTGATTATAATTATTGAACCCTAGAGTTTTAGAGAATGGTAAATGAAAAAGAAGAGATGTTGATTACGTTTAAACACAACAATGGTTTTCGATGATGATCTTCTTTCATGAAATTCGATTTGAGGAGTGAAATCGCGAATTTGTAGCGGTTTTGATAACACGTGTGCATATGAAGATACGGTTTCCAATTTTCAAATGGATATAAAGACTCTATTACCCCTACAATTTTCAAATCAGTCCAAAATAATAAAACACAATTTACATTCAGGTCCCTATTGATCTCAAACATTAAATCCAATATCTAAGGGCTTAAAACACTTCTTACACTTCTCACAAAACCACACATTTTTACACTAACCTTACCCAGGATAATAGAATTGGTAATTGTCAGTTACAATATTTACTTATTAATGCATTAGGCAGTAAATGCCAACAGGTAACGGTGTGACGTTTGAGATGCTGCTTTGGTTATCATTTTATAGTTGAACGGGGTGTTTCATGAAAATGAAATGAGATACTTGTATAAAATGAAAGGGTGTGAGTAAAATGAACTAAAGGGTGTGGCTTTTAAACATATGAGACACAACCCAAATTGCTAATTGTAAAAGGGTATAACAATAATAGAGTAAACAAACATTTTGGTCCCTAAGGTTTGGTCACTTTTGTCACTTTAGTCCAAATTTGAAATCTTTTGCATCTGGGTTCCTATGGTTTCATTTTTTTTTGTCATTTTGGTCAAAAAATGAAATCAGCTCATATTTCTCAAATTAAATCCTGGTTTTTTTGTCCTTTTCATCAGGGGCAAAATTGTCATTATGAGTTTTATGAAATTAATTAATCCCTCTGTCAACTCACTCTCTCCCTCTCTCTTTCTCTCTCTCCCTCCCTCATTCTCTCCTCTCTCTAACACCACCGCCACCATGAGGAGACCACCGTCGCCTCCTCCCCCCTTCTAATCACCGCCACCACTACCTCCTCACTATATCCGCCACCACCACCGCCTTCTCACCACATCCATTGTTCCCTCCTCAATACCACCGCTACTACTACCTGCTTCTCACCACAGCCACCATTCCCCTCCTCAACACCACCGCCTCCACCACCTCCTTCTCACCACAGCCACCATCTCCTTCTTATCACCACAGCCACTATTCCCCTCCTCAACATAACCTAATCACCATCATCATCCCCTTTTCCCCGAAAATCAAAATCCTAAATCCAACCGTCTATCAACCAAATCCACCCAAAATCAAAACCTTAAATGAACTCATCAGACGACGAAGGAGAAAAATACCTCTTCAAAGTCGTCATCATCGGCTACTCGACCGTCAGAAAATCAAACCTCCTCTCTCGATACGCTCGCAACAAGTTCAATCCGCACTCAAAGGCCACAATCGGCGCCGAGTTTCAGACTCAGAGCATGGATATCGACGGAAAAGAAGTTAAGGCCACACCCTGCCAACCGTTTCCTGCTGTCCACCGGTCAGGAGTTCATGGTGGCGGTGGTGTTAGAGAGAGGAGAGAGGGAGATAGAGAAAGAAAGAGAGGGGGAGAGAGTAAGTTGAGAGAGGGATTAATTAATTTTATAAAACTCATAATGATCATTTTATCCCTAAGAAAAAGAACAAAAGATCATGATTTAATTTGAAAAATATAAGCTGGTTTCATATTTGGACCAAAATGTCAAAAAAAAGGTCCACATGGACTCAGATGAAAAAGGTATCAAATTTGGACTAAAATGACAAAAATAATCAAATCTCAAGTACCAAAATAATAATTTACTCGTAATAATAACAAAAAAATTATTCCATGAATAAAAATGACAAAAGTAAACCTCCGTACATAATCCCTTTGCCATGTACCAATCAATCACCAATGCTTCCTTAGTTGGTAATCCCTTTCTTCCGTTTTCTCATTATTTAAATTGTTTAAGGCACAAAAACCAAATTATTATCCCACTTTTAGAAAATTTATTATCTTTTTTCTATAATTATACTAAAAAAACTATTCTTTTTTTTTCTTTTTTTAAGTAAATAATATTTTTTTAATATTTATCATTACTTTTTCTATTTTCACTAACAATTACTTTCAAAAATATTAAAAAATTTATAAAAGTGAACAATATTTCCTGTATATTTACAGATGAATATTAACATTTGTTTTCTTTCACACATAATTACATACAATCATTCTTATAATATAAGTAAGATACTTACAAATTTACAGAGAAGCATTATGAATGATCTTATTTATCAAAATGGCTCCCGTTTAAAAAGTTACTATATCTTTATTTTCATACTTTATTGATTTGTATCATTTGATTTTTAGTCTGTATGGTATCTTACTATTTCACTTTTTTAAACCCTAAACTTCAATATTATCTTCTCTAGACTATTAATAACTTCTGTTTTTTAATCACTAAAGTATTAATAGAAATATAATATATCCTTTATATTGTAGTTCGAATTTTAGCAGACACATACTTTACGCTTTTAACTATAATAAACCTTATACTTGGTTATTATTAGGGTTATTTGATTATATCATCTTTAACTATTGATGTTTGATCGCTGTCATCCCTAACTATCACTTTAACGTCCACCATCCCTAACTAAACATTTGGGATGCGATATCACTCCTTAGTTAAATAGACTCAAACTGAGTTAGTTTTTTTTGCTGACATGGCATATTTATTTGATGTGGCAAGATGATGTGACAGTTTTATCATACATGTCATGGTGAATTTATTTTTTAAATATGGAGTTATTATTTAAAAAAAATTGATTAAGAAAATTATAACCCCCCCCCCCCCCACTATCTCTCTCTCTTTATATAGAGATGGATCATAAAAATTATATCGAAATTTTTTTTTATGTTTTTAGGCATTTTTTAGTTTTCTCATTTGGGGAGGAACTAATCGACGGTTAAAGAATTCCATGGCTTCTTCTCCTTATCCTCTTCTATTGCTTCACCGCCACGTCATCTGATCCCGACGCCTCCACCGCCACCGACACGCGGTCGTTTCTTAATCGCTCTGTTCTCACTTCTGCCGCTGCAAACAATAGTCACAAGTTAAAGATTCAACAGTACGAGTGTTCTTTTGTGAAAGAAAAGTCGACCCACCAGATGTTTGATCAAATGCCTCAATGAAGTGAAGGTTTTAAAAAACTTGTTTCATTAGCACTCTTGTGAAGTGGGAATTGGTTAAGGCGATTTGATCTTGTAATTCAGATTCGATTGTGATAATCTTTAACTATCGCCATGGGGTAAGGGGTTATGTGGGGTACCATTTAGAGGGTGGGCAACCGCGGTTGCTTCCCTCCTTCGTCTTGTAAGAATTTTACTGGTTTTCTACCCCCCAACAACTCATCTCGAGTTTGGTGTACCGTTAGTGTGTTTTTTCTTCGGTGGCAATTAACATACGCGCATGGCTCCTACGAAAGGGGGTCGGAACGTTAAGTCAGTGGGCCCTGTGCAGGGCTCTGCTAATGGTTTAAGGACTTGTCATTTCAAATTTTTCCACGAATGTAAAGATGGTAAACCGGGGTCTGTGGGTTTTTTTCCGCCTACTTGAACACATGCAAAGCACACACCTCAAGACATAAAACCGAAAGCTATCTTTGAAGGAGGCTATCTCCAAGGACTTGGACCTTTTTTTGGATGTTGCGGAAGTTCTTAGGGAAGGGGATAAATGGTTATGTGGAAAGTGCATGGTAATGCATGCACTCAGTAGGGGATGCAAGCATGATAATAAGGTCGTGTCGTTTGCCATGATCTCGGGGGATGTTGAAGATTTCATTGTTGGGATCCGGAAACCATGTCAAGTGGTGATTGACACAAACCCACGTCACCCGGCAGGGCTCGGGGGTGATGTTAACCTACTTGAGCGTGTTTTTCTCCCTCCCTATTCAGACTGATAAAAGCATTCCCCCCAGTTGTCGGCTGTTGTTTGCTCAGGTTCTAACAGGTGCTTTGCGCAAATTGGTAGCGTCGCCAGGATCGATTGACAATTGGGTCCAATTGTTTTTACTACCGCGTTGCACCTCGCGGGTGGTTAGACCATCTTCCAGACAAGAGCAAAGGTCAGGGAACAGGAAATCTCTACAGTGTAGTAACATCTTACACGCGCTTACAATTTGGAAAGATGGGTCTGGGTTTGATGATTTGGTCTCTTCCCTATTGGATAGCGTGGGGGAGACGGGGCTTCAAGGGGAGAATGCAGGAGAGAGGAAGACAAAGAAAGGAACCCTAATATTAAGCAATGTCTTCGAAAAGTCAGGGATGGACATTTCACAGTTGCGGTTAAGGTCCTATGCTCTAGTGGAGTTGCCCATCTAGGTGATTCGACATTGAAAGCTCTTATTGATAAACACCCAGTGGTGCCGCCCCCGTAGTTGCCTTCCAACCCTTTGGCCTAACCCACTCTTGTTGTTGATGGGGAGTGTGTACTTAAATGTATTCGATCCTTTACTAAAGGGACGTCATGTGGCAGAGACGGGATACGGGCCCAACACCTGCTAGATGCTATTGGTGGCGAGGGCTCGGTGACTTCCTCAGGTTTGCTTACGATCATTACTGAAGTTGTTAACTTATAGCTTGGGGGATCCTACCCTAAGGTGCTTGCTGAGTTTGTTTTCTCGGCCCCCCTCACCCCCTTATTGAAGCCTGATAAAGGAATTTGACCTATTGCTGTGGGGGGTATTTGGCGAAGGTTGGTTTCAAAGGTGGCGATGAAGAAGGTCGGGAAAGATGACCCAGTACTTGGGTGACTATCAATTTGGGGTGGGGGTGCCAAATGGGGCAGAGGTGGTGCTTCACAGTGCAAATAGGTTTCTCAACTCATTTCATGCAGATGGTTCCTTAGCCTTGCTTACTGTGGATTTCTCCAATGCTTTCAACACGGTCGACCGCACAGCTTTTCTACACGAGGTTCATCAGCGTTGCCCGTCAATCTATCGGTGGGTCCAATTTCTTTACGCCCAGCCTGCTAGGTTGTATGTTGGTAACGAGTGTATTGGGGCTACTACCGGAGTTCAACAAGGAGATCCCTTGGGGCCCCTTCTCTTTGCCCTTGCCTTACATCCCCTTATTCTCCGGGTTCAGGACCGCTGTAAACTCCCGTTTCATGCTTGGTACTTAGATGATGGGCTGATTATGGGCAACGCCTCTGAGGTTGCTAAGGCCTTAGACATCATCAACGAGGAAGGGCCATCTCTAGGGCTTTATCTCAACATTAAGAAAACAGAGGTTTTTTGGCCGACATGCGACGGGCGGAAAGTTCAAGATGGGCTTTTCCCGAGGGGAATCGGTAGACCAGAGAAGGGGATTAAGCTCCTTGGTGGAGCTGTTAGTCGGGATCCTAGCTTTATTGAGGAGTTGGCAGGGCGGCGAGCCTCGGGGGCGGTTGACCTCATGAAACTCCCTGCCTGAGAGATCCCCAATGTGAACTCCTTCTGCTAAGGTCGTGCATGGGGGTCACTAAGTTAGTTTTTGGGTTGCGGACTTGTCAACCACATTTTATGGAGGATGCGGTATCTCGGTTCGAAGATGGCCTTAGAGAGGCTATAGAAGACATAGTAGTGGGTGGCGACCCCTTCTTTGGTGACCTCCAGTGGCGTCTGGCATCTTTGCCAATACGTCTAGGTGGTTTGGGCCTCCTCTCAGCTCGAGATGTTGGGGCTTATGCCTTTGTGGCGTCTAGAGCTCAGTCTTGGGAACTACAGGATCATATCCTTCGAAACTGTGAGGTCGTCGGGCTTGACCCGGACTATCAGCAAGCGCTTGAACGCTTAAATGTCTCTCTCCCAGACTTGGATATTGGCGGTTTTTTTAATAAGGACACCGCCCCCTCGAAGCCACAAAAAACTTTAGCGAATGCTCTGTTTAGCAAAATCTCTGAAAGCCTGGGAGAAGCTTTTGATTTGTCATCCCGCCAGAAGGCGGTGTTTGAGTGCCTGAAAGGTCCCCATGCTCAGGAATTTTTGACCGTTATACCAATTGAGGGGTTGGGACAATGTATGTCTGCAGTAGAATATAGAGTCATTCTCAAATACCGGTTGATGATCCCTATGTACCCGGAAGATGAAACTTGCCCGATATGTCGTAAAGCTTGTATGGACAAATACGGGGAGCATGCAGTTCACTGTAAAGAGCTCCCTGGGTTCAAATATCGGCACGACTGGGTGCGTGATGCTTTGTGGGACATCTTAAGAAGAGCTGTGTAACATTTGTGCAAAACGGGTTTCAAAAACCCGCACCGTTTATCAATCAAATATTCGGTTAAACGTTTGTTGCGTATTTATCGTGTCAGTTATTTAAAATAATACATAATTAATAAATATTTTAGAGA
Source organism: Scalesia atractyloides (assembly GCA_947069175.1). NCBI lineage: Eukaryota > Viridiplantae > Streptophyta > Magnoliopsida > Asterales > Asteraceae > Scalesia > Scalesia atractyloides. The sequence continues at coordinate 6,444,341 of CAMTDV010000029.1, forward strand.
TTAAAAACCACAATTAATAAATAATAATAATAAAATTAATGAAAATTAAATAAGGAAACAGAATGGGGTAGCCGGGTCTCGAACCCGGGTCTCCCACTTATACACACACAACTTTCACCACTCTGCCACACGCATTTATCTGTTAAGGTTCTAAACTAAACAATATTAATACAAGTCTCGAAATTAAATTTCTGAACACCCGCCCTGTAACAGTCGAGCTTGAAATCGGGAAATAATCAAGCATCCGTTTCTTTTCTTTGCGATCAAAAGACTAAAACCGTTTTTCAATCAAGTAGTCAGACTCAATCGGGGAGTCCATAACGATCGACCAGTTAAAATCAATCCCGGAAATCAAGTCGGCCGAAACTTTTGAAACCGAAATCGGTGATTGACTGGTTACTCTATAAATACCCATCAATTTCACCACAAACGAATTCGTTCAATCTCTCAAACTCTCTCTTAAACTCTCGCTAAAACACTCTGAAGCTGTCCCTGCAAGTCGCCGGAATTCTCAGTTACTCGCCGGAAAACCGAAGAACCCATTCCATTATTGCCTTACTCTAAAATAGGACTTCTAGAGCTCAGACAGAAATCACCCACACTCACCTCAAACTTCCTGTAGAGCCTCTGTCGCAAGTTATACTTCGCCGGAATTTTGTGTTGTCGCCGGAATTCCACTAGAGAAGTGAAGATCACGACTGTCTGGTATAACCCTGTTGAATCCTTTCTTTAATGTCTTGTAATCATCCATTCATAATTTAAAACAAAGAGTTTTAAATCAAACACAGACGAGTTATGATTCTGGGTTACTTCGATGAAGAAGATGAAGATTAAACAGTTTATATGTATAATTAAAATTGGATAAAATACCGGGTTAGACACACAGTCCAGTGGTGGACTGTGTGCACTTGAAACATATGGTCCCGGGTTCGAGTCTGTTTGTGTTCCGATCCACTGAAATAACATACCCTTTTTATAAAAAGCCAAATCCTGAAGCATGTAATAAGTGTATAAATATAATAAAAACCGGAATAATAACCGGGTTAGACACACAGTCCAGTGATGGACTGTGTGCAAAAACAATATGCACGTCGCGGGTTCGAGGCGGGTTGTGTACACCGGTTCATTATATCTTAAAACCTTTTTTTTTAAAATAAGTTTATGGAATTGGCACCTGATTTTTAACAACATACATCTTCAAAGTATTATCCAAAAATTTTCTTTCATTTATTTATTTATTTATTAATTAGTGTTAAGCACGCCACGTAGTGGCGGGGACGAACACCGATGCCATACTATTGTCAGCGACTACCAACACCGAAGTTGCGACGCGTTAATGCAAATAAATTAAACCGAGACGTAAAACATATAAAAGAACAACTAAGTCGATCTAGAACCCGCGCGTTACGATGAACCTGTCAAACAAGAAGAAATAGACGAAGTAAAAAACGTTTAACCAAAATTAGTGATAAACCATAATGATTAGTTAACAACTAACATCAACATAAAATTGATTTCTAGCAACAACATTTTGTAGTTCTTGTGTTAATTTAAATGCATCTAACTTTCTGTTTTTACATCTAATTGTATCTAAAACGAGAAAAACAACTCAAAGGCCAGGTATATAAATTTGCAGAGTTAGATGGTAGTTTTGTCACTAGTTTAGTCTCGGTGAGGGGTTTTCTGATTAACTTCTTTTCTAGCAATAAAACACACACGTAATTTTAATTTTTTTTTGTTAGGCTTTTGACAGAATTGGTTTATAAAAGTTGTTCTTTGTAAACCTAAGCAAAGGCTCGAAAAGTTTAGAACATTAAAAGTAAGGAATTCAATCTCTATTGTAAGCCATAAAAAAATAATATTATATGAGCACGTCTTTTCGTACGATGAATATTCTCTTAGTCTTAGGATATATAAATATCATAATGATACGAAGTATATTCTATAATAATAATAATAATAAATATCATGATTTTGTATATTAACAAGTCACACCACCACTACCACTAGTTTCTCACTTAATAATAATAATAATAATAATAATAATAATAATAATAATAATAATAATAATATTATTATTATTATTATTATTATTATTATTATTATTATTATTATTATTATTCGCCGACTGTATCGTCGAATTCAGGTATACTAGTTTTCGGCTGTTTGTTTGTTTGTGCTTATGATGGAGTTAGAATGTTTGTTTGCTGAATGAATTGCATGTTAATATGATCGATTATGAGTAGAGGTGCAAACGAGTCCACACTTGGCTAGGCTCAAGCTCTAGCTCGTTTAACTTATGAAAGCTCGATCTCGGCTCGTAGGTAGTTTTTCAAGTTCGAGCTCAACTCGTTTATTGTTTATTAATTAATTAATTTATATTAATTATAAGTATTGTTTTTACATATAATGTAGTTATTTTTCATGATTTAATAAATAGTAACCCTTATTATTTAAATATATATTTAATAAACTCCTCCACATTTGAAGAATGTAACCTGCTCAAATTATTATTATTATTATTGTTAACCTGCTCAAATTATTATTATTATTATTGTTATTATATATATTAAATTACATCATCAAAACTACATTCTACTTTTTCACTTTTATATTTTTATCATAAATATTTTGTTAGTTTTATTATTTACACCTGAAGCAATGATAACCAATTGTATAACAGGAATTTACAAGTTATTTATCCAAGGGAATTTACAACTCATATATACATGAAATCAATATTTCGGATAAGTTATCTACACATGTCAATATGATTAGTTATGATGATTTATATGTTAATTTATGATATTCATTTTACTTGAAATTGTATAAAGAAACCCTTAAATTTAGAATTTGTATATATAATAATAATAGGTTATATTAAAACACTGCTATTGCTTTTTTTAAGTTTCAAATTAACCTTTTTATACTATTAATAATATACGTCTTTTACTCAATACTTTTATTCTTCTCTTATAGATTTCGTTCGTTAGTTTTTTTAACAAAAACTAATATAGTTTTTCTTTTTTACTTTTGTAAAAACTAAATACACTTCCATTTACAATCTGTTAAAATTGGGCCGCCCCCTCGCTAGCCACAACCGCAAGTGGTGACAATGGTTACTGTTGCGGGTTGGCAATCTTCGGTGTGTTGGTCGTAACACCGCGTCATAGGTATTACTTCATCATTTTTTCTTCCAGTTGTTACATTTTATTTTGTTTTTTGTTTGTTTTACATATTTATATTTTGCAGTTTCAGAGTGATACATTTGGTTCGTATGTGTAACACCCTAAAAATAATATATGTATATATATATATATACATATATAAACTAGGAATATTTAGCCTAATTGGTGGTGAGTAGTAACTAACCAAAATTACAAATTTTGATCCTTTTGTTAATGAACAAAAAAAATAGAAGGACTAAAATAGTCAATAGGAGAACTATGTTTTTGAAAAAAACTATAAATTGAAACACACATATTTTGTGTGTGTTAGTCATACGATCAGGAACAAGAACACCCAAAACCCTCCTTCAAACCAAATCATCAAATTGAAGGTGAGATTTAGCCCTAAATCTCTGCATGAGTGAAGAATATTGATCACCACCACTAGGGGATCATAAGGTATGTTAAAATTTGGTATTTGATGATGTAGGAAGAATCATGGGGTTCTAGAAATTTCAATTCTTGCATAGGTTTTTGAAATCAAAGTGAAATAAGATGTACAGTAAATTAGAACAAATTTGGTGAGCAAAAATTGGTCAACCTCTATAAGTTAAGTGTTTGAGCAATGTAGCCATGGGGATGTAAGTGGGTAGGAGAAAATGGATTGGATACATGAAATATAGTACATAAATGAGATTAGCAGAATGAACTTTAGATGTTGTTGAACATAATAGTCATATCGATTTCGCATAAGTAATATATGACAAATTCATGAAATAGAAGCTAAACAGAAATTAGAGAAAAGATCCATGCCTATAAGGTGTTCGATGTAATGCCTAAATAAAAATAAATTGTTGAATGGAATGAGGAAATTCTGAAATGAATCTTATAAATGAGACCATGACAAATTATGTCATATGATATACTATGAGTTCTAAATGGTAAATTGGGTTGAACTCTATAGGCAACTTAGGTGAAGCATCAAGTGGCCAAGCCGAGGTAGACACGTGGTTGAAAGGAAACTCTAAGGTACGTGGTCTTACAATTTGTATGATTTCACTCATAAACTTGATTGTTAGTGCGATAATAAATGAAGTGGTACTAAAAAGAAACTTGGTTCATTCATAAGCGATGGATTTCGCATGAATGAACCAAACGAGCAATTAGTACATGAACATAAGTTGAAATCTAGTTCGTAAGTGATGGAATTCACTTAATTAATCAAGATTATGTGAACGCGTGAACCGGGTGATGGGAACGCAGATCGTAAACCGTAAATTCATGATACGGCTGAAAAGAGGTTTCTAGTTTAGTTAAAATAGCCAAACGGGTAAAAAAAGAAAGAAAAGATATGGTTAAGACGTAAGCCAAGCGACGGCTGCGTAACTTGGGTTAACAAACTTAGATGAGGATTAAGCTTCCGCAAGGAACTGGTTTTATCATAAGAATGAAAGAAACGTGGTCGTTTAGATTAACGGGTCAAAATAACTATATGAGTTAATTTTACGTCGTTAAACTAAAGGGTGAGAAATTCATTATACTGAATGATATGTTAAATCTAAAATGTGGGTGATCGATTTACGATCACATAGAAACAAATTTGAAGCAAATTGGATTAAAAATGAAGAAGTTACGGACGTTTTCGTAAAAGGACTTAAAGTAAAAATTTACAGCTGGGCTGCAGCGTAAGCTACGGTCCTCAACCGTAGCTTACGGTTAAGACCTGCTGTCCCGGACAGAAGATGTGTACCGTAAGCTACGGTCCCCAACCGTAGCTTACGGCGGGTCTTAAAACAAAAATTTTAAATTGTTGTTTTGGATATATGGGTCTATCTAGATACGTTATACATTTACTAAATCTAATGTTAATGGAAAAATTTGATCCATAGGTGATTTCTAAGAGGATTAAGGATGAAGATCAAGCGACAAGAAGAAGCGAACACAATGAAGAATTTAACTTCCGCACGCTATTTTAATCTTTTGTAAAACAAATATTTCCATGTTTTGATAAATTTAAAAATTTAGTATGACTTATGTATTTATCTCATAAAATATTGTGAGATACGAACTTTTGTTAGTATTTAACGTATGAATTAAAATGGGCGTTACAGTTTGGTAATCAGAGCCTTAGGTTAAAGAATGTGTTCGGTTCGAAGCTTGATCAAGACATCCGGTAAGAATTGTTATAAAATAAACCTTAATAAAATATTTTAGAAAAGAAATGAAGTAAAGTATATGGAAGGAGTGTATTTATACACTCGAACCCGGAAAAATACACTAAGCATGTATGGTCAATCCAAGTTGTATATTTGACCAAGCCAAAGATGAAAGATACACTGCGTACATTATCGAATGATAAGAACAAATATCCATACGATGATATGGAGTTGATTAAACAAGTTATTTATCAAACTGTTATGGACGTTTCAGTTAAGAGATGTCGAGAGGAACCGGTGATGACACGGTATCCCTCAGGACTGAAGAGATACGAGAAAAGATTTCCGAGGAAGTCGGAAAAGCTCTTGAAGCTAGTCTACCAGGATTCATGGAAAGACTACAGACAACAATACTCACAACGACAACAATACTCACAACTGTTGAAGAGAAAATCAATGAACTAAAAGAAAGTCTCAATCAAGAAAGAGACAACAAAAAGAGAAGAAAACTTGCCCTTATGACAAGTTTATGGCATGTAAACCCCAAATTTATAATGGAGAAGTTGACCCAATCGCTTGTCAAAGATGGATAAGTGACATGGAGGGTATATTTGAACGAACGCATTGCGACCAAATGATTTTGTAGTTTACGGAACTGGCCAACTGAGAGGCCAAGCTAAGGATTGGTGGAATAATCTTAAGAATGAACAAGGGGTTGAGGCTACGCGAGCCATGACCTGGGAAGAATTTAAAGAACCCTTCCTCAAACACCATAGCCCCAGGGCTGTGGTCAACAAGATTAAAGAAGAATTTATGCATTTAAGGCATAAGGGAGAAACGATTGACAAGATCACAGGGATATTCCTGGATAAGTTGAGGTTTAGCGATGAGTTGGTGAAAATTGAGGAACAAAAGGTATATTACTACCACAATATGTTGAGTGCAGAATATAGGGAGTTTATGACTCCCTCAAATTATAAGAATCTCACAGAAATTATCAATGTTGCACGGGAGCGTGAAATTGAACTGAGAAAACAAGTCGAAAGGGGTGAAAGGAGAGGTTAGATGCAAACCCAAGCCCCACAAAGAAACCAAAGATAACCGAGTCCTCAAAGAAAATGAATGTGAAAGGGGGATCACCTAACTGCAAGACATGCGGACGTGCCCATCGGGGCGAATGCTATTTTAAGAACAAACCATGTGTTATATCCGGAAAGACGGGGCATGCAGCTTCAATTTGCCCTGGCAAGGTATCGGTATGCTACAAATGTTACCAACCGGGTCACAAGAAATCCGAATGCCCTGAATTGACAGAAAAGAAAGAGATACATGACGCAAAAGCGGAAGTTCCAAGAGCGAAGGCAAGGTCCTTCCAGATAACTGCGGCCGAGGCTAAGATCGAACGCGATGTGGTTTCAGGTACATTTACTGTAAATTATATTTTTGCACACATTTTGTTTGATACGGGTGAGAATAAATCTTTTGTTTCACATAGATTTATTCAACATCCTTCATTCACATTAACGAAATTACCTATGCCAATGGAAGTAGAAGTAGGTAATAATAATAAAATTGTTGTTTTTGATATATGCCGGGAATGCAAAATGAACGTCGATGGAGTGGATTACTTAGTAGACTTGATACCCATGTCAATGGGGGAGTTCCAAGTAGTGATTGGGATGGATTGGTTGTCACGTTACCACGCAGAGGTAATATGTTCTCGCAAGGAAATACAACTAACATCTCCGAGCGGAAGAAACACCACTATATATGGAGAGAAGAGCTGTAACCCTATAATATGCTCAATAATGAAAGCCCAAAAACTCATTCAACATGGGTGCAAGGCTTACTTAACTTATGTGCATAATACGGAAAAAGAGCTGCCCAAACTTGAAAACATACCCGTCGTACGGGATTTTGAAGACGTATTTCCGGAAGATTTACCAGGGATACTAGCTGAGCGTGAGATAGAGTTCGGCATTGAATTGATTCCAGGTGCGAAACCGGTGGCTAAGGCACCGTATAGATTAGCACCATCGGAACTCCAGGAACTATTGTCACACTTACAGGAATTGCTAGATAAGGGATTTATTCGGCCAAGTGTCTCTCCTTGGGGAGCACCGGTATTATTCGTAAAAAAGAAGGATGGGAGCATGCGTATGTGTATCGATTACCGCGAGCTGAATAAACTGACGGTAAGAAACAGTACCCACTTTCAAGAATTGTTGATTTATTTGATCAACTACAAGGTGCGAGTTGGTTTTCAAAAATTGAGTTAAGGTCGGGTTATCACCAACTGAGGGTAAAGAAAGAAGATGTGCCAAAAACCGCGTTCCGTACACGATACGGACACTACGAATTTTTAGTGATGTCTTTCGGATTAACGAATGCACCCGCGGCTTTTATGGATCTTATGAATCGGGTTTGCAAACCAATGCTTGATAAGTCGGTAATAGTGTTCATCGACGACATCTTAGTGTATTCGAAAAGCGAGAGAGATCACGCTCGCCATTTGCAAGAAGTATTAATAACATTGAGAAGGGAAAAACTTTATGCAAAGTTTTCGAAATGCGCCTTTTGGCTCCGGGAAGTGCAATTCCTAGGGCACGTTATTAGTGCCGATGGAATATCAGTCGATCCGTCCAAAATAGAAGCAGTGTCAAAATGGAACCCTCCGAAAAACCCTTCGGAAATTAGGAGCTTTTTAGGACTTGCGGGTTATTCCAGGAAATTCATCCAAGATTTCTCCAAGATTGCCTCACCATTAACCAAACTAACTCGTAAGGATGAAAAGTTTGTCTGGAGTGACGAACAAGAAAGGGCATTTCAATTGCTAAAAGAAAAGCTAACTAGTGCACCAGTGCTGACCTTACCAGATGGCACCGACGATTTGATAGTATACTCAGACGCATCACACCTAGGTCTTGGGTGTGTACTTATGCAACGAGGTAAGGTGATTGCTTATGCCTCAAGACAACTGAAAGTCCACGAAAAGAAGTATCCGACTCACGACCTCGAATTGGCAGCAATGATATTTGCCTTGAAAATTTGGAGGCACTACTTATACGGGATGAAGTGTATTATTTTCACCGATCATAAGAGTTTGAAATATTTCTTTGATTAAAAAGAATTAAATATGAGGCAAAGACGTTGGTTGGAGACAGTGAAAGATTATGATTGTGAAATACATTATCACCCTGGAAAAGCCAACGTAGTGGCTGATGCTCTTAGTCGAAAGGAAGGATACACTCATATTCAAGTACAGTCAATGCAATTGGTGGTAACTTCAGGTTTGCTTGAATGAATCCGAGAAGCTCAAATTGAAGCGGTAAAAGAAGAAAATTTGAGAAAAGAACGGGTGAAGGGCCAGGTGAAAAATATAGTAAATGGTAATAACGGGTTGAAAACCCGATTCGGTAGAATATGGGTTCCAAACATGTGTGGTGTTAAGGACCTCTTACTTAATGAAGCCCATAAAGCGCGTTATTCAATTCACCCGAGAGCAACCAAAATGTACCTAGACTTGAAACGAAATTATTGGTGGCCGGAATGAAGGGATGTGGCGAAGTACGTCGAAAAATGCCTAACTTGTTTACAAGTAAAGGCAGAACATCAAAAGCCATATGGAAAACTACAACCATTAGAAATACCAGTTTGGAAATGGGAACATATCACTATGGACCTATTAACCAAATTTCCGAGAACGACACGAGGTTTTGACGCTATTTGGGTGGTTGTAGATAGATTGACTAAGAGTGCTCATTTCATTCCCATTCGTGAAGCTTATACTTCCGAAAAGATGCCAGAGGTGTATATAAACGAGATTGTCGCGCGTCATGGAGTGCCGTATCCATCGTGTCTGACAGAGATACCAGATTCACTTCGAAATTCTGGCAAGAATTTCAAGAACAGATGGGTACCAAGCTATTAGTTAGTACAGCTATCACCCTCAAATAGATGGGCAAAGTGAAAGAACCATTCAAACATTGGAATGTATGCTTCGAGCATGTATTATTGACTTTGGCGGTAGTTAGGATACCTACGTACCACTAATCGAATTTTCTTACAACAACAGCTATCATTCAAGCATTGGCATGGCGCCTTATGAGATGTTTTATGGCCGAAAATGTCGAACTCCTGTATGTTGGGATGAAGTAGGACCGAGAGAACTCGCCCATAAAGATATGATTAGAGTCACAAATGAAAAGATAGACACGGTACGAGCCCATCTAAAAGCTGCCCAAGATATACAAAAGTCTTATGCGGATAAAAGACAGAGATCTATCGAGTTTCAAATAGGCGATAGAGTAATGCTAAAAGTATCACCGTGGAAGGGGATTATTCGATTTAGAAAAGGGGTAAATTGAGTCCGCGATTTATCGGACCATTCAAGGTTATTAGTCGGGTAGGGAAGGTGGCTTACCAACTAGAACTTCCGGATGAATTAAGTGGAATACATAACACATTCATGTATCGCACCTCCACAAATGCTTGGCGGAAAAGACGGCTTAGGTACCACTTAATGATATAGAAGTCAATGCCAAACTTAGCTACATAGCTAAACCAATTGAAATTCTGGACCGAAAGATCAAAAGATTAAGAAACAAAGAAATTGGCCAGATAAAGGTTAAATGGGGACATCGAAGAGGATCGGACACCACTTGGGAATCCGAAGAAGAAATGAAAAGACTCTACCCTTCACTCTTTGGTATGTATTAATGTTTCGAGGACGAAACCCTTTTAAGGAGGGTGGATTTGTAACACTCTAAAAATAATATATGTATATATATACATGTATATATATATATATATATATATAAAACTAGGAATATTTAGCCTAATTGGTGGTGAGTAGTAACTAACCAAAATTACAAATTTTGATCCTTTTGTTAATGAACAAAAAAAATAGAGGGACTAAAATAGTCAATAGGAGAACTATGTTTTAAAAAAAAATAAAATTGAAACACACATTTTGTATGTGTTAGTCATACGACCAGGAACAAGAACACCCAAAACCCTCCTTCAACCAAATCATCAAATTGAAGGTGGGATTGAGCCCAAATCTCTGAATGAGTGAAGAATATTGATCACCACCACTAGGGGATTATAAGGTATGTTAAAATTTGGTATTTGATGATGTAGGAAGAATCATGGGGTACTAGAAATTTCAATTCTTGCATAGATTTTTGAAATCAAAGTGAAATAAGATGTACTGTACACATTTTAGAACAAATTTTGATGAGCAAAAATTGGTCAAACTCTATAAGTTAAGTGTTTGAGCAATGTAGCCATGGGGATGTAAGTGGGTAGGAGAAAATGGATTGGATACATGAAATATAGTACATAAACTGAGATTAGCAGAATGAACTTTAGATGTTGTTGAACATAATAGTCATATCGATTTCGCATAAGTAATAATATGACAAATTCATGAAATAGAAGCTAAACAGAAATTAGAGAAAAGATCCATGCCTATAAGGTGTTCGATGTAATGCCTAAATAAAAATAAATTGTTGAATGGAATGAGAAAATTCTGAAATGAATCTTATAAATGAGACCTTGACAAATTACGTCATATGATATACTATGAGTTCTAAATGGTAAATTGGGTTGAACTCTATAGGCAACTTAGGTAAAGCATCAAGTGGCCAAGCCGAGGTAGACACGCGGTTGAAAGGGAAACTCTAAGGTACGTGGTCTTACACTTTGTATGATTTCACTCATAAACTTGATTGTTAGTGCGATAATAAATGAAGTGGTACTAAAAAGAAACTTGGTTCATTCATAAGCGATGGAGTTCGCATGAATGAATCAAACGAGCACTTAGTACATGAACATAAGTTGGAATCTAGTTCGTAAGTGATGGAATTCACTTAATTAATCAAGATTATGTGAACGCGTGAACCGGGTGATGGGAACGCAGATCGTAAACCGTAAATTCATGATACGGCTGAAAAGAGGTTTCTGGTTTAGTTAAAATAGCCAAACGGGTAAAAAAAGAAAGAAAAGATATGGTTAAGACGTAAGCCAAGCGACGGCTGCGTAAACTTGGGTTAACAAACTTAGATGAGGATTAAGCTTCCACAAGGAACTGATTTTTATCATAAGAATGAAAGAAACGTGGTCGATTAGATTAACGGGTCAAAATAACTATATGAGTTAATTTTACGTGTTAAACTAAAGGGTGAGAAATTCATTATACTGAATGATATGTTAAATCTAAAATGTGGGTGATCGATTTACGATCACATAGAAAAAAATTTGAAGCAAATCGGATTATAAATGAAGAAGTTACGGACGTTTTCGTAAAAGGACTTAAAGTAAAAAATTACAGCTGAGCTGCAGCGTAAGCTACGGTCCTCAACCGTAGTTTACGGTTAAGACCTGCTGTCCCGGACAGAAGATGTGTACCGTAGCTACGGTCCCCAACCGTAGCTTACGGTGGGTCTTAAAACAAAAATTTTAAATTGTTGTTTTGTATATATGGGTCTATCTAGATACGTTATACATTTACTAAATCTAATGTTAATGGTAAAATTTGATCCATAGGTGATTGCTAAGATGATTAAGGATGAAGATCAAGCGACAAGAAGAATCGAACATACTGAAGATATTAACTTCCGCACGCTATTTTAATCTTTTGTAAAACAAATATTTCCATGTTTTGATAAATTTAAAAATTTAGTATGACTTATGTATTTATCTCATAAAATATTATGATATACGAACTTTTGTTAGTATTTAACGTATGAACTAAAATGGGTGTTACAGTATGCGGATTCCCCGCCGTAACGCGCGGCGAGAAAATCTTAGTTTTTAGTATAAATAACAATTGAAAGAAGACAAATTATTGTAGCGAGTGCAATCAAAGGTTTTCCTATTTTCTTTACGGGTGGGGGTGGGGGGGGGGGTGGGGGTGAGGGTTGTCTTTAGTTAAATTTGTTTTCTTTTTTACCATAACTTTTAACTTTCAACATTTATACTTACTCAAACTCAACTTTCATAAACTTATTTTTTTATACTTGACCCTTCGAGTTTTACGTGCTTATTATTAACTGTGTAAGATATCAATTGGTCTATGTTTTTAATAGGTGGTAAAATTCGAGTTACCATGCATTTCGACGTTGCCACAACGTGCGATACCATTATTTAACTTAAAAACACTATTTTCTTGTGTGCTTATTTTTTAATACGTTTCAATATAAATCAAAGTTGGTTTACGTTTCGACGTAAGATTTTCTCGATAATGAGTCAGATCAAATATTATAAGTTTTCATGCTTATTTATATGTATGTGTTCAGTTGATCCACATTTTGACGTAAATTTTGTTTGAAAACAAGTCAGATCAAATATTTCACGGTATAAATTCGAGTTACTTTAAGTTTAAACACTGCCATAATAACGCCCGACAAGATTAAAACATTAGTTTACATACACATGTTGACTTAGCAACAGTATTCCAAAATGGAATCATATCCATATTTTGGTTGAACCAGTAAACTGAATTTGTGGTTGGACCGGATTCTCATAACTTCCATTTTTTTTAACTTCTTTCTTTTTTCTTTTTACAAAATCTCGTTTATTGATTCATTTATGTCCATATTTAATTTATTCTAAGATTTTATATTTTGTTAACATTACAATGTTAACATCAAAAAGTAAACTACTTTCATGTGTGATTTAAAGTAATTGAAAATACACATACTTTTTATTTATAAATTATGTAATGTCATTCGCTTTTTGGACCTGATTCAACAGGTCCTATCTGTAGCGACTGACCCGGTCCAGTTATATATATAAAAAAATTAATAAGTCAGCACCAACTTGGACTTTTTTGACCTGTGAGACCAGTAATGGATACGATGCGATTCCTCGAGAGTAATCTACGTCTGGGATAAGTTTCTCTAGCTCCGGCGTAGGCGCAAAATCACCTAAATCATCAATCACACCGTCAGAATCCGCTTCAACAAACAATACGCCTTGTCCCCGACAATCAATCTCGATCCGACCATTTTCGTCTACCTTCAACCGGCCGCCCATCGGGTAAAAAGGAACCAAAGCTTTGCTCAAAGTGTCCTTCATCAGTTTTGTATCAAAGAAGTTAGCAACACCATCGAGACGCCTATAAATATACACAGTTGGTGTGTGAACATTCGGGACCGTTAGATCGAGGTTAGAGTTCCATAGGTTTACGTTCGGAGTCTCCTCAGCCGGAACCACCATAGTCGATTCTCGTACCACGATCTTCATCTTTTCAGTTATAATAATAAATGTTAACCAACTGTAGATAACAGAGGAAAAGTTGATGAAATGAGGCGAGCTAGCGAAGGTGGTTTCAACTTTCTATTTATATGTGTTGTTTTTAACGACAAATCTTATTTCTACGTTACACCGATAATTAAATACTACCTCTGGCCTAGTTGAATTGAAAATATATATATATAATACAATAATTTTATTTAACGTTAAGTTTCCGACATTACCATTAAGCCAAAGAGCCTTTGTAGAAATTGCATTTAGTTATAAACGAGTTTTGACTCCTAATGTGGGTTTTAAATATTAAATGCAATTACATGTATGGCACATATATATATATATATTTATTTATCGGTGTATTTTACGTACATTTTAGTATACTTTAGGACCTTAGGTAATTAGTTATGAATAAGTCATATTTTCGGGATATATTACTTAATTGTATTTCATTATTTTGTAGGTTTAGTAGAAGTTTTAATTAAAATTATGCAAATTTAAACTTATAAAAGACGATCGTGAATAAATATCAAACATAAAACTATTTAAAGATCACGTTAATATGATGAAAGTGATTAATGACGTGGTAGTTTAACTTTATATTGTAATTGATCTTATCATGTCATCCAAAAGAGTCGAATAAAGAAAAATGGTGAATAAATGGTTTTTTATTTGTGAATATATGGGTTTTTTTAACGGTAAAAAAAAACCAATTGTTTGATTGGATACTTAATATTATATTGGAGAACAGTTATAATTATTTGATAATAATGTGTATATATAATCAATCATCTGGTACATAAGTCTACTGTTGCATATCCACTTTAACTCATGTATTCCAACCAATTTGGAGTAAAAATCATGTTGTATGTAAAGGACTTGCTTGAATATTCACTTCTCACAGGTGAATCACCAACAAAAGTATATTTAGCCGATAATAGTCAATACATACATTAAATAGACTTGCGTATTATCCATATTCTTTGCGTATTGATCTTAGAAAAAACTGATAACGCTATCCTTGAGGTTTTCTTAGAGATAAAGTGTAGACTACGGTTATAACTAATTCGTAACTCATTTAAACACATAGAGAAAGTAAAACATTATCTGTTAGCGGTATTTTTATCGATTACTGTGATCTATACATATCAGAGAACTTTAGAATTACAAGATCAATCATTGTTCGTGGCTTTGTGTAACATATAGACCAACTATGTATGTTAGTGGTGTTATGCAATGATCTCAACTTATTAGAAGATGAGACCACAACTGGTCTTGTGTCATAGTGGTATGTGTTCATGACATCCAACAAAAAGGGGGAGCCTATGTTTATAGTTCGCTACTCGTTATAATAAGATTAGTTTACTTACCCTCTTAATGAATTGAAAATTGCATTATCTCCACATTATGGTGTTTGTGACTTGAAAGCTAGAAGGTATTAAATGTACTTATATTGTACCTTTATGAATGATGGTAGTAAGCTAGCTCTTCTCTTAATAACTACAGAGAGTAAAGAAGGCGGGACTGTAGGCCAAATGTTGTTTTTAAATTACACTTTGTCACCATAATGGCAGGTCTGAGAGGGTTTTTACCGTTTCAAAGAAGAGGGTTAGAATCGAGTTGGAACCGGCTTGGGTCTCCATCGGGTTCAAACCGGTTTTGGTTCAGGTCAGGTTTTGGTTATAAACCAGTTTAGGGTAGTACTTCTAACACACATGAGGGGATCTAGCATAGAAAACAAACTATATTCAGAACACACGAACCAAACTTGGCACAAAATCAAATTACTAAGACCGAGACAAAAAATGTAATTTCTAAATGCACAATTTTATTTACTTTTTTTTGTCAATATTCTAATGTAAATTTAACGAAAACTAAGCTGTAAAATATTTTTTTGGTCATGTAAATGGATTTTATAAAGACCGAATTGTATTCAGAATAAATTTTTTTAAAATTAATAAAGATTATTTGTTTAT
Source organism: Scalesia atractyloides (assembly GCA_947069175.1). NCBI lineage: Eukaryota > Viridiplantae > Streptophyta > Magnoliopsida > Asterales > Asteraceae > Scalesia > Scalesia atractyloides. The sequence continues at coordinate 6,459,893 of CAMTDV010000029.1, forward strand.
GTTAAAAAAATCTTGAATGTTAAATATAACATAGGTTGAGTGGTGGAGTGGATGATGAAGGAATGTGATGATGTGACGTTGAACAATAGTTAAAATTTTTTAGTAAATTTTAGAGATGTGTATTTACCGTTCATAAAAAAATAACATTGTTTTAATCGGTATACCATCGTCAACAGTGTCATATCATACGGTCGGTGTAAAAGTATATAAAAAATAACACAAATAGCATAGATCATATCATTATCATATTAATCATTTCTTTATTAAAGCTGTTAACATATATACCATATGAAATGAATGAAACATCCTCTGATATGAGTCATATAACCAACCATCTTACCCATATATGACCCATATTTATCTTGTTATACGCCCTCAAGACGCTGGTATGTCAACCTAGATTTACTTTTCCAAAAAACAAACTAAAATTTGAACGGATGACGTTGGGGATGATGCCAATGCTACATGGATATGATAAATTCTTATGTCATTACAAATATTTTGCTTTGACAAACTTAATATAATAATATTCATTTCAAAATTTGCCGATTGGAAAATTCATTGCTTTGTAAAGATAAAAGTAATCAATCTTTACAAATAAACAAAAATCACATATTTTCTTAAGTCTTAAAATTTGTATTTAGAAACCACATATTAGTAATAGAGAGTGTAAAAACCCAACAAATCGTGAAAGTATTAAGCATAATTTTTGACCGAATATAACATATTTGTAGATTATTACAAACACTTTTATCATTGCTTTGGAATGGTTAATGTATGAATCCTTATCTCCACTCTTTATTTGTGTTCATATTCAGTTGTTATAAACCGTTGATTTTATATATCTTTGGAAATTCTTCACGTCTATGGAACATTGATTCATTTGTTCCTGTGTCTGTATCCTGTTTTGAATATGCTATTAAATTTAGCTTGCGTAGCATACCATATCCTCTGATAACAAGTCACTTGAATAACCTTGCACGCTAACAAGTCACTTGAATAACCTTGCACGTTACGGGCAATGGTATGCTAACCTTAAAAACAGCAGGTTGCTCAACAAACCCTGCGCACCTTGCGCAAGGGCAAGTTAAACCTGAAAGCGCAGGTCCCAGACCCTGCGCTAATTAAACAAGCTTCTAGCTGCGAATTCCTAAAACCTTGCGCAGACTCCCCACCCCTTTTGAGAGTTGCACAAGGCCAAGACTAAGATGATAGAAACTCAGTCTTGAGAACAAAAGAACTTGATCCTTACAAGTTCACGCTGGCCAAAAAACACCGATAAGGCCACGCGGTAAGGAGAAACCAAAAGAGGCATTGATCAAGTATAAAGGTACAAAGTAGCAGAGCTGTGACCCAATAACCGCTCGGCAGGTTGTGCCAGACCACGTTGCATGATGAGCAGTAGTGCGGACGACAAAAAGTACGCAAGGACATACACGTGGCACCAACCAGCTCACGCCAGCGACTGTCACACGATCTCCACTAACGGTTGATGACAGTCCCGACAACGAGGACAACTGCCAGGACACGTGGCCCCATCCACCGTGCGCCAAGCGCCACTCCTGCCAGAGACCATTAACGGTCGTAGCAGAGGAGACAGAATGGATATTCCTAGTTATCGGTTCTAGGCCGAAGACCCATCAACCCATCTCCTACACACATCTCTCAGGCTATAAAGTAAGGATCGCACCTCGAGGTAAAACAGACTGCTTCTAGCTCACTCTCTAATTACTTGCATTATTCTTTGCAATCCTAGATACTTATCCTCACGCTGGAGTGTGGTCACAGGAAAAACCCTCCCCCTTTTCTCCCATGACGAGACTGACAGTGTTTTCAGTTTTGTAGTAAGCTTGAACCAAGATCATATCGAAGAGCAAACAAGAGATAACCTTTATATGCAGAGACTTTGTACTAGAACCTAGATATCTCCGAATATAGTTTGGTACAATGTTTCTTCATTGGCGCCATCTGATTTTTTCTGTTCTTACACCTTTGTCTCTTGTTTGTTTTTTCTAAATCCCATTTTCAATGGCTGACGGTCCATAAAGTGTACCACGAGGTCCTCGGGCCGAGGGCCAAAACCCATTTCATGTTCCTCGGATGATGGACAAGTGGAAGAAGGATTTTCCCAAGACGCTGGTGTTCACCACGATTCAGGCCATGTGAATATCCCGTGACTCCCAGAATCCAAGCTGAAACTCCTTTTGTACCAATCACATCAATATTATCTCCAGGTGAAACTCCAATGTCATGGTACATCAAATATCAAACGGCTTTAAATGTCATTTATGCGCAACTTTGTGCACAAACTCACGCATCTGCTGCGCCGACGCAACCGCCTATAGCTCACACGCATACCTTGCCTGCACCGCGAGTACCAAGTTACAATTCGCCAGCCGGAGAGAATGTACTATCACATCTCGATACCAGAGAAACAGAACATTCTCAGTCGCTACCAAGATATAAGTCAAACACTCAAAGGCTAGCGTCGATTCATTCACGCCTGGGCCCACGCCCATTAGAGGGGCGGGACGCCAAGCGTGAAGAAGTCGATAGAACGTATGGCAAAGGTAACAGCGCTAGCGTGTTCCACCGATTGCCAAAAGATCACGCCGCATATAAGCCTTTGCCACGAGCTGTGTACAATCCGAAGGTTGAATATAATTACAACTTGATTTACAGGCTAGCTGAAGCAGCATAACATTCTAAGTTCGTGAAGGAGATTGTGCTAACCCAACTTGAACGCGCAAAATTACCTTATAATGTGGGAAAGTTTAATGGGTTGACAGACCCAGACGACCACATGCGCTTGTTCACTGGCTATTAGGAGGTGTGTAGATTGATCGTAGGATTTATTTGGAGGTGGATAACGGGTATGCAAACTCGCCATTTCATGTGATAAATATGTTGAACTAGCTACTCATCAGTCAGGTCAGATACTTGATGGTAATTATTCGAATTACTTTAAGTTTTGACGCTGCCGTAACGCGCGATAAAAATATTAAGTATTTTATTTTCAGAAATGATGTACACGTATAGTTTTGTTATATTTGGTTTTAACTTTAAAGTAAAACATGATGCACTTCTGTAATTTTTCACTAACCCACTAACCTATCAAATATCATTTTGGAACAATACAATCATTTGCGGCTATAATCGTTCAATTATTTTATAAGTTATATTTTTTATTCTTTGCATCATCTAAATTTTCTGTAATAACAAAACTGAATTTTGTTTAAAGAAAACTATTTCTTGAGATTATGTAACTACTTTTAATTCAAAAAATCATTCATATTATATATGCTTGTTTATTTATTTTAAGAGATATGTATCCATATTGGGTATAATCTTCAAAGGAAAATAAATATTGAGTGTTGGCTACAACTTAGCAGACGTTTTTTTTTTGCTAGCTTAGCCGACATTTTAAAATCAATGTCTATTTCTATTATATGGTTTGTCAACTTATGTTTTTTCATGATTTTTCCATCTTTTAAATGACACGCGCCTACTCTTGTTGTGAATTTTAGAGTAAATTGCACAAAACGTCCTTTAAGTTTCATCAATCTTGATGGCTAGAGCCTTAATCTTTAAAAGTTGCCAAAACAAGCCTTTAAGATTAAATTAGTTACGGGTTTCATCCTTTATCACTAACCCGGTTATTAATTCATGTTAAACGGCCTCACATGCATGGCATGTAGGGTAAAACCGTCTTTTTTTCATACATGGAGCTTATAAAACCCATAAAACACTCATTAAATCCCAGACCCTTTCAATGCTCACAATTCACATAAAACCCTCATCGCTCATTGTCTGTTCCGATCAGGAACAGACCCTATTCCGATCAAAACCCCAAATGGCTAACAGAGGAGGTGGATTTCATATATGCGGAGAAGATGATGATGTTGATGATGTCGATGAACTTCATGGTAAAGTTCAAAGTTCAATTTTATCATATTTTACTTCGATCCATTTCATATATGTGTTTAAAGTTTAGATTTTTTATCTTTAAAATGCAGAACTTTATCCAATGTTCTTCTCAATCAACATGCATCATAGGGGATCATTTACAAACAATCCAGGTCGTATGTATGTAAATGGTTTGTTGAGTTTCATTGATTTGGTAGATGACGAGAAATTTGGGATTTATGAATTGGCCCTAATGATGAAAGAGTTAGGGTATGATCTTGATGTCCCTACCTTTTACCATTATGTTGAGCCAGGGGGTGATTTGGAATCTGGGATTCATCTATTGGCTGAAGATTCCCATGTCTTGCAGTTGTAAGAAATCATTCATCAGGGGAACAGGTTTATTGATATATACATTGAGCATGGGATGTCTAATATTATCTTAGTGGAGATACCCTCACAATCAAGTGTGGTACTAGAAGAAATCAGTGAAGTTGAAGCTCAGATGATTGATAGTAAAAGGAACAACCCAAAGGGACTAGCATTGACCTGGAATGAATCATCAAATGAAAACAATGGAGGTGTGGAATGTGGAACAAAGCACATTGAAGGTGATACTGAAAATGCAGCATATGTAGTAGATATTGGAAACTCTAGTATGGTTACTCCTCAGGTACCTAGTGCTGCAATTCATGATATTGGAATGACTAGTTCTGTTATGAATGCTTTTGACCCTTTCTTAGATGATAATGATAGGGATACTAATAAGGTTAACGATAGGGATACTAATGAGGTTAATGATAGGGATAGGGATACTAATGAGGTTACTGATAGGGATAGGGATACTAATGAGGTTAATGATAGGAAGGATGATGAGAGTAATCAGTATGATAATGATATAGAAGAAGATAGTGATTATATGGTTGATGAGGAGAATAATATGGATGAAAGTGATATTGACATGAGAGATTATAAGTTCATGATTGATGATGAAGAGGAAGATGAAACTCACCATGAGGCAGGGGTTGATGATTTAGAGGTCTTGGACAATGAAAACTTTGATAGTGCTAGTGATATTGAGAATAATATAGGGAATGTTAGGAGGAGAACCTTAAAACATATAAAAAGGAATATATAACATTCATTTTGAATATGGCCAGCCAATGTGTGGTCAATGTAGTTCAGAAAACATGTAGTTGCAGGAGGTGGGAGATTACAGGAATACCTTGCAAGCATGCAGTAGCAGCAAATTGGAATATGGCCAGCCATGGTCAACAGGTTGTCTTTATTTATATAACATTCATTTTGATTTGTTATTGAACAATAATTGTTGTATACAGGTTTATACAGAAAATTGGGTGCACCCATTGTACAAGTTGGAATCATGGAAGCATGTTTACAGTTTCAAGATATTTCCTATCAATGGTAGAACTTTATGGCCCAAATCCCAGGTGCCAACTACTATAACACCACCGAGTTACCACAAGCAAGCTGGAAGGCCAAAAAAGAAAAGGAAAAGGTCTGTAAGTGAGATAGAGGATATGTCCAAAGGTGGAAAATTATCAAAGAATGATGCTTCTGTAAAATGTGGAAAGTGCAAGGGCCTTGGTCATAATACCAGGACATGCAAGAATGTTGCAGGTTCTTTAGGTGTCAAGAAGGGTGCAGGATCTAGTGTGTCAAGAAGGTGCAGGATCTAGTGGTGTGAAGAAAGGTGCAGGATCTAGTGGTGTGAAGAAGGGTGCAGGCTCCAGTGGTGTGAAGAAAGGTGTAGGCTCCCGTGCTGTCAAGAATCGTGCAGGGGCAAAGGCAAAATCTCAGAAAAAATCGAAATGATTGTTTATGTTTGCTTGTGTTAGGATGTTTACATGGTTGTTCTTTTGGTCTTAAAAACCTATGTCTTGTTTAATTGTCTTTGAAAACTATGTAGACTTGGTGACTTTTGTTATGTTTTTTATTAGACAGTATTTTCTTTATAGTATGTCATGTTTTTATTGTCTTTATGTGATTTGAGGGTGTTATATGTTATACGGTCGTTTAATGATTTGAGGGTGTTATATGCTATACAGTTAATGCAGGGTGTTAGGGGGCAGGTTACAATTTCTGCAGGTGGTTCTGTTTGCAGATTGTTTGGGGGTTGTATTATCAAGGGTTACAGTTTGTTAAGGATTGCAAGTTGTTAGGTAATGCAGGTTGTTAGGTGATAATAATGTCAAATGTCCGCGGACACTTATGGTTTCACTTTGTTATGTCCGCGGACACTTATGCTTTCACTTTGTTATGTCCGCCACTTATGCTTTCACTTTGTTATGTCCGCGGACACTTATACGTTCACTTTGTTATGTACGCAGCTATACAAACATGACAAAAACAACAACTGCAACAATATCCATATGATCGAAATTTCCAAAATACATTCCATTAATAATATCCAAAATATATAACTGCCTTAACATAATTCACAACTACAAAACACAATACATCAAGATCATACTAGATTTCATTCCACTAACTAACTATTTTAAGAAACACAACAGTGAAAAGCATCAACCAACTAAGAATCATGTACTTTTTCCATTTTTTTATTCAGCTCTACTGTCTTTCAAATGTTCTTCAAGTTTCTTGTTTCTAGCATGAAGCTCATGATTTGAATCCATAAGTTCACTGTTAGTCCTTAGTAATCCTGGAATGGTATATTGTGCTTCTTCATCAGCCTTTGGTTCAGCCTATCCAATGAAATTCTTACAAATCGGTGATGCCTGTAAACTAAACAACATACACTAAACATTGATTTTCAAATTATGGTGAATTTGGGGAAAACTTACTTTGAAGGGACACGAGTGATACAGTCGTCCTGGGTTTCTATCTGACCGAGAGGTTCGTAAGATTGCTTCCTTCCCACACAAACAATAAACAGATGACATTGAAGTTGGGATTAGAATCTAGGGTTTGCAACGTGCAATTGTGTTAGGTGGAAGAACAAGAACACAAAGGGTCTGGGATTTTATTAGGGTTTTATAAGCTCACATGTATGAAAAAAGACGGTTTTACCCTCACATGCCATGCATGTGAGGCCGTTTAACATGAATTAATAACCGGGTTAGTGATAAAGGATGAAACCCGTAGCTAATTTAATCTTAAAGGCTTGTTTTGGCAACTTTAAAAGATTAAGGCTGAAACCAGCAAGATTGATGAAACTTAAAGGACGTTTTGTGCAATTTACTCTGAATTTTATATATTATTATATACATCTGCCGCATATTTACTTATTTATGCGTACAAGCTTACGTATTATTACTAATACATAATTTAATATTCTTGTTGTATACACAAGTTGGTCTAGTGATTAGTCACTTGACCTCTCTACTTGAGGTCTTAAGTTCAACTCTCATCAGAATCACTTTTAAGGATATTTGTGGTGGCAATGAAGTTTAGAACTAGGCCTCAATTCAAAACCGAGCCGAACCGGGTTTTACTGCAGTGGGCCTTCGGGCGGGCAGGTTTTCCCTAGAATTGGTGGCTCAGGTATGCATCCAACTCTGACCGTTATGGAGGAGGGGATGCATTTGCTCGATTAAGGGCACATCGCAGAATTGCTTATCTGGTGATTTAGTTGGCCGGTGATTTACTTTTTTTTTTGGACGACAACAATGATAGATATCAAAGGGCTAGCGGGAAACTAGCGAAAAAACCCGATACAAAGCCTAAGAAACAGAAAAAACAGCAAAACGACAAAGCCCCTATAGAGCCATTACAACTTAAAAGTAGCCAGGAAAGGATTACATTGCCAGGGTTGCCATGAAACTGAAATCCGCTTAGCTCTGCTAATGACTCGGTTGTAGCTGTGTAGAATGATGTCTTCCAATATTTGAGCAGCCGTCCGTTTGTATGTTAAGAATTTCCATGAGTTCCGGTTGAGCCAGATAAGCCATATTCCAGAATAGATAATCAACCAGAGAAGATTTTTGTCCGTTCTAGAACCAGGGGAGGAAACTGGGAATTGTAAAAGCTCCAGAACCGAACTACAGGAACCAACATCCAGACCTATCCAACCCGAGACCCTGCGCCAAGTTTCTGCAGCAACCGGATGAATGTGTGACCCGCATCTTCCACTTCCAGCGCACATATAGAGCAATTGACGTTTTGGACCTGAACGCCTCGTTGCACCAGCATAGAGGCAACGAGGATCCTGTTAAGAGCCAGCCTCCAAACAAAACATCGAATTTTTAGCGGAACCCAGGACAACCGGCTGATTTTCGGTGAGTGCACGTTTATATCAGCAGCTTCTATCCATGTTCTGCAAGATTTAGTAGAAAAACCCCCAGAATTATGTGCAATCCACTTCCATGAATCTGCTCCATAAATCTCGTATATCAGCATACATAAAAGATAGCATCTGAGATTCTGAATTTATTTTCATGGAATCATTGATGGTTACTAATACTAACCCCGACAAATTAGTAATCTAAATTTTAGTATTATGCAACAAGCAAATTAAACCTACTACTATTACTATTACACTATTACTATTACATTACTATTCTTAAGGCTAACCGTTGTGGGGTAGCGCCCCATGCTATATTGGCATGATGGTGGTGCCCGAAACACTGTCCCATGTTCACCAAGGGGAGGGGGGGGGGGGGGGTTGTTGGCGAGCACCAACGGGTTTGTGGCACTTTTTAACAATTATCAAACGATAATAATATAAAAAAAAGATTCTTTTTTTTTCAAATTTTATCTCCACTATCCCCTATATAAATCTTTACTCTTCACCATTTTTTAGCACACTTCACACTACAATATCAATCAACTTTATCATATTTTCAACCATTTTTATGGCGAACCGATGGATCGAGAAAGAGGACATCGCTTTAGCTACCAGTTGGATACATGTTGCGTAGCAACGACACCCTCCAGATCATGCTGCTACTTGGAACACGATTTTAACGCACTTTCGTCAAAAAGTGGGTGAAAACAATTGTAATTTGAATCACATTACTGTAAGGTTTATTTTGATGCGAGCAACTAGCGGGGTTTTTGAAAGGCTCTTTATCAATGTCATGAACATCGAAGAGGGCATAACTGAAGATCAAGCGATTTAGGCGGCCCGTGCCGAGTACCAACTACATTAAAGCAAAACCTTCCGTCATCTTGCGTCTTAAAGAATTTTGCGTGTCCATTTTAACAATTAAACCATTCATTTTACATTAATTTCAATGTATTTTTTTAACTAAGTTGGCTTGTAATCTTTTTTATTTTAGTTTAATAGAACGTTTTATTTTTTATACAGTTTCGATACTTATTTTCTATATATTATTTACTTATTTAAAAATATAAATTAAAAAATATAAATAATTGAGTAATGATGACAGAGCTTTATTGACCTTTATCTCAGGCCATACAGTGTGGGGTTTGTCCCGGAGCCGTCAAGGGTAGTCTTGGGCTGTCTACACCGCCCCTTAGGGCACGTCCCCATCGTCTTCCTCCTCCCAAATCCGCTTGCGACGCCCTTCTGTTCCTTATCAAAACACACACACACATTGTCACACCCCGGATTTCCAACTCTAAATCCATATACCGGTGGGCCCTGGTGGGGAGTATCGTGACGTCAGTTAATAATGATCATAGTCAATTAAACACGGCACAGCGGAAGTCTTGGAGTAAAATTACTATTACAAACCGAATATTTGAAAATACAAAATAATATACAAGCTTGTAATAGAAGATCCACAGGCGGATCATAAAATGTACAAGAAAGAATATAAACAGACTTTAGGCAGATTTAGGATTTGCAAGATCCTCTATCACTACCGAGCAGCTTCCGACCTATTTCGTATTGTACCTGCAGTTTAGCCTTTGGATGATACGTCAGCTTACGCTGGTAAATACACCAAACTGACTCATTTGAAAACTTTAAAATAGTTTTTAAGTGCAAAACGGCACAAAATCTTTTATTAACTTGGGAAAGTTGACCTTGTAACCTTGTATCAGATTCACATGTTTGTCAATACATACAGGGCCCGAGATAGAAACCGAGACATGATTAAATACACACCACTCAGGTACTCACGAAGGAGTCATCCCCAACGTCTTGGGCATATTGCATATGAGCATCAAAAGGTGTATGTCTACACCTCGTGCTAAAGTCGTGGCAAATATCTAATGTATTGAGCCGAGGATATCCAGGACACGGTAATTTAACCCCGATGTTTAAGTTATCAAACAAAACTGATTAAAACGACATATGAGGTTTACTAGCCAAAAGCGGGCATTCGATTGACCCCATTTTGGACCAAGCGGTAATAATTTACCGTATCCCAAGCCCGTATAGGGAAAATAAGTCGAGAGTATTTACCTGAGCTAGTCTTCTTCTTTTATTTTTAAATAACTCAGCCGTATACAAAAGTACCAAGTGTAGATAGCATTTACGAGAAGGCTCTAGTCTGGATTATGGCATAAGCTAGCCAATTAAATACCAACGGTCTTATAAACCGAATAGTGTACATGATCAATACGTATAAGCTTGATTAAACGTGATCGGATAGAATGTAGTTTAAAACCGACAAGTACCTGACTTGTATAATATGGGTAAACTATAAACATTCTGGATTTTGAAACTTAAATGATAAGGTTAAACCCGTTTCGGTTAATTTCCGATAAATAGTTACGTATACGTAACCGTGCGCATATTAGCGATAACGGGTAACCGGATAAGTCATGGACAAGTTCTATATGCCACTATATTTTAAATAAGTTAAGATATCAGTAGGATATCAACTTATATGCCCGTTAAGGTTTTAAAACGAAATTATGCCTCATAAGGGCAATTTGGTAATTTTATACCGTAATAACGGAACTTGAATATAATTTAATGTTATAGTTATAAGTATTCTGGAAAAATACTTTATTTATGAAATAACATCAGTAGGATGTCAATTATATGTGTAAATTATCTTTTATGACCAAATTATGCACCGAAGGGGCATTTTGGTCATTTTACACATAGTTTATAATTATTTGGGGATTCTGAGTTTATAACATATACCTACTGTAAATATGTTTAAAATAAGTTTGAAAATCAGTAGGTAACAAGTCTTGGTCCATTAATATGGTTTAAAACCATACTATGCGCCTAAACGACGCTTATGTCGTAAAATGGCGTCTTTATGTGATTTTTACGAAAACTGATGTTAAAGTCAGATTAAAATGTCTTGAGTATGTTATTTAATATAACATATCAGTAGGTAAAAGATTTACCTTGAAAATATTTGGTTAAAACCATTTTATAAGCCACAAGGGCTAAAATCGTCATTTATCGACATAGTTTAAGAACCTGTTTGAAAACTCATTTTATAACTTGGTTTAATATCCCAAATAATCCTACTTATAATATTACAGCACTAGGAAATTCATTTTCAAGTTTATTATCATTAAAATCTTGATTTATGTAAAAAGGGCATTTTGGTCAAAGATGGCATAATTATAGAACTTGCGCATAAACTTGGATTCTATTATGATCATGTAATATAACCTCAGAGGGTTATGCTGCATTATATTACGATCATAATGCAACTTTAGGTCAGCAGGTAACTAATCTAAATCGGGTCAGAATCGAAAGTCAAAGCAGAAGTCAAACTTCGCGACTTTCGGTTGCGAACCGACCCTAGAACTGAAATTGACGAGCCGAACATGTTCTTACATGTTCTAATAATTATTACCAACTTGTTTAGGTTCAAAACAGGTTTCATAACATATATAAGATCAATTTATGATTTTTTCCGAAAAATGGCCTGTTTGACTTTTTAATATTCCTAATTTTGACACGTTAATTGGTCTAGCAAACCTGATCTTCAGGAGGTGCCCTTTATAGGGACTAACACCTACCTTATTACGATCACTTAGCCATGTTCATTTCCAACAATTGTTGGATCATAATGGTCTTAACCGAAAGTCAAAGCGTTTTTCGTAAAACGCTTGACTTTTGGCTATAAAAGCCTATAAACGAAAATGCAAGAGCAAGGAACACTTACTAGAGGTTCCTAGAATGCAAGAGAACTAAGTTGGATGCTCCTTTTAGCTAGGAACTTCCAGAGGAGGGAGAAGAGTTATGATTTAGAAAGGTGCAAGTTGGAATGAAGCACTTGAACACCTATTTATAGTTGGAGAGCTCAAAGGAGGTGAAGCCAGGTGTTTAGGGGTGTAAGAGGAAGCTAACAAGTGTCCCAAAACGTGGCATAGCTGATTACAAGTCCATAGATTCGATCAAATGGTTTTTGGAGTTTTGTTTGGAGACCAAGCAAAACTTTCTGCAGCAGAGCCTCTCTCGCGCCCCGCGAGAGACCCAGGCCTGGTCTCTCGCAGCCCGCGACCGCCCCTTGGCCAGTTTCAAAGTTTGACACTTTAGCCCCTTAACTTTAAAAAGCTTCTATAAACCTTTTTAAACACCTTTTTGGCACTTTTAGACCTCCGTAGCCAATACTTGGCATACCCGGGATTATGCCCGGACATTTTCGAGCTCTCGGTTCGTTAAAAGGTCACTCAGAGGTATAAATTAACATGTTGACACTTTTAATCCCTCCAATATCCAACTTTGACATATTTACAAAATTGAACCCTCTCGTCCAACAAATGGCACGTATGAGAGTTTAGGACTTCACAAAGGATCACTCAGAGGCTGCGCATGTTGACATATCAGTCACTCAGAGGCCAAATTTCAAGCATGTTGACATATCAGTCACTCAGAGCTAATGATTTAAGCATGTTGACATATCAGTCACTCAGACGCTGTTATTTATGCATGTTGACATCGGACCGTCACTCAGAGGCTCGGTTTGGGCATGTTGACGCCTTTAGTCCCTATTGGTCTTTAATAGACTGTATATAAAAATACAACACGTGTCACTATATTATTGGACACGATTTTACAGGGTGTTACATACATACATCATACATACATACATACATACATACATACATACATACATACATACATACATACATACATACATACATACATACATACATACATACATACATACATACATACATACATAAAGGGGCTCATCACCACACCATTGGCCCATCCATTGTGGCTCATCCCCCACACCCCATGACATGGTCGCCTACATGGCGGATGATCCCCAAAGGACTACCCTCCTCCACACCCACCAGCCTCATTGTCCCACACCATATAGCCTAAGTGAACCCCGGTTTTCCATTGACCCATATGGTCCATGTGTCAAAGCTGTTATTAGATCACCTTATTATTTTTATTTTTACTATTTAAACAATCAAGTTTCACCGATAAATAACCACCTCTGTTGGATTAAATAGCAATCTGTTCGTAACTCGCAAGTTGCATCCTTTTTTTTTGGAAAATTATATTTTTGAGTAAAGTACAATTTACATCCCCGTGGTTTACACCCACTTACACATCCAACCCTCATTTTAAAAAACCAACACTCCGGTCCATGTGGTTGTTGATTGCTCGCAATCAGGTCTCTCCCACTTATTTCTGTTAGTCAACTTAGTTGACTTGGGTATTTAGGTCTTTTAACTTATAAAGCGAAGGGCAATTTCGTCATTTCTTAATCTATAACTCCGGTGTAACATATATCACCCCCTGAAAGCCCCAAATTACACCACTCAATCCCCCATGTTCTCCAACAAGATTGGTCAGCTTCAATCAATGTTCAAGTGAGTTGCATAATAACGTAAATGGTTGGGGTTTTTTTTGGAGGATCAAACCAGACGATATCTACATTGACCCTAAAGATTATTACGGTAAGTTCTTGTATCTCTGTATTTGAATTTTTATGTTGCAATGTCCATGAAATTTAGTGTTAAAATTCACAACTGAAAACATAGTATTGTTTGCAAGTTATAAAGAATCGATTTTTTTTCTTTTCTAGATGATGATGAAACTTCCAAGTTCAATATTAAAGTCTACCATAATGGCGAGTTTAATGATAGTCTATGTCAAGCGTATGTGGGTGGTAAGTATAATTACAAGATTGTGCCGATATTGATGATTTTGGCATGGATGTACTAGAAGAAATGGTTAAGCAACTTGGTTGTTTAGTTGATATGGTGTTTTATTTCCATTATAAAATTACATATGTATGTTTGGATTTGGGTTTGAAGTATATGTCTAGTGATAGTGATTTTTCAAGCTAGGTTGAGCATGTACGTGGTGGGGGTAAAACTGATTGAAATTTATGTTGAACACTGGACCTCTCGTGTGCTGATGTCATCTTGTGATGAAGAAGTGATCACACAGAGTTCTCATGGTCCTCCTACTGAAAGCCAAGAGGCAGAAGTGCATGATGCTCCCTTTGTTGATCTATTTCAATGTGATTACCATGATACTGAAAATGGATATGAAGATGATCAGGAGGACACTGATGAAGAAGGTGAGGCTAATGACGAAAATGATGATGAGGGAAGTGAGGAAAATGATGATGAAGAAGATGATCAGTTCAAGATCTCCTTGAGAAGAAGCACCAAGTTAGAGTTCAACTGCCTAAATTATGGAGAGCAAAGAAGATTGCTATGGCTAAGTTACAAGGGACTATAGGGATCAATATGGGCAACTAAGGCAATATTGTGAGGAACTTGTTAGAGCCAACCCTGGGACCACTATCAAGATTGATGTATAGCCCGAATCTAATCCAATTAGTCCCACAAAACAATTCAGGAAAATATATGTTTGCTATGATGCTTTGAAGAAGGGTTTCAATCTTATTAGGAGGGGGCAAGTTGGATTGGATGGTGCATTTATGAAAGGTCCATGCCCGGGTCAGATCCTCTCAACAGTTGGCATTGATGGAAACAATGACATTTACCCACTTGCCTTTGCGGTTGTTGAAGCTGAATTACCAACACATAGACATGGTTTTTGAGGATACTTGGGGATGATCTAGAGTTACCAACATGATGTAATTTCACTTTTTTCAGTGATAGACAAAAGGTATCCAGAAGTTTATGTTTTTTAATGTGTCAACTTCCTATAGAATTGTATTTGTAATTTTGTTAGTAAAATTGTAGGGTTTGTTGCCTGCTATGGAAAATGTATTTCCAACCGTTAAACATAGGTATTGCCTGAGGCACATTTATGACAACATGAAGAAGACATGGCATGCAGATGTGTACAAGAACCTTCTATGGAGATGTGCAAGGCAACTAGTATGCCCTTTTTTGATAGGGTAATTGAGGATGTTAAGGCCATAGATAGAAAGTTGTATGATTGGCTGAAGGAGATTCCTGCAACAGAATGGTCACGAGCCTACTTTTCAGAAAGGGCAAAGTGTGTATGCTATTAAACAATATTTGTGAGGTGTTTAACAAGCAATTGCTCGATTAAGAGATAAGCCCATCATCACATGCTTGGAATACATCAGGGAATATCTGACCAAAAGAATTGTCAATGTGAAGAAGATCATAGCCAAAAGTGATGGCCCCTTAACTGCTTCTGCTACCACAATGTTTGACAGTCTCAAGAATGAGGCTTCTCAATACAATATGTTGATGATAGGTTCTTCCAAGTACTAAGTAAGTATTGCAAACTAAAAGACTTTATCTTATTTACACAATTATTGATACCTTGATACTTATAATCCAAGCTGTGAAGGTTATTGGTCTGTAACATCCGTTGAAAAACGGGTTTTCCAAACCCGCTTCGTTTATTAATCGAATAATCAGTTCCAAATTTTCGTTGCTCATTTAATGCTTATTTTAATTTTAAACAATACATAACTAATAAACATTTTAGATTATGGAAATTAAAATTGTTAAAAAATAAAATTAAAACAATTAAAAATGAAAAGGGGCTGCCGGGTTTCGAACCCGGGTCAGCCGGAAACCTTAACATCAAACACATAACCACTCCGCCACTTGATGTCTTTGTGAAATCTAGGAAACAAATAAAACATAAGTCCACCTGTGAAATCACCTGTTTGCGCCAAACTGAAACCGATATCGGCTTCCAAACGTCCAGGGACTTTTGAGTGTTGATATTACTGGTTATAACCGACGAAAACATTACGACGCACGATCTCAATCAATTCAGCCTTTATTGAACTTGAATTCATATGATTTTCGGGTTTAATAACCGAAATCATTTACTTCCTGAATTACACCGGCAATATCATCATCTCGCGACTCATAATCACCCACAGAACTCTCAATTTCACTTTTGCTCTATTTTCTGATCGTCGGAATCGCTTTCTGAACTCGCCGGACTTTCGCCGGAAAACCGTGTCTTTCATCAAAACGGTAAATTCTCAATTCTTTCATCTTCTATCTGTTGTTAGACTTTTACTAACTCAAACCCTCCAATCAGAATCGGTCCCAGACGACGATATCAGATAATCAGCACTAGCCGGAAGTTTTCTGAAAATTCCTAAATCGCGCTGTGAAACGGTATAATCATTTAAACCTTCTGATAACTCTTGTTTAGTCCTTAAATTTCACAATTTGTTAATCAAAACTGTTAATTGGTCCGCTCAGACGGAGATCATAAAACAGAGCCGACGACTTTGCCGGAGTTCTGAGAAAAGTCATCATTCCGGTATGTTCATTCCCAAAACCTTCCCTATCCATTTCATTTTAATCATTTATATGTCCCTCAATCGTATTAGACCAGAACAGTAGAGTAATCGTTGTCTGTAATGTTTTAGTGAAGAAGATGAAGTTAGGATTGTGTATAAATTTAATATAAATCGGATTATATCTCGGGTTAGACACACAGTCCAGCGGTGGACTGTGTGCATTTGAATCATAGAGTCCCGGGTTCGAGTCTGTCCTTGTTCCGATTCATCACAATATTCAGACTTTTTATAAAACCCAAATATGGAAACTTCCAGTTAGTATATAAGAGAAATAAAAACAAGTGTTTTAACCAGGTTAGACACACAGTCCAGCGGTGGACTGTGTGAAACGTTAAACAACAGGTCCCGGGTTCGAGACGTGTTATGCACGTCAGTTCGATAGAATTAAAATCTTTTTTAAAATAAATGAATTTTGAATAAATTAAATAGTATATAAATATAATTAAAAACAGAAATATTTCGGGTTAGACACGTAGCTCAGTTGGTAGAGCTGCGTGCACGCGTACGGGAGGTCACAAGTTCGAACCTCACTCAGTGCAAACAATATACACGACCGAACCGGTCAACAAGTCAAAGTCAAATAGTCAACGGTCAACCCAAAAAGTCAACACTTTTTTTTATATTTTTATTTATTTATTTAATTTAAAAATCAATTAAAAATACTTAAAAATAATGTTTTTAAAGTTAGAAAATAGTCTTAAACTCACAAAAATATATCTAAAAATCCTATTAAAATTATTAGTAAAATCCACTTATTTACAGTACCTTTTCGTTATTATTTAGGTTAGTTATTCCTCGTCGATCAATCCTCTAAACTCGTGCGCATTCAACATCATCAAACGAACGCACCCAATGTAAGTGAATCTCTACAAATTCCCCGTTTTAAGCACGTTTTTGGGGTGCATCATGTGTCATATTACTTATTTCATTTAAACACTTGTGCATCCATCATATCAATGATCAAATATGTATTCATTATGTATCAACTGTTTGTGTGGTTAATGTTTAGATTAAATTTATCATTTTCAGTACATACATTATCATAGGCTGCCGCTCCCCATTACCTATGAGCGTGAGCTGTTCCCCATTACCTATGAGCGTGAACGAGGCGTTGCCAACATACGATCGTCTCCGTTTGATTGAGCCTTGATCGCACATACATTTATCATAGGCCGTCCGTTCCCCATTACCTATGAGCGTGAACGTGACGTTGCCAACATATACAGTATCATTCATGTCATATATTCATGCAAGGTGGTTTGTTTTTGTTATTGTTACTGTTACTGTTATTGTTATTGTATGTTTATTTACGTTTGCTCACATATGATTATTGCACAATTTTTCCATATTAAATATAACAAGAAATCAATAATAAATGTTTTCTAACAAGGTTCACTCGCCAACTTTTGTTGACCCAAAACCCCCCATTTTTACACATGATACAGGTGATCCAGTTGCAGCAAGAAACATATAGGATGGCTTAGAAGAATAAATCGGTTTAGACTTTGGATTGTTTATTTAATTACTTTTCTTTGTAATTATATGAACTTGTTTGGAATATTGAGGATGTAATTTTGAATTTAATAAATATGAAACATATTAGTAAACATCATGAGCTTTGGTGATAACCCAATTATGCCCCGACTCTTATTCCGCTGCGGGTCGGGGTGTGACAGATTGGTATCAGAGCCATGACTATAGGGATATAGGATAGGTTATTAGACCCTTAGAGCCTATACTATAGTTGATTAGAATTTTTAAATTGTTTGTGTGTTACATGCAAAATTCATGATGTTTATATGCTTTATGTTTATTGTTACATTCAATGTTATTCAAGCATGTTCATAAGTACATATTATTATACAATGCCTATCATGAATCATATTCTCATAACATATCATATCCATGAGAGCACACACCACACAATTTCCATGACTTTTGCAACGATTTTTGTATTTTCAAATCACATCAAAGTGAGTTCTCATGACGGGCATGTAGTAACTGGAAGGGTACAAGTACTGGTAGTCGGAACGTCCTGTCTAGGCTTGGCATTCGTATAAATCCAAAATAAAGGACCAGTTTGCCTACCTGGGGACTAACGATGAGAGTACGAAGGACCTATTAGGCCAAAGCATGCTATACCAAACGTCGTGTGAGCTAACCCCACTTTGAGTTGTCATTGTGTCTACACCTGGACACCCTCCGACCATACATCTCGCAAACATATTTCATGGTTTTCATTCGGGTGATGCGAGTGTTAAACCGCCAATACCAATGTGAATCCTACTAAGCCAATAGTCATGGGGGCCCACATGACTATACAGGTGAAGGTATGGGGGACATTTGTGGCCCAAACATGAGCAAACCCAAGACATCCTATGGATATAGTTGCATTATTGATGTTTATGTTACTTTTATTTTTAAGACACATGACACCTAAAAAGACTCCTTAAACTCACAATCTTCTTATGAATGTTCCTGTAGATGTCGGCTAGGCAGCAACGTGGGGGTAGAAGGTCAGGAAGGTCAAACGAACGCTTGGCCACCCAAATCGCAAAACAAATGGCCGCGGTGCTTCCTGACATCGTAGTTCAAGTCCAACAAGCTCTCGCCGCAAATCCCATTAATCCTCCCCAACTAGAAGACCAGAACGTTGACAGCCCTCCCTCCAAAAAGTGCTCATACAAACATTTCAAGTCTTGCGATCCCCCGAAATTTGAAGGGACCGAAGGTGTCACTGCTCTCCTCCACTGGTTTGAGGAAATGAAAAACACCTTCCTCAATTGCGATTGTCCCGAGGATCGCAAGGTACGTTATGCAACCGGGAGACTATTTGGAGTAGCTCTTACCTGGTGGAATACTGAAAAGGGTAAGAGAGGAATCGTAGATGCAATGGCCTTAACGTGGGAGGAGTTAAGGGAAATCATGACGAGACGCTTCTGTCCAAGAAGCGAGATCAAAAAGTTAGAGGATGAATTTTATTCGTTGAAGCAAAAGGAGGGAGATCATACTTCCTACAACAAGAGGTTTTTAGAGTTGAACCAAATGGTCCCTAACTTGTGCACCCCAGTTTACCGCTTGGTCGAACACTATATTCGAGGCCTTCCCTCGAAAATTCAAGACTCAGTTCTCAGCACTTCGCCTGCAACGCCCGAAGCTGCTATGGAACTAGCTACCGAGCTTACCGAGAATCGTATTCGCAATGGCAAATTTAAGGACGAGAAAAAGAAAGCCCCCGTTGAGGGCCAAACTTCAAACCATTCCACCTCCTCCTCAAAGTTTGCTAACAAGAGGAAACGAAACACCAGAAACTTTGCTATCACACAAACAAATTTCCCTATCCCTGCTGCACCCATTACCCAAGTTGCCCCCTCACCTGCACCATATAAAAGGCCATACTCCGGCCCATACCCAAAGTGCAACTGTTGCCAATACCATCACTTTCCTGATCATCCCTGCCAACATTGCACCGGCTGTGGTCGCGCAGGTCACACCATTCAAACCTGTCGCGTACCTCAGCGAACGAACCGCCATCAGCCCTCAACCCAAACCCACCATCAGATAGTGGGTCAAGCCCAACAACCTTTACTACTACCACCTACCCAACATGTAGCCCAATCCTACTACCAACCCAACTATCCCATGGTGCAACCTATGCGGGCTTGTTACAACTGTGGAGACCCGAACCATTTCAGAAACACCTGTCCACGCCTAGTGAATATTATCCATGCCCAAGCTCAAGCTAATCCAGTAAACCAGGCTAATCAAGCTCCTCCACCTGCAAGAGGAAGAGCTTTTAACATCAACGCCAATCAAGCTAGGGCTGACAACAATGTGGTTAACGGTACGTTTCTCATCAATGGTAGTTATGCATCCATGTTATTTGATACTGGCGCGGATAAGAGTTTTGTGTCCTTAGAATTTGAACCCATCCTCAACCAAACTCGTGATAAACTCATGGAATCCATAACGGTGGAAGTTGCTGACGGAAAACCGGTCTCATTAAACTCTATTATACGCAATTGTACTCTCACCCTAAACGATCACGATTTTCCAGTTGACCTCATTCCTATGAAGTTGGGAAGCTTCGACATTATAATTGGTATGGACTGGCTCAGCCAACATCATGCTGAAGTTGTATGCCGTGAAAAGTTTATACGCATTCCTCTTACAAACGGTCAGACTCTACGAATCTTTGGAGAAACCCCTTCGAAAGGGCTCAAATTAATGTCCTGCCTTCAAGCCCGAAAATATCTCCGCAATAATTATGTTGCATTTCTAACTCATGTCATCAAAAAGGTAACCAAGGAGAAGAAACTTGAAGACATCCTAGTAGTAAAATATTTTCCGCAAGTTTTTCCTGACGACATTTCAGGACTTCCTCCCGTGAGAGAAGTCGAATTTCGCATTGACCTTATACCTGGAGCTACACCAGTTGCAAACTCTCCTTATAGGTTAGCCCCATCCAAAATGCAAGAGCTAGCCAGTCAACTGCAAGAGCTGACTGACAAAGGATTCATACGTCCTAGCTCATCGCCTTGGGGTGCACCTATCCTTTTTGTGAAGAAGAAAGATGGAACGTTTCGCATGTGTATCGACTACAGAGAACTCAACAAGTTAAAGATTAAGAACCGCTACCCTTTACCTCGCATCGATGATCTTCTTGACCAACTTCAAGGCGCCAGCTGTTTTTCAAAAATCGACCTTCGTTCTGGTTATCATCAACTCAGAGTACATGAAGAAGACGTCCCAAAGACCGCCTTCCGAACTCGTTATGGTCATTATGAATTCATGGTCATGCCATTTGGTCTAACTAACGCTCCAGCTATCTTCATGGATCTAATGAACAGAGTCTGCAAACCCTATCTCGATCGCTTTGTTATAGTCTTCATCGACGACATACTCATTTACTCAAAGTCTAAGTCTGATCATGAACGACACCTTCGACTCATCCTTACACTCTTAGGGAATGAAAAGCTCTACGCCAAATTCTCCAAATGCGAATTCTGGTTAAAAGAGGTACAATTCCTTGGGCATGTCGTCAATGACAAGGGAATACATGTCGACCCCTTAAAGATCAAAGCAGTACAAGAATGGCAAGCGCCACGTACACCAACCGAAGTAAGATCATTCCTTGGTTTGGCTGGTTATTATCGACGTTTTATTGCAAATTTCTCCCGCATCGCTGTACCACTCACGGCTTAACACATAAAGGAAAACCCTTCAAATGGGGACCCAAACAAGAAGAAGCCTTCCAAACCCTTAAACAAAAACTCTGTGACGCACCTATTCTCACTCTTTCTGAAGGTTGTGATGACTTCGTGGTTTATTGCGACGCGTCAGGGCAAGGACTAGGCTGTGTTCTAATGCAAAGAGGAAAGGTGATAGCTTATGCTTCTAGACAACTCAAAACTCATGTGAAGAACTACACCACCCATGACCTAGAACTTGGAGCCGTTGTGTTCGCTCTTAAGATATGGAGACATTACCTCTACGGTACTAAGTGTGAAATATACACTGATCACAAGAGCCTCCAACATATCTTCAACCAAAAGGAGTTAAACATGAGGCAACGGAGATGGGTCGAACTTCTTAATGACTACGACTATGAAATTCGGTATCATCCTGGCAAGGCAAATGTGGTGGCCGATGCACTCAGTCGAAAGGGTTATGCGAGCTCCATTCGTCTTCTATGTTCGCAAATCATATCAGATATCAAAGATCAAATCCGAGAAGCCCAACATGTTTCAGTAACGGAAAACGACGTACGAAAGGAGCTGTCTTGTGGAGCTGAACTTATAATTGAAACTACATCCGACGGTATTCTGTACTATCTAGATCGCATATGGATTCCTAACCACAACAACCTTCGTGAATTCCTTATGAATGAGGCGCAAAAAACACGATACTCTATACACCCAGGAGTCGACAAGATGTATCAAGACCTTCGATACACCTACTGGTGGCCTGGAATGAAAAAGGATATTGCTGTTTTTGTTTCCAAGTGCCTTACATGTTCCAAAGTAAAAGCTGAACATCAAAGACCCTCAGGACTTCTGGTCCAACCTGAAATACCTGTATGGAAGTGGGAAAACATAACCATGGACTTCATTACCGGGTTACCTCGCACTTCTGGTGGGTATGACACTATATGGGTAATCATTGATCGTCTTACAAAATCAGCTCACTTCATTCCGATTCGCGAGGACTTCAAGAACGAAAAGCTAGCTCGTATTTATATCAGCGAAATCGTAAGCCGTCATGGTGTACCGTTAAGCATTATTTCAGATCATGATGGTCGTTTCACTTCACAAACATGGCAAGCAGTACAAGCCGCTTTGGGTACACGATTAGATCTCAGTACCGCTTATCATCCTCAAACTGATGGACAATCTGAACGCACCATTCAAACTCTTGAAGATATGCTTCGAGCATGTGTCATAGACTTCAAGGGAAATTGGGACGCTCATCTACCATTAGTTGAATTTTCGTACAACAACGCTATCTTTCAAGTATCGGCATGGCACCTTTTGAAGCTTTATATGGTCGTAAGTGCCGATCTCCAGTATGTTGGCACGAAATTGGGGAAGCTCAAATCACTGGTCCAGAATTGATTCAAGAAACCATAAACAAGATCCATCAAATTCGAAACAATCTTCTAGCGGCTCAAAGTCATCAAAAGAGTTATGCAGATAAACGACGGAAGCCTTTGGAGTTTAACATTGGTGATCATGTACTTTTAAAAGTATCACCGTGGAAGGGAGTAGTTCGTTTTGGTAAAAAAGGCAAGCTAGCACCACGCTACGTAGGACCTTTCAAGATACTCGAAAGAGTAGGACCTGTAGCATACAAGCTTGATCTACCAGAAGAACTCAACAGAATTCACCCCACATTCCACGTATCAAACTTGAAGAAGTGCCTCGCCGATGAAAACCTCCATATTCCCCTGGAAGATATTCAGATCGATGAATCTATGCATTTCATTGAAAGACCAGTAGAGATCATGGAATTCGGAGAAAAACGTTTAAGGCGGAGTCGTATTCCAATTGATAGGGTACGCTGGGAGTCGAAACGGGGACCTGAGTTTACTTGGGAACGTGAAGACTCAATGCGCGAAAAATACCCGCATCTTTTTCCTGTTACCACTACTACTTAAATTTCGGGACGAAATTTCTAAAAGTAGGGGATACTGTAACATCCGTCGAAAAACGGGTTTTCCAAACCCGCTTCGTTTATTAATCGAATAATCAGTTCCAAATTTTCGTTGCTCATTTAATGCTTATTTTAATTTTAAACAATACATAACTAATAAACATTTTAGATTATGGAAATTAAAATTGTAAAAAATAAAATTAAAACAATTAAAAATGAAAAGGGGCTGCCGGGTTTCGAACCCGGGTCAGCCGGAAACCTTAACATCAAACACATAACCACTCCGCCACTTGATGTCTTTATGAAATCTAGGAAACAAATAAAACATAAGTCCACCTGTGAAATCACCTGTTTGCGCCAAACTGAAACCGATATCGGCTTCCAAACGTCCAGGGACTTTTGAGTGTTGATATTACTGGTTATAACCGACGAAAACATTACGACGCACGATCTCAATCAATTCAGCCTTTATTGAACTTGAATTCATATGATTTTCGGGTTTAATAACCGAAATCATTTACTTCCTGAATTACACCGGCAATATCATCATCTCGCGACTCATAATCACCCACAGAACTCTCAATTTCACTTTTGCTCTATTTTCTGATCGTCGGAATCGCTTTCTGAACTCGCCGGACTTTCGCCGGAAAACCGTGTCTTTCATCAAAACGGTAAATTCTCAATTCTTTCATCTTCTATCTGTTGTTAGACTTTTACTAACTCAAACCCTCCAATCAGAATCGGTCCCAGACGACGATATCAGATAATCAGCACTAGCCGGAAGTTTTCTGAAAATTCCTAAATCGCGCTGTGAAACGGTATAATCATTTAAACCTTCTGATAACTCTTGTTTAGTCCTTCAATTTCACAATTTGTTAATCAAAACTGTTAATTGGTCCGCTCAGACGGAGATCATAAAACAGAGCCGACGACTTTGCCGGAGTTCTGAGAAAAGTCATCATTCCGGTATGTTCATTCCCAAAACCTTCCCTATCCATTTCATTTTAATCATTTATATGTCCCTCAATCGTATTAGACCAGAACAGTAGAGTAATCGTTGTCTGTAATGTTTTAGTGAAGAAGATGAAGTTAGGATTGTGTATAAATTTAATATAAATCGGATTATATCTCGGGTTAGACACACAGTCCAGCGGTGGACTGTGTGTATTTGAATCATAGAGTCCCGGGTTCGAGTCTGTCCTTGTTCCGATTCATCACAATATTCAGACTTTTTATAAAACCCAAATATGGAAACTTCCAGTTAGTATATAAGAGAAATAAAAACAAGTGTTTTAACCAGGTTAGACACACAGTCCAGCGGTGGACTGTGTGCAACGTTAAACAACAGGTCCCGGGTTCGAGACCTGTTATGCACGCCAGTTCGATAGAATTAAAATCCTTTTTAAAATAAATGAATTTTGAATAAATTAAATAGTATATAAATATAATTAAAAACAGAAATATTTCGGGTTAGACACGTAGCTCAGTTGGTAGAGCTGCGTGCACGCGTACGGGAGGTCACAAGTTCGAACCTCACTCAGTGCAAACAATATACACGACCGAACCGGTCAACAAGTCAAAGTCAAATAGTCAACGGTCAACCCAAAAAGTCAACACTTTTTTTTATATTTTTATTTATTTAATTAATTTAAAAATCAATTAAAAATACTTAAAAATAATGTTTTTAAAGTTAGAAAATAGTCTTAAACTCACAAAAATATATCTAAAAATCCTATTAAAATTATTAGTAAAATCCACTTATTTACCGTACCTTTTCGTTATTATTTAGGTTAGTTATTCCTCGTCGATCAATCCTCTAAACTCGTGCGCATTCAACATCATCAAACGAACGCACCCAATGTGAGTGAATCTCTACAAATTCCCCGGTTTAATCACGTTTTTGGGGTGTATCATGTGTCATATTACTTATTTCATTTAAACACTTGTGCATCCATCATATCAATGATCAAATGTGTATTCATTATGTATCAACTGTTTGTGTGGTTAATGTTTAGATTAAATTTATCATTTTCAGTACATACATTATCATAGGCCGCCGCTCCCCATTACCTATGAGCGTGAGCTGTTCCCCATTACCTATGAGCGTGAACGAGGCGTTGCCAACATACGATCGGCTCCGTTTGATTGAGCCTTGATCGCACATACATTTATCATAGGCCGTCCGTTCCCCATTACCTATGAGCGTGAATGTGACGTTGCCAACATATACAGTATCATTCATGTCATATATTCATGCAAGGTGGTTTGTTATTGTTATTGTTACTGTTACTGTTATTGTTATTGTTATTGTTATTGTATGTTTATTTACGTTTGCTCACATATGATTATTGCACAATTTTTCCATATTAAATATAACAAGAAATCAATAATAAATGTTTTCTAACAAGGTTCACTCGCCAACTTTTGTTGACCCAAAAACCCCGATTTTTACACATGATACAGGTGATCCAGTTGCAGCAAGAAACATATAGGATGGCTTAGAAGAATAAATCGGTTTAGACTTTGGATTGTTTATTTAGTTACTTTTCTTTGTAATTGTATGAACTTGTTTGGAAATATTGAGGATGTAATTTTGAATTTAATAAATATGAAACATATTAGTAAACATCATGAGCTTTGGTGATAACTCAATTATGCCCCGACTCTTATTCCGCTGCGTGTCGGGGTGTGACATATTGGTCGAAGAAACAAGACGGTGGTTGATGTGCAGTTGAGAACATGTTCATGTAGGAAATGGGATCTTATAGGAATGCCCTATAAACGTGCAAATGCTGCAATCTGGAACATGATAAGAATGATTTGAATCCTGGTTTACCATAGAGTTGGGTTGATCCTGTATATTGGCTGGACACTTGGAAAAAAAGTGTACATGCACATCATTTATCCAATTGTAGGACCAGAGAATTGGCCTCCATCAAGGTGCCCAAACAAATTGAGTCCTCCTAAACATCACAAGCAGGTTGGAAGGCCTAAGAAGAAACAAAAGAAGTCTCACATGGAAGTTGAGGCCAACTTTACAAAGCGAGAGAAGCTAACAAGAAAAGGAGCCACCGTAAAATGCAGCAAGTGCAATAACGTGGGCCACAACAGTTGCGGCTGCAAGGGTTAAGGTGGAACACAACCTTCTTAGATCTCAAGTTTGGTGAAATTCAGTTTGGATGGAACTATATGTTTGTGCTTGAACAATTATGTTGTATTGTTTTTATGTTTATGGTCTTTGTGTTTGAACTATTAAGATGCTTGTAGTCAACTAATACTTAGATGGTTACCTTGCCTGTTTTTGGGACAACTATTATTGTATGCAATATTATCTACCATATATTGCCTTTTCTGCTTTAAGTCAATTGTTCACATTACACATGTACCTTAACACAACCTTACATTTTTTACTACACATAACACAATTTCGAGTACAACAACAGAATACACTAATCCTACTACATAAGACACGAAACATCCAACTAAACACAAACTTATTTAGAAACAATGTGCAGCATAGTGAAGGGGCCTATTTCAATGACAGTCTCCTCTTAAAGATAGGTCTGAATCATTCTCTTCAAGAGAATATGGGTTATGCCAAACACATGACCAATCCTCTTTTTTTGATTCGTAGTTTCATGCTTCCTTTAAAGCATCCGACTCATAATCCTCCTCTGGGTTGGGGTTGAAACCAAGTTCTTCCACAGGATCATTGCCTGTCTTAAGTGGCTTTGCTTCACCTTCTTTGTGTTTGCCTTCAACATCAATATGTTTGACCAGTTCATGATTCGCATCAAAACTAGAAAATGAACCTCCTTCATTGACATGATTCACGCTCTATTTCCACTCCACCTTTGATTGAACACAAGCTCTGTTTGACCGGTCGACAGACTTACCTTCACCAACATCTAGTAAGTGTGATTCAACTTCTGTTTCCACACAGCTACCTTGTCTTTGTTGTCTATTACCCTGTTTTGGTGGTAGGACAAAGGAAGTAAACGTTTCTTACCTCGGTTTTGCATTTTCACTACTACTAACTATTTAAATCACAATAGAACCTAAACAATTGTATTTATAGAACCAAATTCAAAAAGTTACTGTTTCATTAATATAACTAGCCGTTAGAAAACAAAGATAGTTAAAGTACATAGTCGGAGTAGTAGTAAAAGGCATAAACACATCACCAAATGAGTACGCAGATCAGAAATAACAACCATGAAAAACCTAACATAAACTTGAGTCTTCAACTTCAACCCCCTTCTCTGCAGCTTCCTTTGCCTTCAACCTATCAAATCTGCATTCTCCCTATTTGTGCTCAACAGGGATAGTAGAAGCCTATCACATCTGGGATATGAAATTGGAGGTTCAATCCAGCGAAGCAACCCACACCCATCGCTCTGCAATGTTCCAACTCAACATATGAAACTATTTATTTTCAGAATAAAGTTGAAATCGATGATGAAGAAATAAGCAAGGTTTACACAGTTGAGAAACCTTTTCCCTGGATTAACTTCGGTCAAAGATGTTCGAATGCAAGTAGTAGCACCACATGAACATACTGCATTGGAGCGACCAGTCGTATTGCTAGTCCACGAGGAAGCGAGTGCCATTTTAGTTGTAGAGTTTATAAAGAAGATAACACATTTCGACTTGCACTTTCAATCCCTAGGGGGCATTAAGGTCTTTTAACATAATCCCAACATTCAACTAGCGAACGTTAGTAGGAGGACCTGATTGCGAGCAATCGACAACCATAGGGACTGGAATGTTGAATTTTTTTTAAATGAGGGTTGGATGTGTAAGTGGGTGTAAACCACAAGGACGTAAATTGTACTTTACTCGTATTTTTTTCTTTATCGGGTTGTACCTTAAACGCACACTCATTAGGTTGTTTTTTTGTTATTTTAATTATTAATTTTTTATGAAAATAATTAATATTACGTGCGTTTTGTTTTTACCTTACAGTTTTTAAAATAGAGTGATCTCGTACAGTTTGAATATTTCGTTACGACTTACTTATTTTTATCTACATTTTGATATAATTTATTAAAAATTGAGCTGGTCTATATTTTGATGCAATTTTTTTAAGATCGAGTCATGTCAAATATGATACATTATTACTTTTTTGAAATAATTTTTTGTGTTTGTTATGCTCATTTTACAATGACATAACTTTTCGTAATTTCTAAATATACAGTCACAACGTATTATTCTAATCTACGTCTCGATGTTTTGAAACTTTGTCGCCATAACCTCATACACTTCTCTTTACATACTTTACTACGTCAACGTTACCGCGGCAACATGCAGCCCCCACTAACCTGTTATTATTATTTTCAAAAATTGTAAATAACCAATTTGACCCTTGTGGTCTAGCGAGTTTAATCATTGCAACCCAAAAAAGAATTTTTTGACATATTAGATACTGAGGTTGCATTTTGTAATGGTTTTGGCCCCCTAATACTAACTCAGTTACTTTTGTCCAGTTAAGTGTAAGGGTATTTTAATCCTTTTTTACCTTAGTGTTGTTTATGTAAATTGCAAAGTTCTTTTTATATTTAAAAGACTAATTATTTAATATTTGAGTTTATTTATTATTTCATTATTTTCATGATTATTATTTAATAAAATACGCTTTAAATATACAAATCTGTTTTTTATAAACCTTGTTTTTAAAATCATTGCTTTTTTTTATTTTTTTAAAGTCCATCTTCTTCAAAAATCTTTAATTTTTAAATCATTTGTTTCTTAAAATTGTTTTTTAAAGTGGTTCTGTTTTTAAAACAATTTATCTTTTACCGTTCCTTTTAAAATTGTTTATTTATTAAAATTTTTTAAATAATTCGGTTTTTTAAATTATGCATTTTTTAAGAAGTTTTTTTTAAATAGTCCGTATTTTTTAAACTTTGTATTCTATAATTTACTTATAGCCATTAGGAAAAATGAAGCTAAAAATTTCATGATTTTTTTAAGGAATTTAAAACGAACAATTTTAAATAAATGAACGGTTTCGAAACGATAATTTAAAAAACGACATGTAAAAAAACGTAATGTATTAAAAAATTAAGTTAAAAATGTAAGATTTTAAAAAGTGAACAATTTTAATAAACAAAAGGTTTTGAATGAAGGAATTTTGAACAAACGAAATATCTAAAGAAATGGAAGATTTAAAATAAAGATGAACCTTACACTTTGATGCGGTTTAACCTTCGGATAGGTGCAGCTCTCTTGAGATTGTTGAAATTTTCAAAGAATTTGGCGACCTAACTTGAGTTATTTCCCAAAAAAAAAAAAGAGGGAACAACTTTGGTCTTATTATTTTCAGAGATGTAAAAAACAGATTGGAGATGGTAAGAGCCATTAATAAACTTAAAATGATAAACTCAAAACTCAAGTGAATATAGCTAGGTTTTCAATTGAAAATAAGGGGGGGGGGGGGCAGTTCAGGCTCGAATAAGGGGCCACAAGAAGAGGAGAAAATGAAGGGTATAGTAAGGGAGGAAGTGCGGAATGTCCAAGGAGAGAGACTGGTTCAGGAGAGCTCCGTCTATGGGGATGCAACCTTGGCAGATTGTGGGGGAGAATGATGGACTTATATGCTCTCCAGAAGATATAGGTTTTGGCTAGGGAGGCAAAGTACAACATTAAGTTCTAATACTCGGGTGGCCTCTCGGTCTTGCTGTAATGCTTCACATTTCTGTACTTTCCATATTTAAAAAGTTGTATTCGTATTTCTATTTTTTTAGAAACTTTTAATCATATCATATTCGTATTTGTTCTCCAATCTTGTAATCCGAGACTTTGATCATAATGGAATTCATTTTTATACTTACACATGTTACATACTTGTGTTATAGGCTAATCAATCACCGCATACGTATCTATACGCAAAACCAAGACTCGAAATACTTGGGAATATCAATCACACATGCATCACACTCATACAATACTTTTATACACTTTGGATAACTAAAAACGAGCTAAAATACGAGAAAACAACATAAAATACGTAATTGCAAAGTACAGTGGCTGAAATTGAACAAAAACCAAAAAACCATGAAAAATTCACTGTCGCGCCATGCGACGGGTAAAAAGGTCTGGTCCACGACCAGGTCGATCCGCATACTTGGTTTTTGCCCAATCGGGCTTCACCATGTTCCACCTCTTTTTACCTACAATCACCTTCCCATCTCCTTAAAACTAAAACCTTTCTCTAATAATACCAAGCCTTCCCCATCACATTTTCACTTTTCACAACTCCAAGTCACTCTCATACATACCCAAAATCATCAAGAACTTCTCCATTGTGGCAGGAATTTCAAGTGTTCGAAGTGAGTTTTCACTTACTTTTCTTCACCACTCGTCTTCATTTCTTCTTTCAAACTACTTAGATAACCTCTAGGAAGGTTTCCACAAGTTTTCCATGGCAAACTAATGTGGAACCTCACCACATTTGAGGTCCAAAGTAGCTTTTAAATTTTGTTTGACTTATCTTTTAATACTAGTATATATTGCTTGAAACTTGATGGGAGCTTACACCCACATTGCTCCCAACTAAGATCATAGTTGTGGGTTTGTTCTTGGGTGATTTCCATAAGAAATGAGGCTCAAAAACCTCCCTAAAATTCTATTTTAACAAGGTTCAAGCAACCCACAAGTGTTGAAACCATAACAAACGTGGTCTAAGGGCCATAGTAGGAATAGAAATAAAATTTACCTTCACGGTCAAAAGGGCCATGATCGACGGATAAAAGAAACGATAAGGTAAATGATAGTTCGAGTTCTTTTAACGATAAATGAGTTTGTTAACAACAAATACAATTAAAGAACGACACAGGTAAGGGGTGATCTACGGGATTACCATGACCTTCGGGTTATAAATAGTGTAAATGTTTACGGGACCAAAATGATCTTCGGGTCACGAATCGAGAGGAATGAACCTTAGGGGTTCCGCCTTAAAAAGGTGAAAGCCTAAAGAGATAGCCTACGAGGCTAAGCGAAAAGCCTTACAGTTACTTAGGCAAAGCGAGGGAAGTGGTTATGTAACAACGTGTAAAATGGTGTACAATAGTATAGTGACACGTGTTGTATTTTTAATTTAGTCTATTAAAGATTCATAGGGACTAAAGGTGTCAACATGCTCAAACTTAGCCTCTGGGTGACTGATATGTCAACGTGCTTAAACTTGGACTCTGAGTGACTGATATGTCAACATGCCTAGACTCTAAGTGACTGATATGTCAACATGATTAAACTTGGCCTCTGAGTGACTGATATGTCAACATGCCTAGCCTATGAATGACTGATATGTCAACATGCATATAATGAGCCTCTAAGTGATCCTTTACGAAGTCCTAACTCTCGTATGTCTCGTTTGTTGGACGAGAGGGATTAAATTTGTAAATATGTGAAAGTTGGATGATGGAGGGGTTAAAAGTGTCAACATGTTAATTTATACCTCTTAGTGACCTTTTAACGAACCGAGAGGTCGACAATGTCCGGGCATACTCCCGGGTATGCCAAATATTGGTTACGGGGGGCTAAATATGCGAAAAAGATGTTTTAGAAGGTTTTATAAGTTAAGGGGCTAAAAGTGTCAAACTTTAAAACGGGCCATGGGGCGTTCGCGTGGCGCGAGAGGCAAGGCTTGTGCCTCTCACGGGGCGCGAGAGGCATGTGTCTGCAGAAAATTTGCTTGGCCACCACACAAATTGCCAAAAACCATTTGATTCGAAACCATGGCTTTCCAAACTGCTATGCCATGTTTTAGGATACTTGTAAGCTTCCTCTTACACCCTTAACACCTGGCATCACTTCCTTCAAGCTCTACAACTATAAATAGGTGCCAAGGTTTACCATTTGAACTTGCACCTTTCTCATTCACAACTCTATCTCCCTCCTCTGGAAGTTCCTAACCGAAAGGAGCATCCAACTTAGTTCTATTGCATCCTAGGAACCACTTGTAAGTGTTCCTTCCTCTTGCATTTTCGTTTATAGGCTTTTATAACCAAAAGTCAAGCGTTTTACGGAAAATGTCTTGACTTTCGGTTAAGACCATTATGGTCCAGCCATTGTTCATAACGAACATGGCTAAGTGATCATAATAAGGTAGGTGTTAATCCCTATAAAGGGCACCTCCTGAAGATCACGTTTGCTAGACCAATTGACAGGTCAAAGTTATGATATTAAAAAGTCAAACGGGCCATTTTCCGGAAATGTTATAATTTGATCTTATATATGTTATGGAACGTGTTTTGATACTTAAACAAGTTGGTAATAATTATTAGAACATGCAAGAACATGTTCAGCTCGTCAATTTCAGTTCTAGGGTCGGTTCGCAACCGAAAGTCGCGAAGTTTGACTTCTGCTTTGACTTTCGATTCTGACCTGATTTAGATTAGTTAACTACTGATCTAAAGTTGCATTATAATTGTCATAATGTAGCATAACCCTCTGAGGTTATATTACATGGTCATAATCAGAATCTGAGTTTATGCACAAGTTTCGTAATTATGCCATTTTGACTAAAATGCCCTTTTTGCATATAAAGAGGTTTTAATGATAATGAACTTGAAAATAAGTTTCCTACTGATATAATATTATAAGTAGGAGTATTTGTGATGTCAAACCAGATTATAAACTGAGTTTATGAACAAGTCCTAGTATTATGTCGATAAATGACGATAAAACCCTTGTGGCTTATAAAACGGGTTTAATCGCATCTTTTCAAAGTAAATCTTTTACCTACTGATATGTTATAGTAAATAACATATCTAATAAATGTTAACCTGACCTTAACATCAGTTTTCTTTAAACATCACACAAATCGTCATTTTACGACATAAGCGCCGTTTTGGCGCATAGTATGGTTTCAAACCATATTTACCAACCAAGACATGTTACCTACTGATTTTAAAACTTATTTTAAGTACAATAGGTATACAAACTCAGAATCCCAAATAATTTATAAACTATGTGTAAAATGACCAAAATGTCCATTCGATGCATAGTTTGGTCATAAAAGATAAATGACACATATGATTAATATTCTACTGATATTATGTCATAAATAAGTTACTTTTCCAGAATACTTATAGTTATAACATTAAATTATATTCAAGTTTACTTTTATACGGTATAAAATTACCGAAACGCCCTTATGAAGCATAGTTTCATTTTAAAAGCTTAACGGGCATATAAGTTGATATCCTGCTGATATTACAACTTATTTAAAATATATGGCATATAGAACTTGTCCATGACTTATCCGGTTACTCGATATCGCTGATATGCGTATGGTTAAGCACATATAACTAGTTTACAAAAATTAACCGAAACGGGTCTAACCTTGTCATTTAAGTCTCAAAATCCAGAATGTTTATAGTTTATCCATATTACACAAGCAAAGTACTTGTTGGGACTAAAATACATTCTATCTAATCAACGTTTAATCTAGCGTTATACGTTTTGATGATTTACTCTAGTCGGTCTAAGTCTATGACTTAAGAAAGACCGTTAGTATTTAATTGGTTAGCTTATGCCATAATCCAGACTAGAGACATTCCGGTAAATGCTATCTGCACTTAGTGCTTTTGTGTACAGCTGAGTTAATAAATCTTGCGTTTAAACGAAGACTAGCTCGGGTAAATACTCTTGACTTATTTCCCCTATACGGGCTTGGGTTACGGTAAACTATTACCGCTTGGTCGGAAATGGGATCAATCAAATGCCGGATTGTGGCTAGTAAATCTGCATATTCTATTTTAATCAGTTTTGTTTGATAACTTAAACATCGGGGGTTAACTACTGTGTCCTGGATATCCTCGGCTCATTACATTAGATAATGGCCACGACCTTAGTGTGGGGTGTAGGCATACACCCGACAGACGCTCAAATGCAATTACCCAAGACGTTGGGGATAACTCCTTCGTGAGTTCGTAAGTGGTGTGTACGTTAATCATGTCTCGGTTCTCCGTACTGGGCCTGTATGTATGGACAAACATGTGAATCTGTTAACAAGGTTGGGACGTTCAACTTTCCCAAGTTATAAAAGATTTTTGCTGGTACGCACTTAAAACATATTTTCAAATGTTTTCAAAATAAGTCAGTTGGGTGTATTTACCAGGGAAAGCTCCGTATTTTCAAAAGACTAAGCTTGCAGGTACAATACGAAAATAGGCTGGAAGTGCTCGGTAGTGATAGATGATCTTGCAAATCCTAGATCTGCCTAAAGTCTGTTTTACATTCTTTCTTTTGTACAATTTATTATCCGCCTGTGGATCTTCTATTACAAGCCTGTATATTATTTTGTATTTCGAACATTTGGTTTGTAATAGTAACTTAAATTCAAGACTTCTGCTGTACTGTGTTTAATTGACTATGATGTTATCAACTTACGTCACGATATTCCCCACTCGGGCCCATCGGTGTTTGATTTGGCTGTGGAAAGCCGGGGTGTGACAGGTTGGTATCAGAGCCAATGTTTGAGAGAATTAAACACTAGCCTTTTGTGTTTAATCTCAAACTTACACAAGCACATTCCTTAGACTTCCGAGTCTAGGCATTGATCTAGGAGTACTCATTTCATTATTAAGTTATTTGTATTGTTTTTGAATTGATTTTTAAGGAAAATCCAACATGATAATTTAGGAAAGATATAGATAAATACAACAAAGTATATTTGACTTTGAAAGAAGATCACATCGAAAGAGTAAGAGGAAGAAAAGGACCAATGAGGGGAGGACCTTCAGGACATATCCCTTCACATCCCCATCACCCAAACCCTTATGAAGATTCGGGGGATTCATGGCCGTTATTGCAATATTCACCTTCTCATACTCAAAATTCGTACCACTCTTATCATTCGCATCATTCACACCACTTCCACCATTCCCATCACTCTTATCATGATGAATTTAACTCAACCAATAATTTAATACACCCCCAGCCGACCAAAACCAGTTAGACAACCCAATCCCATGGATGAAGATTCTGATCCAGAAATGCCGCCGTCGGGATCACACACGCATCCCATTGAAATCTCAAGCGATTTGAACTCTTACGCCAGATCGCTATACAAGGTCCTAATGAGTGGGACCAATATTGGAACCAAATTACTTTCGCTAACACTCCTTCTCATCATTCCCAACCACCTCCCGTGCAAGAAGATATGCACATGGAACCGTGGAACAACCCCAATCGCCACCCGAACCGCCAAGGAGGAAAAGAGGAGCACGTATGTCGGTAAGTGCGGCCAACGGTCGGGATCGCTGCCGCCTTTGCCAAACCTTACCCTACTATTCAAGAGGACCCACAAGTGGGTGGACCGTCTAATGCGTCACCTTTGGTGGAACCAACACCACCACTAATGGTTCAACCACCACCGTCGGGTTATAATAACCTTATCTCCAACATATCTGGATACGTCTGGATATGATCCTTTTAACTCAACTACACCTGTTAGTTACCAAGCATTGCCGCATGACCCTTACATGCAAGCGGTCATGCATAACTCAACTTACATCACGATATTCCCCACCCGGCCCACTGGTGTTTGATTTGGCTGTGGAAAGCCGGGGTGTGTCAGGTTATGATTCCCCGTGTAAAATAAGAACGGTAAAAGAAGAAACGCTAAGTTGTCAATTTCTCGATGCATGTAGTTGACGCAACTTAAAGAGAAAACATTGAATGAAAATTCGGTTTAGTTAGAAGCAACGTTTTAACAAATATAAATAATATGAGACGGATTGGGAAACAGTTAATATTAGAAGGAATAGGTCTTAATACCAATAGGTGCAAGACGATAAATTCAGAAAGGAAATTTTCAAAAACGAAAAAGTTGATATAAACTTAACCACGACATGATGCGATCAAGAACAAGAAAGTAACATGATATATGATGATTTTGTAATACAAGCTATGGGAGTGGGGTCATGAATGCTTGTAAGCCTTGGGAAGGCAATGTTGGTATACCTGAGCGATGGGGTACAAATTAACCAGTGACTGATAAGTCTAACTGACAAACCGGTCAAGGTCAAATTTAAATTTAAAACTTATTTAACGAACTTACCATTATAAGATTTGTGTTGAATAAGCATGTTGACAGATTCAAATGACCGAATGGCCAATGGCGACTCGATCGAGTAAACGACAAAAATAAGAAATATAAGGTGAAAGTTACAGTCCATGACGCCTCACACATGAAAGGCGCACGCGGAAAAGCATATGACAATGTTTGGCCGAAAGATTAAAGGCTTTGAAAACGAAATGTCAGTTAAGGAAAATAGCAAGAAAGGGGTCGGTCACCAGTTGGGAATCCGAAGGACATTGTTACATCTTCCTAGTAAGATTACTGAATAATTAAAATATGAGTAACGCTCAGGTGAAAACGGAACCAAGTCCATTGGTTGAACCTAAGGAACTACGTAAGAAAGGTTTTGGGGACGAAACCTCTTTAAGGGGGGTATACTTGTAACACCCAAAAAACGAGTTTGGTAATCAAACCACGTTAATATTAAAGAGCGGGTAAAATACCATTAGTGGTAAAAGTGAAACTGTGAACAAAATAACTAGGAATAAATTAACCTAGTTAGTAACAAGTATATAGATTATAAAACAATGATTAGTAGTAGCTTCACTTAAATAAAACTTGAGGGGTTAGAAAGGGGAGAAACCTAAAGTTTAGGTTTAATAAAGATTAAAACACAAAACATACACACTAAGTGTGTGTGTGTCGACTACCGCTGGAGAACAAGGAGCAAACCCTTGTTTATCTTAAATCATCAAATTGGAGGACGAATCGAACCCAGAATCGATGCATGAACGCATTTTAATGATCACCCGAACTAGGGGTCATGAGGTATGTCAAAAATCCTAATTTGGTGACATTATGAATTTATGTAGATTTCATGGATTTCAACCCATGTATGAACTTCAGTAATTGAAGTAAGATAAGGGATGAATACTTTCTTGGGAACAAACCCTTATTGGAAATTTGAATAGATTGTTATGAATTGGGTGTTTGTATGATTTACCACACCTAATTAAATGGGTTTGATAACATGATGAAATTGATGATAAACTTGTGTTTAGAATCATCATACATGGTAGCAATAGGAAGATACTTGAACAATTTATGTGTTTGAGTACATGTTCATACTTGTAATGAATGGATTTATGTACAATATGATGAAATAGATGATACATCCATGTTAAATGATGTTCGAAATCATTATGTGTTTATGAATATTTAAAGTATTTGGCTAAGTTTGATGTTTGGGTAAATTCGATATATATGATGCAAAGGGTTGATTTATAATGATGAAACAATCTTAAGTTCTTTTATGAGATTGATAGATTAGCATACAATCATTGAAATTGTGTTAAATTGATATTAATGATTGTATGAACTTAGTTGGGAATTTAGTTATCATGATAGCCTAGAAATAACGTCTACCGGGTATTTGATGAAATGCCTAAGTAAGTTCGTTGAACCTATTTGTGTATATACACATGTTAATAGACAGTTGACTTTTAAAAGCCAAACTAATCTATAATAAGACCAAATGGTAATCTTGATATAAAATGCGTAAGATGGGATAGTCGTAATAGAAGATGACTAATCTAACCATCTTGCGTATGATGAATGATAGTTTGACGCTTGACAAGTTAGGTGGAAGCTTGGGAAAAAGCGGGTCAAATGGATCAAGTAAGTGGGAAAAGCATAATCAAATGCAAGGTAAATAAAGCTTACATCTTTTAAGTAGAACACATACTTATAGTATTCGTTAAGAATAAGGCAAATTAGCATTTGAAATATGACGTTCCAACGCGAAGTTATATGGGTCGGAACAAGTGAAAATGGTAGGAAACCATAATTAATGGTAAAGGGGTAAAACGGTAAATTAGTCATGTGATGATGAATAAATAAGGAGTTTTGAAAATTAACTTGTGGTGTAAACCATGATGGGTAAAAAGGGTAAAAAGGTAATCCGGTCACTAGTTGACGGATAAATAAAGAGTTTTGAAAAAGACACCATATGACATAAGTCATAATGGGTCAAACGAATTAAGAAACGACTTTTAAGTAATATGATCACATTGTATAAACCGAAATGGGCTAGATGGCAAATAAATACCATCTCATAATGATAAATGGTCTTTTAGGCCAAACAGGTCAAATGGTGCTTTTATCACCATTTGACAATGATGACTAATGGTCGCTTATCGAGTTTTGTGCTCATAGGAAGAATAGCGTATGTCTTGCATCGCTATTAATTAGCAACTAATAGAGCAAGGTATTAAAACAGGTCAATGTTATGACCCGAGCCAGGTATGTGTAATGGATTAAACTCTCAATGAGGACATAAGGTCCGATGAGAATTAAATGAGTCATGAATGAACATTAGATTACCTAAAGTAAGGAAAATCTAATAATTTAATTATAGTCATTACGTTCTTAGGAACATTATGATTTTAAATAGATTATGGTTAAATGTCACACCCCGGATTTCCAACCCAAATCCATACACTGATGGGCCTGGGTGGGTAGTATCGTGACGTCAGTTGATAATCATCATAGTCAATTAAACACGTCACAACGGAAGTCTTTGAGTAAATTACTATTACAAACCAAATGTTCAAAGAACGAAAATAATATATAGACGTTCGCAATAAAAGATCCACAGGCGGATTGCAAATTGTACAAGAAAGAATGTAAAACAGACTTTAGGCAGATCTAGGATTTGCAAGATCCTCTTATCTCTATCGAGCACTTCCAGCCTATTTTCGTATTGTACCTGCAAGCTTAGTCTTTGGACGATACGTGAGCTTTCGCTGGTAAATACACCAACTGACTCATTTTGAAAACATTTTTAAATTGTTTTAAGTGCATATTAGCACAAAATCTTTTATAACTTGGAAAATTGACCTTGCAACCTTGTTAACAGATTCACATGTTTGTCCATACATACAGGGCCCAGTACAGAGACAGAGACATGATTAACGTAAACACCACTTTGGACTCACGAAGGAGCCATTTCCCCCATCCTTGTGGGTATGCATTTTGAGCGTCTTACAGGTGTATGCCTACACCCGCGCTAAGGTCGTGGCCATTATCTAATGTAATGAGCCATGGATATCCAGGACACAGTAGTTAACCCTCGATGTTTAAGTTATCAACAAAACTGATTAAAATTGAATATGCGAATTTACTAGCCGTTTTTCGACATTAAATTGATCCCATTTCTGACCAAGCGGTAATACTTACCGTATCCCAAGCCCGTATAGGGGAAATAAGTCGAGAGTATTTACCCGAGCTAGTCTTCTTTTAATTTTTATAACTTAGCCGTACACAAAGTACTAAGTGAAGATAGCATTTACCGGCAAGTCTCTAGTCTGGATTATGGCATAAACTAACCAATTAAATACTAACGGTCTTATTTAAGTCATCGACTTAGACCGACTAGCGTACTTAATCAAAACGTATAACGCTAGATTAAACGATAATTTGATAGAATGTAGTTTAATCCCAACAAGTACCTTGACTTGTATAATATGGGTAAACTATAAACATTCTGGATTTTGAGACTTAAATGATAAGGTTAAACCCGTTTTGGTTAATTTCCGTAAAATAATTACATATACTTAACCGTACCCATTCTAGCGATAACGGGTAACCGGATAAGTCATGGAAAAGTTCTATATTCCATTATACTTTAAATAAGTTGTAATATCAGTAGGATATCAACTTACATGCCCGAAAAGGTTTTGAAACGAAATTATGCCGCATAAAGGCATTTTGGTAATTATATGTCGTATAAAAGGAACTTGCGTGTATTCTGATGTTATGAACATAAACATTCTGGAAAAACACTTAATTTGTGATAAATATCAGTAAGTTAGCACACATAAGTGTGGTTTATGGTTTAAGACCGAATTATGCACCGAAAGGGCATTTTGGTCATTTAAAAGTATAGTTTACGATATTATACTAAAATCAGTTTATGATCAGAATATTAACATCATAATATGTTAATTACATTAACTTATCAGCAGGTACTTCGTTTGCAAGTTCATTGTTGATTAAAACCATGTTTTATGTAAAAAAAGGCATCTTAGTCAAATTTTGACATTTTACGGAACTTGTGCATAAACTCAGATTATGATTATGATCATGTAATATAACCTCAGAGGGTTATGCTACATTGCATTACGATCATAATGTGACCTTAATTTAGAAGTTTAACTAATCTAAGTCGGGTCAGAATCGAAAGTCAAATCAGAAGTCAAACTTCGCGACTTTCGGTTGCGAACCGACTCTAGGACTGAAATTGAGGGATTGAACATGTTCCCACATGCTCTAATAATTATTACCAACTTATTTAAGTGTCAAAAACATGTTTATAACATATATAAACTCATATTATATTTCTTATAAAATCTGACCTGTTTGACTTTTTAAAATATAAACTTAGACCCGTCAATTGACCTAGTAAACGTGATCCTTAGGAGGTGCCCTTTTAAGGGGTTAATACCTTCCTAATTACGATCACTTAGCCATGTTCATCTCGAACAATGGCTGGACCATAATGGTCTTAACCAAAAGTCAAGGCATTTGTCGAAAATGCTTGACTTTTGGCAATTAAAAGCCTATAAAAAGGAAAGAGCAGAGATGGAGCACTTACAAGTGATCCAAGGGAAACTTAGAACTTAAAGGAAAGCTCCTAAATGGTCAGGAACTTCCAAGAGTGTAATAGAGAGGAGAAGAAGTGAATGAGCAAAGAATGAGTGAGTTTAGGTTGCTATTTATAGCGTAAGAAGTGCAAGGAGATGGAGCCATGTGTTAGGTGTGTTGTAGGATCATTACATGTGCCCAATTAGGTGTCAAGAGCTGGTGAAGTGTGGTAATTTGCAGGCTAGGTGGCTTCCTCACAAAGATTTGAGTTTTTTAACACATTTAATCCCTCAAATATAGTTTTAGTAAATGTCATGAATTGTCCCTTGACTTAATTTTCATGACATAATGACACAACTAGTTCTTTTCGATTAACACGAGATGTATTGAAGAAGAGTACGAATAATCGAACGTTAACGGGTGTCACACTAGGTGTCTTTACGACTTAAAAGTGTTTACTAGCTTAAACGTGATGATACGAATACTTATGGTTTTAAAGGCTAATTTACTTAAATTAATAAAGTTAAAGGTTTGGTAAAAGAGCGGAATGCTCGAGGATGGTAAAATATATCGTCTCAACCAAGAGACGCTCGGGTCTAGAGACAATTTGTTTAAACAAGTTGTTAGGTCCTAGAAGTGTGAGACTGAAGCATCAAATATATGTAATGGTCTACGGTAGTTAATTGGGTTTAACTAGGTTAGTTTGTATTAGGTTTGGACCTTGAATAGGTCATTTGGGCATGCCATAGGCCATGTGGGCCAGGCAAGCCCATAGGCAAGCCCATTAGGGTTATGCCTTACCCTAGGTATAAATAGAATGTTATGTCATTTCCTTGGGTTTGACTTTTGGAGACTTTCAGGTTTTCTCTAGAGAACCTC
The DNA here is from genome assembly GCA_947069175.1 of Scalesia atractyloides. Classification (NCBI taxonomy): domain Eukaryota; kingdom Viridiplantae; phylum Streptophyta; class Magnoliopsida; order Asterales; family Asteraceae; genus Scalesia; species Scalesia atractyloides. The sequence continues at coordinate 6,502,112 of CAMTDV010000029.1, forward strand.
CATCTTGTACCAGACGGTTTTGCTTGTTCACGTAATAGAACCGTGTGCAAGGTGTTAAAGTGAATTCGTATTGTTCTTCATCATTTCAGTTTTTCTTGAAGATCATCAAGTTTGGATTCCGCCCATCCTTGGTGATTGTGTGATATCAGTGTTATATCTGGATATCGGGACTTACAAGTGGTATCAGAGCCTGTTGAACCTGTTTTCCAGGCTCAGATCTGATATTACAAGATTCTGTTCGGTTTTCTGCCGAAGAACACGAAGAAGATTCAAGCATTTCGGATCAACATTCAAGGATTTCGGATTTTCTGGTTGTATTTCGGATTGAAATCTGCTGCATTTCGGATAAAAATCTTGAATTTCTGTTAGATTTCGGATAAATCTTCAAGCATTTCAGATTTTCTTCAAGGATTTCGGATAAATTTTCAAGGATCTCAGATAATCTTTAAAGATTCCGGATTTGTAACTGTTCCGAATTCGGATAGACTTTCATTCTGGATTACTGTTTCGGATTACTGTTCCGGATTCTGACTGTTGCTTTGTATCTGATAGCATTCCGGATTACTGTTCCGGATTCCCATTCCATACTGAAATAGTGCATCTCGGATTCCATCTCGGATACTGTTCCGAATCACCATCTCGGATTACCATCTCGGATCACTGTTTGAGATTCCATCTTGGATTGTTAATTCGAGTTACTGTTCCGAATTTGGTACTGTTCCGAGTTGTGCCCAAAAAGGTGAAAAGTTAACCGGCTGACGTAACCGGAGTTAAACGTTTTCATACACAGAATTTGATCGTTAGACAATTTAAATAAACCGGTTGCACGGCTAGACTCGTGTGATTTTTAGGGAAAAAGGCACGAAAATTCCTAAAATCACCATCGGACAGTAATATATCGTTGGAATCATGTCGTCGAGACGAGTTTAACGGTACATTTTGATAAAAATAGTTTTCGGACATTTTTTATCGTGTTTACCGGTCCGGTTGCGATTATTGAAGATGTTTGCAGCCCAAACTCAGCACTCGAGCCTACGGGATGAAGTGAAGGAAAAGCTGAATGGGCTTATCGGAGACTACAATGTTGAGCCGGTTGCTAACTATGTTATGCGTTTGCTTGAATGTGGGAGGCGTAAAGAGGAAGTAAGAAATGCTATGGATAGCTTCTTGGGTGATGATAAAGACTCCTTTGTTTTTTGGTTGTGGGATTATTTACAATCACACCAAGATCTCAAAGATCTATATGCAAAATCTACTGAGTCTATTTCTGAAGAAGTATCTGAGCAGAAACCTCAAGCCCAACAAGAAGCCATCAGTAGTCCAACACCCCAAACTCGACCTCAAGCCCAAACTAACGCTGACAAATCTAGCTCGTCCATTGACACAGTCAACTATCTTTTGTGCACTGAACCTTGCAGGAATAGGGTTGCTCAACTCAGGGCTCTTAATTCCAATATTACTGATGAATACAACAATGCAATGGCTCAGTGCATCAGCCTTCGAGAAAGCAACAAGTTACTCAAAGAAAAGGTTGAAGTACAAAAGAAAGATATAGCTCAGCTCCACCTGGACGTAAATCAACAGAAATGTTGGATCCATGATTACAAAACCAGATTAGAATCAAAAACCATGGAATGTGACTTGGTAAGAGTTGAGCTGGGACTTCTTACTGGAAAATATCAACAAAACAAAGTAAATATAAAGAAGTTTGATACATCCAGCAAGCTTGTTCAAGACGTGTGCAATGTGCAGCTGGCATATAAAGGGAACAAAGGGAAGGGTTTCAATCAGGTTGCCCTGCCTTATAATCACAACTACACAAGAATGCTTGAAACCGACGAAGATATTGAAAAGGCACAGCATATGGTGTACGGCAAACCAAGTGATTATACTCCAGACGCACGGGAACCATCTGGTGCTGTTGACTCTTCCAATGATTCTGCTGATGAAGACAGAGCTGAAGTGAACAAGGCTCCTTGTGCGCAAACTGAAGAATCTGAACCTTCTGCTTCTGATGAAAAGGTTCAGAGTAAGCTAAAAGAGCAGAAAATAGCAAATCGGAGACGAAGAAAGCAGAAGTCCAAACGTCAACGACAGTCTCACTCTCCAAAATCATCAGTGGCCAGCAATAGCCCTCAACAGGCTAGTGTTGTGAAAATGCATTTGCTAAGCCGGTCTTCAATGGTAAATGCGAAAAATATGCTTTTGACCGTGCTAGGAAAGCTTTTGGAAAGGTTGGGGAGATTTCTGAAGAAGACTTGCAGTTTAAACAAAACAAGAAGAATCAAAAGAAATCTCCACAACAAAAGAAGGCCTTTGCAAACGACAAGTACAGACATCCAAATTCATCCTCGTCTGCAAGAAACGTGCAAGGACAACAAGCACGGAAGGGATCAGTTCATCCTTCAAGGCCTGTACGAGCAAATCAATCTGATCAGAATGCTTTACATGTGAAAAGACAAACGTGCTTCAATTGCGGCATTCCCGGTCACATTGCTCGAAACTGTACACGTGGTCCCCATGTTCCGTGTCATGCTAAAATCAGAAGGTTACACCAAAGAATAACAATCATTCCAAGCCGATGAAGGTTTCATCACCTAAGGCAATGAAGAATGTGAATTCCAAGGTTAAGCCATCTGATGGGGATTGGAATGTTGCCAAAAACAAACACAATGCTGTTCAGAAACAAAAATCTTTTTTTCTAAAACGACTACACCTTAAACAATCAAAGTTGCTCAATCAAGGGCAACAACCGCATTTGTTAAAACAAAACAGATTTGGAAACCCAAATCCAAGACGGTAGCAACATCATCAATCCTTGAAACAAAAGGGGATTTGTGTCTTAAAGAAGTATCTTATTTTGATGCTTCAGGGAAACCCAGGACCACGATGGCCTGGGTCCCACTGTCTTACTAATCTCTTTCTTTTCTTAGGAACAACCAAGGAGGAGCTGTTGACAATCTCTGGAGTGTTGATAGCGGTTGTTCCGGGGACATGAAGGATAACATCTCACTGTTGCAAAAGGGTTCAAATTTTTACGATTTTGATGTTTCCTTTGGAGGAGATGAGGTAAGAAAAGATTAGCGAAAAGGTACAAATTTGAATTTCGTGCTTTAATTTTGAAATTTCTTAGTTTTAATCTAGTGATGGAACGGTTAAGCAAAAACAACAAAAATATTTTCCTTTTCCTTTCGTTCTATAACTTTGTGCATATGTTTTCTTTATTAGGTAAATTTGTGTATAAATTATGATGCACAAATTTAGGGGGAAGAGGGCGATATATGTATATATGTATTCTTTGAGGGGGAGAAAATTAGAAAAATACAAAAACATTATTTGAAAAACAGAAAAAAAAGAAAAATAAAAAGTCATGAGAAATGAAATGAATATTCGTGATAAAGGGTGTGACTGACACATGTAAGGTGTCGTAACTGAAAAGACTAGGATCTAATGTGATATTTCGGTAGGCTTAACGCACAAAGTGATTAAAAGATACTAAATGATATAAACATAATGAACTATGTATCTTGTGGGTAACATACCATCGGCGTATGATTTTATGATCTTAAATCATGTGTTGATAGATAGCCAACATCTGAGGTTTCGGGTCTTTATGCTGTTGAGTCATCCGGGAATGTCTTGGCTGCCCTTCTGTTGCATCCAGATTATATGCAGACCTAGGCACAGTCAGGATATTCTTAAAAGAGCCAAATCAAAAGGGCCAAAACCTTAAAAGAAAGGAAATCTCATTATGAGAAAATTCCATGAATCCAAACATACCAAATAAGGTATATGCCAAACTCTCGTTAGATACTATTGGTCTCTCTGCTGTACGGAAGTACTGACCTGTTCACCAATAGTCTGACGTTGTAAAAGATAAAGGATGATCTCAGTATACTCACCTGCTACGATGAATCGTTGTGCTTACCTTGATCGTGGGGGTATGTCATGGTATGGGATACATGGGTACTATAGTATAATACTACCTTAAACATATCACGAAGTTGAAAAATGAAAGTTGAGCGTTTAAGTTTAAGTGGACAAACATATTGGCAATCATTTAGACCAGTCTGAATAAGTTCGCACCAAAAAGTGTTCCTTGGTCTGCCTGAAAATGATTTTGATCCCATTGCAATTGTATAGTTGTAACTATTGAGTTAGTTTCTTTGTTTATTTGTGTTTCTGTTTACATTCTTATATTTAAAAATAAAAAATCCAAAAATTCAAAAAATAAAAAAATATAGTGCTTTATTTGTTTTATAAAATTATTAACCGTTCTTGAAGATTTTCCTAATCATCAAAGAATGAAAGAAATTTAAATTTCGACCCGCGTACAAGTACTTGGATGCTCATGAGGTACTCTCCCTGTTGCATAAGAATGTTTGCTTATAAATTTCTGAGAATTGTGCAGATCTTGATTTAGATCAAGAAACAGGGATTGCTGAAAATTGAGATGCTGTTCGTTGCCAACAAAGCATGAAGCATCACAACAGAAAAGTGTACCTGAGTCAGAAGAACCAGATTCCAGTCATCATCTGACAGTGATAATGCATTTGAAGAAGTACCTGTGAACCCGCTTGCTTGAAAGAGAAAGATTGAAGAAGAAAAGAGCTGCTGAGATTCCTCCTCTCGCATTCTTTTTGACAAACACGTTTCAAGCAAAGCTGATCGAGATGCTGATATGAAGCTAACCACAAGAGCAGAAGAAAGACACCTGGTGCTGAGAGTTCATTGAAGTATGAGGTCCTAAAAGTATGAGGCTGACTTCCACAACACTTACGGCACAGCGACAACCATAGTTTCTGTTGAAGACATTTCTGAATTTGCACTATGAAGACTATTTGATGCATCATTCTAGGGGGATATTGTTAGGTCCTAGAAGTGTGAGACTGAAGCATCATATATATGTAATGGTCTATGGTAGTTAACTGGGTTTAACTAGGTTAGTTTGTATTAGGTTTGGACCTTGAATAGGTCATTTGGGCATGCCATAGGCCATGTGGGCCAGGCAAGCCCATTAGGGTTATGCCTTACCCTAGGTATAAATAGAATGTTATGTCATTTCCTTGGGTTAGACTTTTGGAGACTTTCAGGTTTTCTCTAGAGAACCTCCATCTTGTACCAGACGGTTTTACTTGTTCAAGTAATAGAACCGTGTACAAGGTGTTAAAGTGAATTCGTATTGTTCTTCATCATTTCAGTTTCTCTTGAAGATCATCAAGTTTGGATTCCGTCCATCCTTGGTGATTGTGTGATATCAGTGTTAGATCCGGATATCGGGACTTACAAGCGGTATTAGAGCCACAACTATAAACAATATCCTTAGGCCGGTGGAATTGGCTGGAATGTTGGGTCATTTACTAAAAGTCAAAATGGTGAAGTGCTAGAGCTTCAGTGTCTCGCCGTAGGCTACGGACTCCAAACCGTAGCTTACGGTTAGCTTAAAATTAAAACAACAGCTTTAGACCGTAGCTTACTGTCTTAGACCGTAAGTTACGGTTAGGCTTATGAGAATTTTATGTTTTTGAATATGCTTGGGTGGCTAACTTTTTGAGGCATGATCCGAGGGTATGTACACGTGTCGGTATATTACCGAACATGAATTTTACGTGGTATTACATAACCCTTCCATTGTCCAGCATTAGCGGATTTTTATAATTAATCCCTCTCGTCCAACTAGTGGCTCATATGAGAGTTAGGACTTCGCAAAGGATCACTCAGAGGCTTACTATAAGCATGTTGACTCCGATGTCACTCAGAGGCTGGGCATGTTGACATATCAGTCACTCAGAGGCCATGTTTTTAGCATGTTGACATATAAGTCACTCAAAGGCTATTATTTATGCATGTTGACATCGGACTATTACTCAGAGGCTCAGTTTGAGCATGTTGACGCCTTTAGTCCTTATTGGTCTTTAATAGACTATATTTAAAATACAACACGTGTCACTATACTATCGGATACGATTTATAGGGTGTTACATCCTCACCCCCTTAAAAGAAATCTCGACCTTGAGATTTTATTCAAAAATATGGGGGTATTTTTGTCGCATAGTGGACTCAACCTCCCACGTATACTCGGGACCTCTAAAGGCGTCCCACTTAACCTTTACTATAGGTATCATTTTCCTTCGGTGCTTCTTAACCTGTCGATCCTCGATCGAAATCGGTTTCTCAATGAACCTCAGGTTTTCATCAATTTGCACATCTTTGTGCGACATTGCTACCGACTCATCGGCTAGACATTTCTTAAGGTTAGATATGTGGAATACATCATGGATTCCACTAAGCTCCTCTGGAAACCTGAGCTTATAAGCTACAGTGCCGACATATTCGACTATCTCGAATGGTCCAATATATCTTGTGCTTAACTTGTCCTTTTTTCCAAAACGTATCACCCCTTTCCAGGGTGACACCTTTAGCATGACTTCGTCCTCTATTTGGAACTTAAGAGGTTTACGCCTCTTGTCAGCATAACTCTTCTGCCTATCCCTGGCAGCTTTGTGACGATCACGGATTTGCACAATCTTTTCCATGGTCTCCAGGACAATCTCTGGTCCTGATAGTTGGGCTTCCCCAACTTCTGCCCAGCACACGGGAATTCGACACTTTCTCCCATACAAGGCCTCAAAAGGAGCAACCTTGATGCTAGTATAATAGCTGTTATTGTAGGATAATTCTATTAAGGGTAAGTGCTCATCCCAACTTCCACCTAAATCAATCACACATGCCCTAAGCATGTCTTCTAGTGTCTGGATAGTACGCTCACTTTGACCATTAGTCTGCGGATGGTACACCGTACTAAAATTTAATCGTGTGCCTAAAGATTGTCGGAAGCTTTTCCAAAAGTGAGATGTGTATCTAGTATCTCTGTCAGATACAATAGATACCGGTACACCGTGTAGGGACACAATCTTGTCCACATACATCTTAGCCAATTTGTCTGAATTATACGTTTCCTTTATTGGCAAGAAATGTGCTGACTTGGTTAGTCTGTCAACTATGACCCAAATAGTGTCATCTCCATTTTTGGTTTTGGGTAACTTGGTAATCAAGTCCATAGTTACCATTTCCCATTTCCATGTGGGAATTTCCAATTGTTGTAGAAGTCCTGGCGTTTTCTGAGGTTCGGCCTTAACTTGCGAACACGTCAGACATTTAGCTACATAGGTGGCTATGGATTTCTTCAAACCCATCCACCAATAATTTTTCTTCAAGTCTTGATGCATCTTGTCACCTCCCGGGTGAACTAAGTATCTTGTATTATGCGCTTCCTGAAGGATTAGATCTCTAAGTCCTCCAAACATTGGAACCCAGATTCTACCATTAAATCGAAGGATTCTGTCATTTCCAGGTGCTAACTGATCAATAGCTCTGCCTAGTCCTTCATTAGGAGCATTGGCCTCTAATAAGGCTTGCTTTTGCGCATCTATTAGCTTATCATTTAAGCTATTTTTGAGCTCAATGCTCTTAGCGTTAATCCTTACAGGCTTAACCCGTTCCTTGCGACTTAAGGCATCAGCAACTACATTTGCCTTGCCTGGATGGTAGCGAATCTCGCAATCATAATCATTAAGCGTTTCCATCCATCGACGCTGTCGCATGTTCAATTCCTTCTGATTGAACAGGTATTGGAGACTTTTATGGTCTGTGTATATAATACACTTGGTGCCATACAAGTAATGTCTCCACAATTTTAGTGCAAATACAACGGAACCCAATTCCAAATCATGGGTGGTGTAATTTCTTTCATGCACCTTTAGTTGTCGTGATGCATAGGCAATTACTTTGCCCTTTTGCATTAGCACACAACCCATGCCAGTGTCCGAAGCATCACAGTAGACTACAAAGTCCTCTATACCCTCAGGTAGAGATAACACAGGAGCATTGCTCAACTTGTGTTTTAGAATCTTAAAAGATTCTTGTTGTTTTGGACCCCAATTATACTTAACATTCTTACGGGTCAAGGTAGTTAAAGGAGTGGCTATCCTCGAAAAGTTTTAATGAACCTCCTATAGTATCCAGCCAATCCTAGGAAACTACGAATCTCTGATGGGGTCTTGGGTACTTCCCAATTCATTATGGCTTCTATTTTGGCGGGATCCACTTGGATACCACTCTCACTGACCATATGTCCAAGAAATTGGACCTCTCTAAGCCAAAACTCACACTTAGAGAATTTAGCATAAAGCTTCTCTTGTCTTAGCAATTCTAAGATGCACCAAAGATGTTTCTCGTGATCAGCTTGATTACGAGAATAAATAAGTATGTCGTCTATGAAGACATTGACAAACTTATCCAAATATGGTTTGCAGACTCTATTTATGAGATCCATGAATGCTGCAGGTACATTCGTGAGCCCAAATGGCATCACTAAAAATTCAAAGTGACCATAACGGGTCCTGAAGGCAGTCTTAGGAACATCTTCACTCCTAACACTCAGCTGATGATGTCCTGATCTCAAATCGATCTTGGAGAAGTAACTAGCCCCTTGAACTTGGTCGAATAAATCGTCGATCCTGGGCAATGGATAACGGTTCTTAATTGTTAACTTGTATAGCTCTCGGTAGTCAATGCACATCCGCATTGAACCGTCTTTCTTCTTTACAAAGAGGATAGGAGCTCCTCAAGGCGAGGAACTAGGCTGAATAAAGCCTTTCTCCAAGAGTTCGTGTAGCTGCGTCCTTAATTCCTTTATTTCCGTTGGTGCTAGCCTATATGGAGCTCTGGCAACAGGTGTTGATCCTGGCAGGATATCAATTCTGAACTCCACTTGTCTGTCTGGAGGTAGACCTGGTAATTCTTCTGGGAATACATCGGAATACTCCAAGATAACTGGTAAATCTTTAATATTTGGCTTAGGATCGCTTATAGTGAATTGTGCCATGTAAATGACACAACCTTTTCTCAAACACTTGGATGCCTTAAATAATGACACCGTGTCTGCCAGTCCATAGTGTGAGTATCCGGGGATGGTGATCATTTCACCAGATGGGGTCTTAATCTCGATGAGCTTCTTATCGCAGGCAATGCGGGCTTGGTTATGAGATAACCAATCCAAGCCTAAGACAACATAGAACCCCGCCAATTTCATTGGCAAAAGAGAGATAGGAATGGAATGATTCTTAATGGATATAGAGCATCCATCAAGAAGGGAAGACGTTGTTTCTATCGTTCCATCAGCAAGTTCTATCTCATAAGTTTTATCTAGAGTTCTTATGGGTAGGTTTAGTAGTTTACTAAACTTATGATCAACAAAAGATCTATCTGCACCCGAATCGAAAAGAACTCTAGCGTAAATATCGTTAATGAGGAAAGTACCTGTTATGATGTTATTGTCATCAACGGCCTCCCTGGCATTCATCTGGAAGGCACGAGCATTCCCCTTTTCAGCCTCTCCAGGTTTGGCATTATTATTTCTGGGGTTCTTCGGGAAATTAAACCTCATGTGCCCTTTTCGTTGCAGCCGTAACAGACTGTATTCTTAAGATCATTACATTCTAGGGTCTTGTGCCCCTTTTCTTACAGATACCATAGGGTTTGGTTTGTGGATCTATACTACGTTGCCCCCAGTGTCTGCGGTTGCAGTTCTTGCCTTGGGGTTTGTCATTAGACGTTTGCTAGTTCATCTTGAATCCAATTTTTCCTTTCTTTATGAACCTTTGGGAGTTGTCGTCCTCCCGTTTCCTCTTCCTGTCAGTCTCGGGCTTGACTGACTTTTTCCTCACCAGATCAAGAGTGAGGGAGAAAGATAGGTTGACAGCAGACCTATAGGTACTAGGCAGAGCAGCCTTTACCATACTTTTTATTTCAGGCGCCAACCCATTAATGAAATGCGCAATGCGTTTGGATTCTGTGGTAATCAAATAGGAAACTAACCTAGATAGGGAATTGAAATCGGAAACATACTTCCGACAATCTAGGTTTTTCATTGAAAGAGACAAAAAGTCTGTCTCTAATTTCTCCACCTCATGGGGTGGGTAGTATGTTTCCTTAACAAGGTCCACAAACTTGGACCATCCCAAATTATACAGGTGTACCTTACCTGTAGACTGGATCATGGTTTTCCACCATATTAGGGCATCGGTCTTAAAAGACTGTGATACATACTTAACCACATCCTTATCAGCACAGCCGCTGATATCCACTATTGTTTCCATCTTGTCAAGCCACTTCAAGGCTTCTACAGCTCCTTTCTCCCCATTAAAGTCTCGGGGCTTACCGGAGACAAAATATTTGTAGGTACACCCGTCTTTAAAAGAACGGGACTTATCCTTGAAATCTATTTTCTTTGGTTCACCTTCGCATTCGAAGAGTGACCTGGGCTCTCCTTATGAGCTGAGGATGGGGTAATCGATAATGGTCTAGGGCGAGTAGCACTCGACTCTTTAAGCTTTTCTATGGCCTTTCCCATGGCCTTTTCAACAGCCGCATCAATACGAGCTTGAAAATTATCATTATCCATATTTCTGTCTTCGGCTTTGTTAGAGTCGACATCTCGGTGGCTACTTTGTGCCTCATCCGAGTTAGCCATATTTTGAGCTTTGGTTCTATATACCAATAAAATTTCTCTTAGCCATGGTACAACAACCATGTTGCTTTATACATTGGACATAACAATCCATTGCCTATTCTAGTGTGAATAACATCACAACTCTTAGGCTTAACATAACTATAGCCTAGGTCTTAATAAGACCATCAAAGGCAAATTACAATCTGGACATAGTCCATATATGATATTGGACAATGAATCGTAATGTCACAACTGTCATTGTCATTCAGACAATTATATAGCTCATAAGCTTGTCACTAATGGACATAATAATTGGGCACATTGGCTGGTCATATTGGACATAATATATATATATATATATGGCATATTAGCCTGTCTCTTAGGACATAATACATATGGCATATCAGCCTGTCACCTTGGACATAAATTCGGCACATTGGCCTACATCATAACAGATGTAATTCATGGCATATCAGCCTGTCACATTGGACATAGATTGGACACATTGGCCTACATCATAACTGATGTAATTTATGGCATATCAGCTTGTCCCATTAGACACAAATTGGGCACCTTGGCCTACATCATAACAGATGTATATGGCATATCAGCCTGTCCCATTGGACGGTTAGTGTGGTTCCTCAAGTCACACTACCAAGAGTAGGAACATTCCTTAATGTTACATAAGAGTACCTTAATGATTGATTAATGGTCCTGGTCACCTTCGACCTTAACAACCTTGAAGGTTTGGACTTAGTCCCCACCTCTGGATAGAAGGATAACTTCCTTTAACTATCCTGATAGAAGACCCCTTCGTACTTAACTATCATTTCTTGGCTAATATGTGTTCTACGCCACTTGGCAGGTCTTTTGGAATTATATAGCAGAGCATAAATTTCGAATAAAATCGAGGCGCTTGTTTTTAAGAGGATGAATACATATATATATAATTCCAAAATACTTCATTAAATTTCAAATAGAAATTATAATACTAGAAATATTGAAATAAATTGTCCATGCAAAAACTACTTGAAATTGAATGTCCACACAGAGACTAAAAAATAACAATGTCCTCGCAGGGACTACATATTATTAGAAGAGACTTCACTCGTTCTTCTTTCCCTTGACCAACTTGGAGAGTTTCTTAAAGAACTTGTTCGTCTTCTTCTCCGTTTTCTCCGCTTGTTGCTGCATTTCTTTCATTCCTTCCAATGCCTCATTAATGACCTCGAGTGGCTGTCACACCCCGACCCGCAGCGGAATAAGAGTCGGGGCATAATTGGGTTATCACCAAAGCTCATGATATTTACTAATATGTTTCATATTTATTAAAGTCAAAATTACATTCTCAATAATCCAAACATGTCCATACAAATACAAAGAAAAATAACCAACTAAACAATCCAAGCTCTAAATCAGTTTATTCTTCTAGGCCAATCCTATGTGTTTCTTGCTGCAGCTGGTTCACCTGTATCATGTGTAAAAATGGGGGTTTTTGGGTCAACATAAGTTGGCGAGTGAACCTTGTTATATAAACATTTATTATTGATTTTCTTGTTATTTTATCAAGGAAAAATTGTGCAATAATCATAAGTGAGCAAATGTACATAATCAAACAGTAGCAATAACAACCACAAACTATAACATACAATAACATACAATAACAAACCAACAGCATACAATAACATATCAAATTGCATAAATATATAACATGAATGAAACTGTGCGATCAAGGCTCAATCAAACGGAGCCGATCGTATTGCATGTACTGAAAATGATAAATGTCTGTGCGATCAAGGCTCAATCAAACGGAGCCGATCGTATGTTGACACGCCAGGTTCACGCGTATAATGTAATGGGGAACATGCTCAACGCTCATAATGTAATGGGGAGCGGCGGCCTATGAAATTGCATGTACTGAAAATAATAAATTAAATCT
>CAMTDV010000029.1:6514663-6545994 GCA_947069175.1 Scalesia atractyloides
TGATTTCTTGTTCATTTGAATTGAGTGTATTTAAAAAATTCGACTCCCTTTTACTCAAAAGAACAATTGACTCTTTCAGTTTTTCTAATTCAACTAACAGAATTTTGTTTTGCTCTGATAATTTGTCAACTTTACCCTGTAGTTCAGTGAAATTATGACAAGTATGACTTACAGATTGAAATTGTACCTGTACCTGTGCTGTAAGCTCATCTGTATCATCCATGCACACTGTAGCTTTTGCATCCTTGACTTCCATTCTCTCCTTCTCAGCTTACTTCTTCTCTTCTATCTTAGCCGCTCCTTCACCAATTCTCACAACTGCAGTCTCACTCACACATGTACTTTGTCTCGAAGTACTCTGATAACGTTTTTCTAAAGCTTCCCACAGCTCTCTAGATGATCCATACCTATTACAAATGTGTTTCATATCAGTTGGCAAGGACATCTTTATCGCTGCTAAAGCCTTCTTCTCAGCATCATATATATGTTTTTAGAATCTTCCATCTTCTCATATGAGAGTACCATAATTCTCCCATTAACTAGACGTGTGGGAGCAATATACCCATCAATCATACAGCTCCACATCTTAGAGTCTTCACATTGAACAAATGCCTCAAACTTCTCTTTACAGTCTACATATTGTTCAGCATTCATTAACTTCGGCAGTTATTAAGACACTCACTGCTATTCTTCATTCTGACCATCTTTACCACGCAGAGTATCAGTGTAAATGGATTTTGATATACCTGTATCAAAACCCAAATCTAACCTCTCTTCTAGTCCTTCTTCGTGTTTTACCATAACCGTACCGTTAAAAAAGTTTCAAAAATTTATCCGAAAAGAGTGGTTACCAAATTGTACCGTTAAACTCATCTCGGCGATACGAATCCAATGATATATATTGTCCGAAAGTGATTTTAGGATTTTCCGTGCCTTTTTTGCCCTAGAAATCACACAGTCTAACCGTGCAACCGGTTTGTCAAGATTGTTTGTGGATCAAATTCTATGTCCAAAAACGTTTAACTTTGGTTATGTCAGCTGGTTAACTTTCCACCTTTTTGTATGGAACTCGGAACAGTATCAAATCCGGGACAGTAACTCTGATTGACAATTCGAGATGAAAATCCGGAACAGTAATCGAATTGATAATTCGAAATGGTGATCCGGAATAGTGATCCGAAATGAAATCGGAGTGCACTGTTCTGATCCGAAATGGAAATCCGGAATAGTTTTGATCCGAGATGGAATCTGGAATAACTTCTGATCCGAAATTCAATCCAAAATTCAATCCAAATTGCACTTTTCCATATCCGAATTGCAAGTCTCATGATCCGAAATGCAGATTCTGATCCGAAATTCAAGTCTTCAATCCGAATTACTATGCTTTTTAATCCGGAATGCAAGTCTTCAATCCGAAATGCTGCTGCTAATCGAAATCACTGCAGAAACCCTAATTCAGCCGTCACAAACTCCAAAACAGCCTCCAAAACGTCCAAAAACCCAATTTTTCTGCTGTTATGATTCTTAACCGAGCAATAATCAAGAGCCGAATGCTCTGATACCAATTGCAGGTCCCTAGTCCTTATGGATCTTGACGGAATCGTCTATCTTATCTAGAGTGCGGAATCCCCTAGATCAGATTTCACAGAAAACAACAAGAACACAAACACGTACACGAACACAATTCCTTCAAACAGTCTTCTATTGATTATCCAACTTGAATGTTTACAATCAATTCAAGACTCTCTAGAAATCTCGAGCCACTCTCTGTAGATTTCTCATACTCCTCTATTTCTAACTCCTTCCAACCACCCTAAACCCTAATGCACCACATGTATATATACTACATGTTTGCATATTAGGGTTTAGCCTGGGCTAGGCCATTCTCCAAGCCCATTACAACTCTAAACAAGCTAAACACAAATGCTAAGCCCAATACAAAATATCCAAAGACCAAACTAGCAAACTATTAAGCTGTTGTCACAAATATGCACCAACATAAGTTTATCCTATTTTGCAGTGACACTTGAGGATTAACTTCTAAATTGCATGCATTGTTTACATTAATCTAGTATACTATTTTAACATGTGGATTCGTTTAAAGTATTTCATACTTATTTTATATCAAACTTGTGTACTCGCCAATGCTTTTGTGTTGAACTATACTTTTAACACGTTGCAGGTTAAGAATGACGCCATGGATGAAACTTAGTAGGGACTTCCTAGAAATACACCTAGAAATCTCTAGACTTTATTATGTATATTGTTAATCATGTTGTACTTTGAATCTTTTAAAATGTTGTACTTTGAAGTTCCTCATGTTGTACTTGACAAATTTGAAATGAAACAAAATTTTGTTATTTAACTATTGTCGCAAACTAGTGTTATGTTAACTCGAGCAATCTATTTCGTCCCTCCATGATGTTTCTGTCATCGGTTGGGTGTGACAAGACTAATGATAAACGAATGACGTTGATGTTGTCTTGGAAATATCTTATTGGAGATGCACGGACTGACCCACTTCTCTGGATATAAGGTGAAGATTACATGAAGGCACGATCCTAGTGTGTGGATTGCGTGCCTGGCTAGTGCGCAAGAAGAATATGACACATGTGAGACCATGATATTCATCATAGGTATGTTCGGTAGAATTGGGAAGTAAGTGGTCTATGGGAAAGGAGCGGTAAAACTCCCAAGCAACCTGGGAGCACTTTATGTTGATTGTATAGTAGGAAGGAAAGGTATGAGTCTGTAAGTAAGAACGGACCAACCAAGTATGAATGAAAGGTTTGAATCCAGTGACGGATTAAAACATAAAAGAATGAAAGGTTTGAATCCATAGATGAATTCAAACATAAAAGAATGGAAGGTATGAATGAAAAAAGTTTGAATCCATAGACGGATTCAAACAAAAAAGAATGTAAAGCACGAATGAAATGTTAAAACCCGTAGGTAATCACAGATCAAACTTATAAGAATGGAACAAAATAATGAAAGGTAACATTTATAGGCAAATACAGATCGAAATATAAGAGTAATATGTAAGAATGAAAACACTAGAATCCTTAAGTAAGCATGAACAAAACACGTGAGAATGAAGGATCAGATTCATAAACGATTAAGAGTCGACTGAGGATGAAGGAGGAATTGTATGTCTCTCCCAGAATCTAAGGAAGGTATAAACTCAGAAAGTAAATGTATTGGTAGCCTTACTGGGTTAGGTATGACTTGTTAGACTAAAGTAATGTATATGTACATCTAGTGTATATGAGAACCACCGTGGGAAAGGTCGCGGTAATAAATGAAAAGTAGGTTAGAATGTAGCTACAGTTTGACCCCTGAAAGGTCAACGAAATTGAGTTGATTAACTATAACGCAAATAATAGCAAAAGGACATGAAAAGTTCAGTCTATTAAACAAGCAAAATAATGAAAGATGTCATTATAGTAAGAAAATATTAATTAAAGGAGGTATAAGCATATGCTACAATACACATAGGATAAGTAAGAAGTTACAATTTGACCTCGAAAAGTATAACTGTAGGAGTCAAACTACGTAAGTAAATGACGGGCTAAGACCAGGACGAATAGCTTAAGTATGTAGTGGAAGAGAAAGTTTTTACAAGGAACGCTAAGAGGATGAAATGATATTTTATGAGTATGCTGAACTGAAGGTATGTACAAAATTGTACTGAAATGTGGGGTGAATTTCAAGAATGTTCACAATGATCGTCGGGTGGTACTGTACTTGAATGATTGTAACTGTGGAGAGAAACATTGCGTTGAGAAGGCGACGATTAAGGTTAAATGTATATATATCTATGTATAAATTTTACGAAAAGTCAGCCTCGAGAACGTGGCTGGGAGGAAATTCTAATAGAATATAAAAGATGGCAAGTACCGTTAGATAATGCTAAACTTTGATGTTGGGCTAGTTGGTCATGTTCATCAAAACAAGACATTGTTGAAAGGATGCACATAGGCAAGAGCTCAGCAAATGAATGGATGCGATCAATCCAAATATTACATGGACTCATGAAGAATCGGGTCGGTTCGGGTCACAGACCGTTGGTTTATGCAGTGAAAACAAGGTTAGTAAAATGTTTAGCTCGTAATTATGAGTAACAAGTTTGTATATTGATTGTTTGACTTGTAATAATTAAGAAGGAAATTATGTCATTAGAGGAAATTTCCAAAACCCTTGAGTAAAAAAAATTAGGGTATTGGTTAAGCGCTCGTACGTTGCACACACGCAAGATACTTGCTTGTAGGATAAGTAGCGCATGAAGGGAGCTAATAATAAAATGATATGAATGAGATGATTTGAGGCTAACTTAGAGGTATGCATGGTACAAGCAATTATAGCAACCATAAAATGATGCTTAATTCTCGTGTCGAGTACGAATAAGTAAGTATGAAAAGGGTAGTTTTGTTGTAGTATCAATAGATAATTGAATGCTTAAGTATGCGTATGATGATATGTTGACCCCTCATATGAATATGAAAGTAATTAGAAGGAACATTAGTAATGGATGTTAGGGTTTGCTCATGGTGAGCAAAAAAAATTGAAATATCGTATATGATATACGACTAAAATGGAATACCTTGATTTATTATGATTAGTAAATGTATGAGTGTTTATGCTTAATTTGAAAGTTAGGAACAAGCCGTAAATTTAGGATTGTGCGAGCAAAAACCTTGGTATACTGCGAGTACATTCTTACAATAGTGTGTATTTTGAATGAATTCAATGAATGAACCGCTAGTGATGATGTTTGCTAGGAACTCAGCATTATACAATGAAAACGACACTAATAAGAGCTCTGGATCAAATTTTAACTTTTATGAGATTATGAAAGTAAATTACTTTATTTAAGAAGGTAGAGACAATGCATACAATTATGTTTATTCATGAATAAAACCTTTTACCAAGATCCCAAAAGTGTTCATGTTAATGTGTGCTTTGAATGAGTGCAATAAAAAGGTAAGAGTAGGAATAAGAAAGGTTTCGGGGACGAAACCTCCTATAAGGAGGGTAGACTTGTAACGCCCCCAAAACTCAATTTTTAATTCACTGGTATATTTCCTTGTGTAATAGTATGAAATAAAATAACCAAGCTATTTTAATTCACATTTGTAACGCTCCAAAACCCAAATATTTTTTATTCTTTAGTATGACTTCAAGTGTTATAAAATGGAAGGTGATAACTAAGTTAAATACTTAGTTAATACTACAAGTCCAAAAGTAGAAAATAAGGTTTGGGGTATATGGGGTAAGATTGCAAACTATTGGGGTTATAAGGGCTACGTTGGAAGTGTTTTAAATAAAAAGATGGAGAAAAAGGAAAGCCCATTCTCGGGTAGATGTATATGTCGACAAAGAGTGTTCTTGTGAATCAAATGAGGAAGAAGAAGAGGATGGTTTGGAACTTGCATGGATAATCCGTTAATTTCAAGGTGTTCGTCACCTTCTAAACATTAAGTATACAAATTCATTTCTTGAAGCTTCTTAGTTGAAAGTTTTGTGGGTTTTGATGAATCAACCCCAATTGGGTAACTTGGAGGTATTAGATGGTTGGATTTGTGTATGCATGCACTAATTTAGTATCAATAATGATTAACCACCTCAATTGTAAATTTTGATGTGGTAATCTATGTTAAAGAAATTGGGGTTTTGAATAAATATGGTTTTGTATGAATGGATTTAAAGAAATGTGATATTTTGACATATTTAATGGTATGATAAGGGGCTGTTTGTTTAGCTTTTAATGGTTAGCAGACATCTTACTTGTTCAACACTTAATGGTTCAGACTGTTTATTTCACGAGCATATGTCTGAATGGTTAACATTTGCCTCTGAATGATTAAGCATTATACTGAGTCTGAATGATTAAGACCAATAATCTGAATTGGTCAGACATTATGGATAAGCATTATACTGGCTCTTAATGGTTCAGAGCTCTTACTAGTTCAGCACTTAATGGTTCAGACATCTTACTAGTTCAGCACTTAACCATTCAGAAGTTGCCAAATAGCCCCTAAGAATGATACTTATTATAGGTAAGAAACTTCATGATTTATGTATGAACTAAGAAGATTAGTCATGAACTACTTGTACAATCATGCTTAGAAAGTAGTACGCACACCAGTGTTTGATAAAATGTCTAAATGGCAATGTTATGTCAAACTGCATGCAAGTTGTGGGTAAATATGTATAGAAAGTGATAATGATGCATTTGTTAGGAAACTAACATGAGAAGTATGTTTTAGAAAGAGTTCATGTGGAAATTGATTCATTAGAAAGAAGTGATAAAATCGTGCATTAGGAGCTTGTACTCTATGCTTGAAGATATGATACATCTTAGGCGCTTAGTTGATTTTATAGTTGGGAACAAGAGGCGAAAGTGGTGTCATTGTATGACATGTGGATTTACTAGTAGAGATAATATTAGAACCATGGATAATGTTAAATTAGTTAATCTTGAATGATGTTATTAGTTGTAGACATATGAGATGAATAGGTGGAAGGAATTGATTATGTTGTGTGTGACCTATAACATGAGCATGAAGTGCATAAGGTATCATTATTATTATCAACTATATTAAAATAGAAACATGTTCATAGGTTGAAAGTGTGTAGGCTAGACGGTTGACTTTTGAAAGTCAACAACAAATGAATTCCATGTTTAAGCATTTGGACACAGTTGTGAGAATAGTAAACCATGTGATGTGTTTT
The DNA here is from genome assembly GCA_947069175.1 of Scalesia atractyloides. Classification (NCBI taxonomy): domain Eukaryota; kingdom Viridiplantae; phylum Streptophyta; class Magnoliopsida; order Asterales; family Asteraceae; genus Scalesia; species Scalesia atractyloides. The sequence goes on from CAMTDV010000029.1 coordinate 6,521,399, forward strand.
AGATCATCTACATGTTATGTATAATGATCATTGAGCTGCTTGGATGTGAAACAAAGTGACTATCAACCTATGTCCTATGTATGTGGTAATTGATTTATGAAAGTTAAGTTAAGTATGAATAAAAAGAAATGAACGATTGTATAAATAGACGTGTGTACTAACCATAATGCGAATGTGAAAGCTTGAAAGGATGGAAGTCATGTTGAGATGAACTCAAACACGAAAGCTCAACGAGTCAAGAGGAGACAAGGAAGCACACCCGAATACGGATGCTCAAGGTAAGTGATTTTCGAATTTACTTCTTCTATTATATATGAAGCTTAGCATGAATGAATGTAGGAATTCATGTAAGGAGATATGGGTAAGGGTAAGCATTGTCGTGGCAAGTCGTATGTAGTTGTTTATGTTTGAAAATTTCACGATAGAAGTAAACGGGTCAAAACGTAGGAAGTAATGTGTCGAAAATTAGAAATTTGATGTCGGGGCATGGGGTTTAGTGCTAGGAGGATCTGGGGTTTAGTGTTGTCACTTCACGTTCTCGAACTCACGGGGTGCGTGAGTGGAGGTTAGAACGGACAAAAACCCAAAATTTTGAAATTCAGTGTTGGCAAAATAGGCAACATGTCGGCGACGCCAAGGAAGGCCATCGGCGACGCAACATACAAAAGCTGGTTGTTTTCGACGTGCTAAGGCACTGCCTATGGGGTTTTCCGAGCGACGCGACACGTAGACGACGGCCTAGGGCCACATTGGCGACGCAAATCCTATTTCTAATTCTCTGTTTTCTCCATTTCGGATTGCCTCCTGATGTTCCATTAAGCTTCCAAAATGCATCTCAAACTTGCTGAAGAGTTTTGGCGAGATATGATGAGTATGAAACTTATATATGAGTAGGTATGGAAAGGAAATAGTATTTAAGCATGTTTACAAATAGAAAATGGTGTACCTAACAAATTATGGTACTCAAAAGGAAATTAAGTAAATGTGTTTTTATAGGTGCATGTAGGTATGAATTCATAGTGTGTGTATGTGGAACGAACTTACATAAGAGTACATGTGTTAGGGGCACGTATGAAGGTCCTCGGATATATGAATGTTTATGTACGAGATGTAGTTTTTTTAATGTAGGTTAATGGGTTGTGGTGAGTGAATGGAAGATTCATTATGTTGAAGTTTACATGTTGCTAACCGTGTTATCCTTGAGAAAGAAATGAAAAATGCAGGTATGCTAACGTAGGGTTCAAGAGTGTTGATGCCCGAATGGAGTGCATGAATGATGAAGGATAATTGAATGAAATACTTATGTCGTCGGAATGCTATATGGTCTTTTAGTTTCATGTTTATAATATGTGTAAGATTTCACCATAAACTAATGTTTGGGTTGTTTATGGTGACCATAGGTTACCCGAGTCATTACCATCATCACTAAGGACAAATGGGTGGAATTCGAGCTAAAGAGCATGGATTATACGGAAATGTCAACACATAGTTTGTATTCAAATGTTATAATCGCTATATTAAGTATGAATGAATGATGTAATTCTTTTAAAGAATCGTTTTAAATGCTTTCCGAACGTGTTAGTTCATTTGTAATGAAATAAATTTTATGGTTCATATTTTTTGAAGAGATTCTATGCATAAAGCGATTCTCCATGAAACGTTAGGCATAATGTTTGATTAAATGTGGGTTTTAAAAAGAATTAGAAACAGAGATCACCCGCCTTGAAGAAAAGTAGTAGATTTCAGTTTTTCTTACATACCTTACCCTAGCCATTATTAGAATCAAATCCCATTATATTCCAACACCTAACATATGTTTTATAATTTTTCTAGTTACTGTAACTAATAACTATACCTCCTTAAAATAAAATTGGTCCAAAAGTGATAGCATTAATTAACAATTTAATTGTTGCATATGTTCTTCAAGATTTGATCACTTTTATCACTTTAGTTCAAAATTCAAACAATTTGAATCTGGGTTCCTATGATTTCAGTTTTATTACTATTTTCATCCAAAAGTAAAATCTGCTCAAATTTTTCAGTTAACAAAATCTGATAGAATCTAATGAACAAAAATTAGCAAACTTTACCCTTTTGTAAAGAAATATATTTATGAATTATACCAGCATACAATATTTAATTTTCGAGATCATACATTTTAAAATTCACCAAATTGTATCATTTCATAAAATTATCCGAATATCAAATATACAACACTCACTATTCTAACTATATTATATAATATATAATATACAATATCAAAGAGGATGTACATGAACAAATTTCTATTCTTACTTGATAAGGAGTATAATGAGATACAAATCATATTTTATATATAAATTGTAATAATTATTTCAAAAGTGTGATGTGGCATCCAACCAATTATAGAAGAATGAAAAAATGATAACCTAAATAATAACAATTATTTTGAATTTCTTATAATTATGCTAACAAGCAATTAATTCTTTATTTTGATTTTTCTTTTGTTTTCAATGTGCCGATAAAGAAAAGTGCTAATATCATTCACATATATGCTAAAATTAATTATCTTGATTAATTTTTATGTGCTAATATAATTCAATAGTGCTATTTTTATGTATGTGTTTTAAGTGTTAGAATCTGTTCTCAAAATTTATAGGATCAATATGATTTGTAATGTAACCAACTTCAGACAAACGCTTTTAAAAGAAACTATACATGGTATATGTGTATTAGACTCGTATGATCAAGCTTGAAAATAAGTAAAGAGTTAATTAATGCCTAAAGCAAAACCAATTTGAGTTTAGGGGCCCAAATGATGAAAAGCTCAATGTTTTCTAATAATATGTTAAATGTTAACATGTACACAATATATGGCTTTATATTGGGATATATATCAAATTTACTCGAGAAACGAGACTAGATTTGACTTCTGTCAAGGCTACCTAGTCATATGCTTCCTTAATGGATATGATGTTAACATATTAACCACCTCGTATTATGCTATGGAGAACAATGATATACACTTATGTTGAAAAAAAAATCTTGGTATGACACTAGATGATATCCGATTTTATAAACCGAAACTATATGTGCGTTAACCTAAATTATATATCTGAAAACTTATTGTTTTATCTTAACATGTGCCTAGCAATGCTTCATTCTCTAATAGCTTCCTTATGTGAAAAATAAAATTTTCGTTTAGGATTTTTTTTCTGATAAATATTATTTATATTTGTATGTGACAAAGTATGAGTTATCTTTTGATATTTATTATTTATAACTTCATCAATTTTACAATTTTTAAATATGCCAAACATTTTATAGTGATGCAAATATGTATCTAATGTATCATATATAAATTTCTTGTAATTGTTAAAAACATAACACTATATAACAACTAAAAGGGAACCGAAAAAAAAATATACCAGGCGTATTTTTAACAAACTAATTCGTATATCTAATATCCATGTCTACTAGGTCAGATATAGGACATGATTTTACAATCAAAGATATAATTGTAACTACCAATACCCGCCCTATCAGTATCCTTAACAAAACACTTAAACATAAAATATTGAACGTTAACCAAATTAAACTAAACCAAGCCAAAGCATGGAATTATTTTGACGAACAAGTGTATAACATGTTATATATCATAGAGGAACTTCTTGAAAAGCTTCTGTTGTTCAGCTTGTAGCGATATGAATATCGACAAGCTCCCATCGTTAATTGGGCTCGGTACTAAAGTTGATATTCCTTCAACACCAACCCCGCCGGGCCCCATGAATACCGGTCGGCCCCATCCAAAGTCAGCATCATAAATCGGTAGCCAAGCCCAAGTGGTTATAGCAACATTCGAGCTTTTATAAGTCTCTATGGTGGCACCAGCAAGTGACAACATATTAGGTTGAAGATCCAAGTAGTTGACTATTTACCTTAGGTAATCGTTGGTCCTCCTCACTAAAGCCTCACGGATTTTACTGGCGGTGAACCAACTAGGATTCGATAGAATTTCGCCTACTGTTGATGTGGCGTTATTTGAGAAGATAACATTTCCAAAATAGCGTGGTGGTAGAGCGGGCTCAAGATGAGCCCGCCCATCAGCAGGAAAGTAGAGCGTGGTTTCCTGATCATCAGGAAGGCCACGTGCTCTACACGCGCACTTCCAAACATGACCTGAGATCGTTTCACACGAACTATAGCTGATTGGGCTGCCATCCTCCCTCAGTTTTGTTTTGAGCGTATTGAGTTGGTCTTGTGTTAACTTGAAAATGGAGACTGCTTTATCTTGTGGCTAGGCTGCGAGTGGCAATTGCACTGGCCGACCAAGGTGGTACTCGATGTGGTCATAGACTGGTTGTGTGGGTCCCTGGCGCGAAGGAGCGTCCGGTCTATGAATGGAGGTATGGTGAGGTCAAGACCTCGAGCCATATCGGCCCATGTGTTCATGAAGTGCAACGCAGATGTCCCGTCGCATACATAATGGTGCATCCCAACCCAACTCCAAGGGAAACTCCACGTTTGAAAAAAGTAACCTGCTCAAATTTACATGCAAAAATGTTTGTATGTTTGAATTATAACTATTCTCATAACTAAATCAAAAACAGTCATATTAAATAAGACTTTGAGTCATGCATGAACATGTTTTTTATTACCTGTAAGACTAGTAATGGATATGATCCAATTCCTTGGGAGTAATCTACGGCTGGAACAAGTTTCTCGAGCTCGGGTGCACGTGCAAAATCACCATAATCGTCAATCACACCATCGGCCTCCACAAACAACACTCCGTGTCATTGACAATCAATCTCGATCCGACCATTTTTGTCTTCCTTTAACCGGCCTCCCACCGGGTAAAAAGGGACCAAAGCTTTGCTCAAAGCGTCCTTCATCAGTTTTGTATCGAAGAAGTTAGCAGCACCATTGGGACGATACATATAGACAGCTTGTGTGTGGACGTTTGGGACCATTAGGTCGAGGTTAGAGCACCACAGGTTTATCTTTGGAGTCTCATCCTTTGGACTCACCATGGTGGCTTCTACATCCTAACATTTATTTTATTTTATTTTATATCCTAACATTTACTAAGTACATTAACAGTAAAATGTTCTGATCGGCTTCTATATCCTAACATTTACTAAGTGCATGATAAAATATTTTGATTGGCTACCTGCTTATATAAAAAAAACAATCCTCTTCACAATAAGTGTCACATTGCTTTATTTTTTAACCAATTATTATTGTATATAGAAGTATTTTTATTTTTAGCAACGTTACTTTGATAATCAATGCATCGGTCATTTGGTTACCTCCCAAATCTTTCCAGATCGAATAGTCATTCACCCCTTCGATCCTTCGACTAAAGCTGACCTTTGCTCTAACAAATGGGTTTGTTTCCCTTTGCACGCTTTTTCAATTGGTTTTACTTTCCCCATCTCACCTTTGGTGAATGACGTGATGCGAGCGTGGGTATAATTTTTAGTATATTTTAAGCACTTTTACTCGTTTATCAAGCTTTAAATTTATGAAACACGATATAACACTATCACTCTGATCTTCATCTATTCACTTGTAATGTTATTAAGCAACAACTTGATTAATCCTAGTGAAAATGTTGGATGAAATGGCGAAAATGTTACACGAGTATATATAGAGTTAAAACTGTAACTAATTTTTTATATATCTATAATTGGCCGGTTTAAGTTATATTGATTCCATCAATACGGTTTTTGTAAGTGGTGATTCCATTAAATTGAATGTAGCCATATTTGAAATATCTATTAACAAATTCAACTACCTCCATGGTCAAATAAATATGAAGGTCAATAGAAGGTGAGTAATATCTTACTTTTAAAAGAATATAACAAAGGTAGTTCTACAACATATAACAAATTAGCTATAAAAAAGATATAAAAGAATTATTTAAAATGTCGGTTCGATTCATTTGGTTATTTATACACACAGAACTATAATCGAACCATATAATCAGTTTGATTTCTCAACTAGTTCATTTGTTTTGTTTATGTTTTTCGATTATTGTTAGATTATTCAATTTTATTTATGATTACTCTCTCTCTCTCTCACACATATATATACATAATTAGTCTACAAATAAAAGTATATAAATGCGGAGAAAATAGAAAAATATATTATATTATATTATATATAAAACATTATATTATATTATATTATATTATATATAAGAACATTATATATAAACATTATATTATATTATATATAAAACATTATATATAAAACATGTATAGTGGTTACATCCTACTGGTCCACGTGGTGGATTGAGCCAATCTTGATCGGACATGTGGATTTCAATAAGTTTCTTTTTTTTAGTTTTGATTAGGTTTATATATAAAACATTTTAGAAGGAGATGTACAGTGGTTACATCCTACTGGTCCACGTGGTGGAAGGAGCCAATCTTGGTCGGCCATGTGGATAGTTTTGATTAGGTTTCTTTTGTATATATACTTGGTACACAGAGAATCTAGAGAAACCCTAAGAGAAACTGGAACATGTTAGCTGGTGGGTGTGTTGTGCGCATGCATTCTACCGTTAATTTCACCGTAGGTTCGAGACTTCTTCTAAGCCGGTTCTTTTTAGTTTTTCTTTATATTTTGTGATTTTTCTGTGTGGACCCAATAATGAGCCTTAAGCCCATCCATCTGAGTTACTAAGCCGGTTCTTTGCATTTTTTTTATATCTGTTTGGGACCGGTTTATTTCTCAAACTATCTCAATTCCATAAAACTAGTGTCATTAAACTTGCTTCTATCTTTGTATTTAAAAAGTTATTGATTTTTTTTGTTGATCGAGAATCAAGTTTTTTTTTTTAAATAGATATGTCAAATAGGATTATTTGCTTATAAACAGTTGTATTTGAGTTATGTTTAATTTGGGACAGTAATTTAATAAGTTATTACATGTAAAAACAACTAAAATAAGTGAATCAAAAAATTAAACAATTAGAAACCAATAGTTCAATTATATTTATTTATATGTTACAACCAAGTTTCATGGGTTTTGATTATGATTATACGTATATACGATTAAGAATCATAATTATATCTATCATATTGCGTATAATGATATTAGTAAATAAATAATCCTTAAAATGATTCAAGTTATCTATTCAAAAGATTTTAATTAGCTAGGACAAATTTGAATAGGTCACGGTTTTACTCTATTTAAATTATGACGTAATCTTTTAGTGATTTATGAATATAACATCACAAATGTTCTTTTTATTTACAAGTTGATGGCTAAATCGAGGTACAAGGAATTACCGCTGCAAAGCGTGGGCTCTTTTGCTAGTTAAATACATAAATATGAATGTTGTGTTTGTAAAAGTGAAATAAAGATAAATAATACTGAGATTTGAAAGTGAAAAGAATTATATGTCAGGACATTGGATTTTGTCGTTAGGTATCATAAGTTCCAATTGTTTGAGACTTTGTAGTGACCTTGATCAAACGACGTTTGATATGAATGTCAAATTCGTATAATTGTTTCTTCACATCTCTTTCTTTCTTATTGAAAGGGTAGATTATACCATTTATAAGTTCTTAATTATTGGTATCCACAATCACCATCTATGGTCACAATTGTTTGGAAAAATATTGATGAAAATGATTTTTTGTTAATTATCTAAGTAATTATATTCATATCGAGTTATATAAATAATTATTTACGAGTTTGTGTTCTAGCATGTGAGAGTTTCACAACAAATCAAACAACGTCCAAATCGAAGATAAGAAGAATGGAACATCGATGCTCGAAGTTGAGTGGTTGAAATAAATATTTATAAACTTTGTTAACTCTAATAAAATAATTTATCTTTCTCATAAAAGAGTTGTGTTGTTTTTATTTTTAATATGTTTCAAGAATCATTATGGAGCCTTTGATCGTGTCTCGTAATTTTATTTAATAACTTGACATGAATCAAATGAAGGCTTAATATGACTCATAATATCATCATAATTGCATATAAATAGAGATTAAATGTAGAGTTTTGATATAAGTATAAATGAAACTTATGATTTATTTTTCTGCACAAGATAGAAAAGTTAGATAACAGAAAGATCAACTAGAGAAATCATTGCTAACAAGTTTCATAGATATTTAATTTTTGACTGTTACCAACTTCCATCCCTTTGTTTCCACATAATCGAAAACACTTTAACTCAATGTAACCTCGGACACGTGAGTTATCTCTTGCTGTATACACTGCTTTAATTGTTGTACCTTAGGAGACAGACATGTTCATCCAAGATGAGACACAAAATTTGTTTTAAGGGACTCGTGTTGAACGCGAATCTACAACATAACCATCAACAGCAGTTTGTTCATTCCTACAGCTAAGGATCGTACAAGAAGATGCGGATCAAGTTCTCCTCAAAGATAAAATGAAGGATCATACAAGAAGAAGACGTGGTTCAAGTTCTTATTAAAAACAACAATTTAAATAACTTTAGTTACATAGATTTGTATTATATATATATATATATATATAGTTCATTCAAATTTGCATATGTTATTTACTTATTTCCTACACAAATAACTAAATTATTGTTATTATTAAGAAGTGAACAAATTTCCTACACAAACATCATCGTCTCAACCATACCATCATTTGATACCTAATCGAACCTCAAGTTTAAACACTTCAAATTGAACACCAAATTATAAATCGAATACCAAACTATATCGTTAATTTCATGGAATGTAATGAAATTTGAAGTTGTGTAGGAATTGAAATTTTATTTGGAATTTAGGTGCGTTCATTTCACAAAATGGAATGAAATCTGGATGGAATTGGAATACAGATTTATTCCTTATGTTATTCTTCAATTTACATTCCTTCTTTTGTTGAAAAATAACATAAGGATTGGAATCTTCATTCTAATTTCATACATATTTCATTTCATTATGTAAAACGAACACTTTAACTTTGTACACGATTGAATCCATATAGCATCCCTTCCAAACTCCGAAGAACTACATAACACAGTTTACAAAACACCTAATCCTAATAGAAACAAAATCTTAATAAAACACAAGAGAAATGTAAAACCCTAAATAAACACGGTTTCTTCATTATAAAAACCTTATTTTGAAAGCCTTTGGGTATGTGTCGGAAAGACCTTATTACCGTGTACTCTAAACACACCGGCCATATTCACTAAGCTTTTTTAAAGTTATGATTTTTCATTGGATTTAACACTAACCTAATTAAGACGCAAATTTAATAATGTATTATTAAAATTTGTATGTTATTATAAAAATTAAAAAATGAAATGTTCACCGAATAATAGATATAGGTGAATTTGAAATCATATCTAAAATATGAATATGGTTACTTAGACTTTGGCACTCATCAAGAGGCAAGTGTAAAATAGTGGATGTTATAAAAATTATGTCTCGATGATGGTGGTTTGTCGGTCGAGGACATAAACCACAAAGTGGAGAACCTGGGATCCATGGATTTTATCATGAGTCATCCTTTGTTTGTGGTTTACACGATTTGTTGATTTGTGAGCAAATATATAGCTCATCTAAGAGATCCCGACAAAATCCATCTCATATCACCAACTCCTTGTACATTAAGTTTGTTTACACATCCGGATGTGGCGTAAGAGCGTAAGTCATAAAGTTATGATGAAAGGCCATCGAGAACACAACGGAACAATGACTTTTTGATGCTAGTTCTTTGTACGTGACTCACAAAAAAACGAAATCGGGTTCAGTTTTCTTGAACCGATTGATCTCCACCAAACAAAAGCGCGTTTGATCTTGAATTCGGCCCAACCTAATTAGGGAGAGGGTGTCGATAGCCTATATGTGTGATATGATGGCTAGGGTTGTTTTTATGACACTTGTGTTGTTGCCTTTGTCTATAACTCTCCCTGGTAAAATAAACCTAATATCTGTCTAATAGCCTATAATAGACTTTTGAATTTCAAATTATATGATAAACGAATATCAAATTATTATCCGTAGAGATTAACATATGAAATGGTGAATATGGTGTTGTTAGACGTCTAACTTTAAATACAGAACTATTAAAAACAACGTTGCCATTTCTATTTAAATCTTAATAAAATTGATTAATGTCTCAAACTACTTTCGTACTCTTGGAACTTTCTTCTTGCCGCCCCATATTAAATTAACGGAGTGATCGGTAAAAAAATGTTTAGTCTGTCATATTTCATCTCAAATTTTAGTGTTATTAGATTTTAATAATCCTAACTTTAACTCATTTGTTGACATTAGTCTCAACTTAAAAAATTTCCTTTGACAATCCCAACTTGTAAGAATTTGTCTCCCATCGAACCCAGTTAATTTTTTGTTGATGTGGCAACTTACGTGGCCCAAACCTAGTTATTGGCTGATGTGGATACTTATGTGGCACCACCACCATCAACAACCACCACCGTCAGCCGCCACCACCACCATCGACAACCACCACCACCATTAATAACCACCTTTTGAAATAAGGTGGTCATTGATGGTGGTGGTGGTGACGGCTGATGGTGGTTGTTGTTGATGGTGGTGGCGGTGGCGGCGGCGCGGCTGATGGTAGTGGTTGTTGATGGTGGTGGTGGTGGTCGTTGATGGTGGTGGTGGTGGCCACTGGTTGTTGTGGTAGTGGTGGCAGCCAATGGTGGTGGAGGTGGTGATGGTGCCACATAAGCATCCACATCAGTCAATAACTACGGTTGTGCCACGTAAGGTGTCACATCAGCAAAAAAAACTAACTCGGTTATAACCCACTTAGAAAATGATCGATGGGAGCTAAATTCTTACAAGTTAGGATTGCCAGAGAGAGTTTATTAAGCTGGGATTAATGTCGTCCAACGAGTGAAAGTTATGATTTTTGTTCTTCTCTAAATAGATGAATTTAATTTGTATAAAAAACTTATATTAATGAATTCACATGCCGAATTAAATATTGGAGGACTTAAACATAAACCATGATTCCATGTATCAAACTTAGAAAGAAATGCGTTCCACATACAAGCTGTGGCCATTTTTAGGTAGAGTCACGCCTTTGAGAAGACCATTGTCCTTAATTAAGTGCATGATTGCACTTAAACCCTTTCATTGCTATTATGAATAGTAAAGGTGATAACAATCATCTTGCCTTACTTCTCTTTTGATAGGGAACTCGTTGGTAGGAGATCCATCAACAACGCGAATCTCAACCTGATTTAAGGTATCCCGATATCCAAAGTTTCAGTCTACTCCCAAATCCCATCTGGTCCATGATTGAGTCCATAAATTTCCAATTGATCGTGTCTAAAACTTTCTCGAAATCAATTTTGAATAACATACCTTTGTGTTTGGCTTTTTTGGCCCAAGGCTTGACTTCACGACTATGATATGTCCATAAGTCCATTAAAGGTGTTTTTGCCCTTCTAGAAGCCTATTGCACATGTGCGATTGTTGAATAAATCACTTGTTGGATACATATGCCTATAATTTTGGAGAGTAATTTGAGCATACAACTGTTTAGGCTTATCAAGCGGTAGTCTTTAATCTCAACTGATAAAAGGTGTCACGGTTCTTAGTTAGTTATTAGTTAACTAAAATTCTAATCTCAACGCTTTCTATGCAAAAAATTTTTTTTTTTTTTTTGTATTTTATCACTCCGGTTAATATAGTTATTTTAAACGGTGATTCAAATATTCTCTAATCTATTCCTAAATTACACCTTTTGTAATTGCCCCTTTTGGAAATAAAAGTGAAGGGTGAGTTAATGTAATATAATTAAAAGTTATGACTTTTTCATTGTATCTTATTATTTTTTAGAAGTAAAAAGTAAATGGTGAGTTAATGTAATCTTGATCGCACTGGCAAGATATATGTAAGTTTAAGATCTATCTAATCTAAGAATAAGAATATGGTTATTTGCCGCTCATGAAATTTTTTTTAATGACAAAGCTTGCTTTCACACCAATAATCCGAAATTAATTTCTTTTGCCTAAGTTTGAACATGAGATCTCTTTTCTAAGAGGCATATGCCTCTACCAAATGAGCTAGCAGACATTGGTTCACGCTCATAATTAAGAGGGATGTTTGAGACGTTTGAAAATATATAATCATGTCGGTTTGGGACATGAATCACAAAGTGGAGGTCCACAAATCATGAGCTCATCCTTTGTGGTTTACAAGATTAGTTGGTTGTGTGATGAACCGCCTAGGGTGGATTAACCAAAAAATCATGACAATCACCTTAGAACAAACTGACCATGCCTTTTCATAATAGTATAATATAATACAGACCATGATTCCACTTTTAATCTATCAAAAATATATATAGCTCATCTAAGAGACCCGACTAAACTAATTTCATATCACCAAATCTTTATCTTTTTGTTTTTCAAATTAGGTATTGTCGATTAGTTTTTAAGAATGGTAGACATGCAAGAATAACCGGTAAAAATGGCCACATAAGAGAGCTAGTTAAGAAGACAGGAATTCAACCGACTAAAAATGTATAATGAGGTCCATAAGAAAATCAGTCAATACAAAAACACATGTCATAACCCATTTTAGTTGGCGGCTCAAACGAGGCTAAATTTAAACAACCAGTAAAAAAACACGGGCTAAATTTAAGCCTATGCCAAAAAAATGCAGGTTAAATTTCAACCAATGACTAAATGTGGGAACTAAATATCATCGAGTGCGATGGCTAAATTTCCCCGGCATCACAAATTTAGCCTAACTTTACACATGTTTTGTTTTGATTAGTTTATATACGGGACCCAATGTAAAGGGTCGAGAAACTCAACGACACTATTCTTGAACAACTTGGGGCCGGGCCTTCTTTTTTTCACACTTTTGCGGATATGAAAATAATGGGAAAATCGGATTCAGTTTCAACTATCCCTATTGGAAATAGGGTTGACTACGGATTCAAGCCAGAGCACATGTTTCATAAAACCACAAGATTTTCCCACAAGTTTTACATTTGTTTGTTGGCTAAATCACTTCACTTTTTACATATAGCCCAATTTTCTTTTATAAGTTTTGAAGCTATATAATTTAATTATTATTTTAATAGACGATAGATACTAATGAAACCATTACATTCTGAAGTGAAAAGAAGTGATCTGATAATGTGACAGTCACTTTATAATATGATAGTAAAAACGGATAAACCAATTACACATAGCTTTACAATCGAACATTTTCAGTTTCCTTTTATGATCAAACAAGACTATCATGTTGGCTATTCGACACATGAAAAGAGAGTCCACTTACCTATCTAGATAAGCTAATTACGTATTTTTACATAACTACCATCATCACTTTCTCAATTGATTGTGTATTAATTATTGATAAACAAAATGAAGATATTTCCAACCTGACATGAATGTCATACTTTAGCTGCTGGAATTTATATTAGGATTTCAAAATCTTATCATTCAAACGGAGCGAAAAAAAATGTTACGTATATACACCAAAACAAGTTCTTGATGCCAATTATATGTAAGTCACTTCAACGCTTCAACCCGTTTGAGAAGAATAATAGAATCTAAAAAAAATCTATAAATTCATCTTCTCAAAGTTCTCTTCATGATAAACTGATAATAAGTAGACCCTCATAAAAAGTTTTAAAATACATAAGATCCCGCTAGACTCTCATTAGTTGTGGTATAAAACATTCCAACACTAAATCAAACTTAAACCTAACAAGAAAGTACATGATGTTAATCGAATGATGGTAGAACCAGAGCGTTTTGATTGTTCGGATTCCATACGAAAAATCAACAATAATAAACATATTTTACAAGTGCTGAATGAAGCCAAAACTGCCTCCTGGCATGATCAGAAACGCCAACCTGAAAAATGCAATACAACAACCGAAACTCAATTGCATGATCCGGTTGTTGTGTGAATTTTTGACACGACATGAACACAACACAAATTCATAGGTTTGAATTTATTCTAAATGAGCGGCAGGTTAGCTTGGCTTGAACCCAAAAAAAGAACACTTAACCTAGCAGAGTAGCAGGCCTTGTTCCAGTTTAATTTTGTAAAGTTAGTAAAAAAATATGTTTTGTCACAACTTAAATTGATGGATATTACTATAATAGTATAGTAACACTAACAATTGCCAAACTTACATTGTGAATGAATTTACTATTCATCAAATAGTTTTTTTTTCAATAATTTCAACCATTACACTATAAACAACATATACGTCTTTAGCCCAACTAAATTATTAGTAATTGTATTTTTCTCTAATAACTTGAGTTCGCTAACGTAAAAAAAAAACCTACATACGCAGTTTATAGTTTTTTATTTTCTCAACGTTCAACTATAAATTTTCTTCGAAAATATTGTGAGTAAATTTTACTATTTATTGAGTAGTTATAAGCACCAGTACCAGTATTCACTTGTATGGTTTTCAATCAACATAAAACTCCGCCATATCGGATGGGAATATTTACTAATTTATACCAAAATTTAAATGATAAAAGGATTAATGAGCATCATGTTCTGTACTTTCAACATAATTACGTTATGTACTTTTATATCTTTTGTTGTAAATCGGGAAGAGTATCTGTATGCAAAAATAATAACAATAAAGAAACACTCAGGGTTAACCGGATAGTGCTCGAGTCAACCCGTGAAAACCCATGTCGTGTTCTGGTTCATGTGTTTGACACAATTTTGGGTTCGTGTCGGGTTCAACACGCCAGCTCTGACACGTCTAACACCCCTAAGCATGATGAAATAGAGAAACTTACACTAAAAAATGGAATTTGGTAGCAGATATTCGATAAACGTGAGCACCAGTGTTAATGACGTGCTGCGGCTTCTGTATACAGAGGTGATGACAAACGTTGGTTCAGCTGTTTGACACGGTGCAGAGTTGACTGTGTCCAACGCTATGCTCCAAAGGGTACATTGTGGTCTCTTTCACATATTTTTGATGATCAATAGCAGCTTTTCTGAGGATGGAAATCGGCTTTTGTGGAGTTTCATCTTGATGATGGAACAAGATGCCAGTGGATCATCGGACCCTGCTCCAACCCACCTGTTACAATAATGAAGCATCGCTTAATCATGTTTCGATTACGGAAAACTATGAATTGTGCATTTAGATTCTCATTACACTTGACAATTATGATGCGCTTAAAATAGATGGGTTGATTTGGGTCATTGAGATCATATCACGAGTGAAAATGGTTACTCCTATAAATCTAGCTAACTTAGAACGGATCCAAATAGACCACCACATGCCACCGGGATCCACTGCCTCCCGTCGCCACTAGCCATCATTAAAATAAATATAGTAGGTGAACCCATTTTGGCTTTTCTAGTAGAATGCCATTTTCGCCCCTAAAGTTTGGCCAATTTTGCGACTTTCGTCCAAAGGTTTGTTTTTCCGCATCTGAATCCAAAAGTTTAGAAATCTTGCCATTTTCATCCGGCTCGTTAACTCCATCAATTTTCTCCGTTAGTTCAGGGGAATTTCACTATTTCCGTCTTTTTGCTAACTTAAAGGGCAATTCGGTCTTTTTCACTTTATGGAAAAAAGACCGAGTATCCATGAAAAAGACCGAATTGCCCTTTAAGTTAACAAAAAATACAGAAATACCCCTGGCATAACAGAGAAAAATGGATGGAGTTAACGAGCCAGAAGAAAATGGCAAGATTTCAAACCTTTTGGATCCAGATGCGAAAAAACAAACCTTTGGACGAAAGTCGCAAAACCAGCCAAACCTCAAGGAACGAAAATGACATTTTACTCTTTTTCTCTAACACAACATGTTTCAACCCGAATCCATTTTGGTGAGAATCTATTTTGATTCAAACCAAACTGATACATGTTTAGAACGACCCGTTTTAACCCAAACCCTTTTAACCGATATCTGACTGACCCACCCGCCCATTTTGCCAGTTTAATTTTCACAGAAGTGTACCAAGCAAGGGATACACATGAGTTGCTTCTAGACAAACAAATATGATAGGGTCGGTGGGGGTTTGGGGGCGTCTGGATTTATTTGCAAATATTTATCTAGGGGCAATTACATATATCCCCTTACAAACTTTATTAATTACATATATACCCAACCCAAAATATTAATTACATATATCCCCTTCCATAAAACTAAAAATATCAAAGATACCCATTTTCATTTATTTTATTAAAATCAGATTGTAGATGGACTATTTTTATCCCTCTTTTTTTTTCTCACTAAAACTTACTTAGTGGTGAAAAAAAAAACCATCTTCATCCTCATTCCCATAAAAATTACAGAATACAACTGGATCTGACGCATCTCTTCCATCTATGCTTTGACATACAACACATAGAAACCCATCTTCATCCTCATTCCCATTCCTTTATCTTGATCTAATTTCGGGTCATACCTAAGATTTAGGCCAAAAAAAACAGGTTTGGGTGGAGGCACAAATTATTTCTTTTGGCGGGTAAGCAATCGATGTTGATCTCGGTTGTGGCGGCAGCTTCAAGATTAGTCGGTCGGAATCGTTGGAGGGTCACTAGTTTCTATCCTCTTTTTGGCCGAAAGGGATAAAGAGTCCTGAAAGTTGAAATCTTGGTGATTAATGGTGGGGTTTTTATTGGCCGAAAGGGATGAAGAAGCCGGAAAGTTGGTCGCCGGCAGTGTATGTTGCTGGTACTGTACTCGCCGATCAATGTACTTCGCCAGCACTGTACATTGATGTTTGGTATCGGCATTGTACCTTGATGGTTGGCTGCCGGTCTCCTCCCTTGCGTTCTCTTCGCTGGTTATGATGGGTGGTCGGTGGAGGATTTGAAACAAGGAAGATGAAACAGGGAGTCCATACGTATAGAATGAAAAGGCCTAGGATTCTTTTAATGTTCAAAAGGGTAGTTTTGTCATTTTGTTAGAGATGGAGAAATATGTAAATTAAATCTTTGGTTGGGGAAATATGTGATTAAGGTTTTAAATAGGGGGATATTATGTAATAATCCCATTTATCTAATGTTCGGTGAACAGATTCTAATTTTCAATATCTAATCATTGAATTAACAAATTCTGCAAGTCCCATGAGTCTATTTTTTTAATGCATACATAATACAACCTCTGAAAATGTTTTATTCAAAGACTAACATCATTACTCTAATGACTACAAGATTACAAGATGCAAATGTACATACCTCAGCATTTTCTTTGACGCAAGTCTAGCAGCAGTGATCGTACTTTGGCTTGGCACCCATTTGACAACAGGTTCGGGCCAGCTCTCATCGGAGAATGGATTTTGATAAGCTTGTTTGACAAATTGGAACAATAAATTAGTGTGGTGAGAGTGAAAAAAATGATTTTTAACAAGCAACAATAATATTACTAGAAAAGCAAAATTTTATTCAAGATCCACAACAATCAAGAAGGAAAACCGCATCTCCACATTCATCATGCTTATAACAATTTGGTTGGGAGGAGAATCACAGGCTATTATTTCAAAGTTATTTTAGAGAAAGGAAAGGCTTTATCTAAGGCTGAAAAACGAATCGAACATTCAGCGAACAATTCGTGAACCGTTCAAGAAATTCCGTTTCATTTAGTTGAATGAACGAACACGAACAGAGGCTGCATTTGTTTATCTATCTTCGTGAACGTTCGGTAACGCGTTCATTTATGTTTGTTTGTGTTCAGTAGTTCATTAGTATATCTAGTATTATATAGTTTGTTCATGAACGCTTGTTTGTGTTCGTTTGTTTCCATTTGTGTTCATGAACATCAGTTTGTGTTCAATGAACTTTCGTTTGCGTTCGTTTCCTAAAATTAACAAACAAACACGAACATGTTCATTTCCTTGACGAACGAACACGAACATAATATCTTATCCAGTAAGCGTTCATGAACAGTTTGTGAGCACATATATTTCCTTAACAAACGAACACAAACAAGGTCTTGTATGTGTTCTTCGGTTCGTTTGCAGCCCTAGCTTTATCTCCTAAAAGCAGTATATAATAATCTTGAACTAGGCGTAGGTGAATTATAAGAACTTACTCCTAAACACTCCATCATCTGGTAGTAAGCTCTACCCTGCAATGGGGTATGACCTTGTCGAGACTCAGAGAAATATCTTGTCCTATAAGCAAAACCAACATTCATCAGAGACATTTGCTATAAGTTTTTACATTGTCTTCAGTAGTATCACGAATATGAATATATTTGTTAGAATGGGGGTGGTAATTTTGACACATTTATTTATGCATGAGTCGACTTTTGGTTATGCTCTATTCTAAAATGAGAGAAACTATAAAAATACAGTTTAGAAGAAAATGAGTCGAACGGGTCAAAACCCATAAAACTTTCTAAATAACAACTTTCCAGAAATGGGAGGAAGTAGACACTAAGGTGCTGTTTTTTTTCTGAAAAGCTCTTCTTGTCCTCTTATGTCTTCGCCACGCAGATCACGCGCAGACGTTGGGTCTGCAAAGTGTTTGTTTTTTCGAAGAAATTTCATTAAAAAACCTCTGCGTGTCCTCTTTTTGGTGCAGATGTGGGAAAGCCTCTTCTTGCCTCTTCTTACCTCTTGTTCTTGCTCTAAAACCCTGGCACATCTCCTCCACCCTTCTCCTCCACCGTTCTCCTGCACCACCTCTCCTCTACCCTTCTTCCCCACTGCCGCCGTCCCTCCACCCCTCTTCCCCGCCGCCGCCATCGAATTCTACTTCTGGGTGTGTTAATCGACTGTGTCTGCTGTTAAAATTAAATCCATCTTGAAATTATATGAATCCAATTGAATCATGTTCTCTTTCTTGAGCATATTTACTGAAGATTGTTAATAGGCCAGTGTCCGCCCAAACTAACAGTGTAAAAAAATATATCTTTTGATTATAGCCAACCCCTTTTCTCTGAAAAGCCCAAGTGCCGAAAGCTCAAATATGTCTTTTCATGTATTTACTTTGTTTTTATCAATAAAAGAAAAGATTCTTTTTCTTTTCGATATATTACGTGTAATTAATAAATGCATAATTTTATATTATTTACTATCATGTAGATAAATGCATAACTTCATATTATTTACTATTATGTAGATAATTTATGGATGTTAGTTAATAGTTTTAGGTTAAGGGTTTGTATTGTATTGAATAATCTAACCGATTCATATACTTGTTTCATGTGAACTTTTTAATACTTGTTTCATATGAACTTTTTAGTACTTGTTTCATATTAACTTTTTTAGATAATTTGAATGTTGAAAAAAAACTTTTAAGTTAAATAAATTAGTTTATTTAAATTTTTTATTTCAGCAACTTGCAAAAGTTAAAAAACAAACAGTCTTTTTCTTGCAGACTGCAGAGGTTTGGTCCACCTCTTCTGCTACAGATGTCTGCAGATGTGGTCCGCAGACTGTAAACATTTTACCTCTGAAAAAACAAACAGCACCTAAGTTTGTTTATAAAAATGAGGAAAGTAATATAGCACTTGACATCATCTATTTCGTACATGCGCATTGGCTTCTTGTACGATACAGATGCCACACCACAATTGTTCGTAACCAATAATTTCTTACTATAAACAAGCCTAAAAAGTAGAGAGAAGTTTATAAAAGGTTGCATACCATTCTTTATAGCCTGGATCGACAGTAAACCCATACATGTCTACAGTATCACATATTGACAGAGCAAACTCAAGAGCCTTGAGCCCAGTTCCCTTTGCAGCTGATCCGAAAGATGCACCTAACATGAGATATACGGGATTGAGAATTGGAATTTCCTACAATACAAAATTCAGAATTTGCAAATCAGGGAGATGGAAGGGTAGATTTAACAAAAACTAGCATCTACAACATCTTGGTAATCAAATTCAAAAATTCAAAGAGAGATAAACATTAAATTTGAAAAGGATATGTTTACTCCACGTTCTTATTGAAACTTTAAGGGTGTACATGACATTCATTAATGGTTGTAACAACTGCAGCATTCAATTAACAGGTGAAAATTGATAAGGTTTTTTTAATCATTTAACTTAGATAATTATCATATGTCACCCCAAAGGATACATAAAAACTGTCATTTACTGTAAATTAGAAGTTATGGATCCTAGTGGTGTGCCATGTAAAGATTGTACTCACCCGAATCATTTTGTTCATGATGTCATGGATTGTAGTTTTAACAATCAGTACCTCTTTCCCAGTTTCTGTAAAATATGAAACTCTTAGTATGCTTCCAGTAATAATATATACTGGAATAACACTAATAAACATGTAAAATTACAAGAAATCAAGAATAGAGTACCATATAACTCGGCAACTTTATCCAAAGCTTTAGCAGAACCCCTATTGAGTAGGCGAAATGTACTTTTTTTACCCACGTGTTCTGTGTAATTCTGCATTGCAATAAGAGGGGGAAGGTTAATAAGTATACAAAATTTTGGCTTAATAAAACAATGTTGAAGCATATTGTTTTTCACCCAAAAAAAACTATATGTTAAAATTCAATGTAATAGATACATACATCGATTGGTGCACCATTTTCCCTGAGAATAGCATCATAACCATCAATCTCCTTCCCAAACTTTGCTTTTAACAGATCTCCAGAGTTACCAATTACTGCACAGCGGCCAAATTGACGTGGGACATATGGTGGTGTTTCCGGTAGTACCAAAGATAGTTTCTCCATGCAAAGAGTTTTATTTGCACAGTTGTTACTGCAGTAGGAGTGCACCAATGCATGCTGGTAATTAGCTATGAAAGACTAATTTTACAAAAAAAAATGAACATGATGCAGTTTCGCGTGCTATCAAATGGCTCAGGCAACTATTGATAATCAAAGACGAGAAATCGAACCAAAGGTTCCAAGAACAAAGTTCTTTTTATAATAATCAACTCAAAAACTGAATATCAGTAAAACCCTAAATCCCAATTTATAGGTAGGAATCTTAACTTTAATAGGAAACTAAATAAAATAAAATAGAAAATTCAAATTTAAATAAGTATTAGATAATTCTGCATCATACTCCCCCTCTTCGAAAAAACTCGTCCTTGAGTTTTGTCTTTCGAACCAAAGCCACCTGGATCAAAAGAAACATCAACCCGATCCTTAATTAATATGATCATGATCCGGCTAAAAAGTTCTATTTCATGGGTCATTCCGCCTCCTGTACCACCACCGGGATCGAATGGAACATCAGTCAACAAAATAGACGGCTTACCACTGTTATTCGCATAAGTTGGAAAGTTGGACTGGGACCCAGATTTATTAGCAACACCCTATGTGCTCAATTTAGCCGCGTAAGGTCCACACCCAATGTTTATTACTTCAAATGCATGAAGTAAATCAAATGGGCCAATAACATCACTCAAATTTGTATCAAACGCATGCAACCCACTAAGTCCAATGACCACGTCAACAGGCTGTAACCCAACTTTAAGATTATCACAATTTTGAACCAATCCAATTGTTTGGTTTATCAAATTATAATGATTATTGCATCTGAATTGTTATGAGCCATATTAGTTAACAAAAGTTTTTATAAAGTTGATGGTTTGCTATATGATCATGATGGAAAACGTGATATTTGATATGCGTATGAAAGTGTGTGTGTGGGGTTGTGAAGAAGTGAAGGTGTTAGAAAAATGGTTTAATAGTGAGGTGGTTTTTAGGGTGGGGCCGGTGAGGAAATAAAGTTGGGTTGGTGATTATGTTACGTGATCGTGTTTGGCGAAATGTATGATATGAGTACATAAATAAGAAAGGAGAAGGATTCTCGATCCTTACACATATCGATGAGCCGCAATTTCTGCAACCTCCCTTATCTCTTCAAAGTTATTTTTTGATATAATCCGGTGAGCATCCAAATTATTATCCATAGCAACCGAATCTTTTCCATAAAATTTATAATTATCTCCCATTTGAATTCCCACTTTCGTAGGAGATAAATTTATGAAATCGGTAATATTCAAATATATCAAACGAACCGGCAAGATATTGGTGTTACCCAAAGATAACGCATGAACACCCTTAACCACCGTCTCACAACCAACTGCCACCGTAGCGCCACCAATGACAACCGCATTTTTATTAAAGCCACCAAACATACCTGTCGAAACCTCCGCAAACTCGTGATCATTACTGTCGGTTTCTTTCATGGCCTTCTCTTCTTCATCTTCTTGACTGGTAACTCCATTCATAGCGCGTTGCACCCACAAATACTCATCTTCATCGTGGTGCATCCCATCTTCGTCAAACTTGGGTTCATCTTCCGATAAAGTGATAAACAATCCTAACCAGGTTCGTCTTTATAAATTGGTTCGGGGAACCGGGGTGGGGATGGCTGAAAGGATGTTCCTCTTCCTCGTTCGCATCATCCCGGACGATGTGTTCCGATTCGGTTTCCTTTACACGCATCTCCCGATGTAACTCAAGATCTCGGACTCGTTGATGGAGCCGTTTGATCTCTTCACGATCCCGGATTCATTGTCAGAGCCGTTTGATCTCTTCAAGATCTCGGACTCGTTGTCGGAGCCGTTTGATCTTCAGATCCCGTGGATCGGAATCAACTCTGTCGTTGCCTCGGTCGACGGTTCTACAAACAGGGCGTCGATCTTCTCCACGAGCACGTGAAACAAACATACCTCTGTCGCTGCCTCTGTCGGCGAATCTACGATCAAGCAAGCATCTTCCTCCACGTAGAGCCATTTGAAAACCAAAGCTCTGATACCACCTGATGCAGTTTCGCGTGCGATCAAATGGCTCAGGAAACTATTGATAATCAAAACGATAAATCGAACCAAAGGTTACAAGAACAAAGTTCTTTTTAATAATATCAAATCAAAAACTGAATAAGAGTAAAACCCTAAATCCCAATTTATAGGTGGGAATCATAACTTTAATAGGAAACTAAATAAAATAAAATAAAAAATTCAAATTTAAATAAGTATTAGATAATTCTGCATCAGAACATTGTAGAGATTAAACCAGAGATATTGGCAATGATGATTCTTTATCCTAACTAAAGGCAGACATGGCTTGAGATACAACATCATGCGTCTGTTACAAATGGTATAGAGACTTACAAAAGTATTCCTTTATTAATCCTTCGCCATGCATAATCTGTCCATCCATTAGGTAAAGCATCAATAAACTCCTTTGTGAGAATGGTGGTACTATTCCGAACCTGGACAACTCGACTTATGAATAATCAAACATTCATAAAAATAACAAATTAACAATTCAAGATGAACCTTTGAGAAGAAAAATAAATTACAAAACTAAACAGCTTCAATGTCAGTTCCCATTTCAAGTACCCGTCAATGACGCAAATACTTATACAGGACCATGATCTTTGCTTAATATGAAAGATAAACTTTCAAGTAAGCTAGTGCGGTTTGGCATAGATAACTTCCACATATGTTGAATAACTTAGTATGACGTAAAAGAGTCACTCGACAATGTGATTTGGCAATCTGTGATATATTTCAATTTCAAAGCAGGTGAATCAACATCATGAATTATGTTTTTCTTGGATTGCATAAGGTGGCATCATGTGTAGATTTTATTAGTCTGATACAATTTGCTAAGAGGAGGCTTTAATTTGACCAAAAAGCAATAAAACAAAGTACACATCAGAGACTAACCTGCTCCCATGTGGCAACTGCTTCGCATAGATTAAACTCGAAAGATAAGCCCTCCACATTTCCAGTTTTGGGGTCTTTCTGTTAAAAATCAGCCAAATTTAGATGCTAAATAGAAAGATACAGGTAGAAGACAAACATGAAGAGGAAAAAACTAATTATGAACCATATCGCCCTTTGTACATTATTAGCCAACACCCAAAAGTAAAGCAATAATCATGCACTTGGATATTCTTAAACCAGATTTGATTAACAAAAATCCAGAATTTTAAAGAAAAAACCTACCCATTTAGGGATGGTGTCACTAGGAAATTGTAGTGTAACTTTGCAGTAGTCTCTGCCGCTGATAGCTTGCAGCCCTAATCCATTTGCCGCCTGAACCAATTTGAACATAGTAAGCATAAGACATCACAAAAATAAGAAGGCACTGTTATTCTTCTAATAGTAAGCTTCTACTCAGACATGACAACCCTGAGTTCGTTATGGAATGATTTGGAAAGGTATATTGTGGATGAACAGTTGAACACCATATATACTTTAGAACTAGGTCTTTACACTCAATTCTTTGTAGCATGTAAAACCTATGTTGTTGGGATCTCACTGGAAGCAGCCTCTCTATTCCTACAGGGCAGAGGTAAGGCTGTCTACATTTACCCTCCTTAGACCCTACCTTAGCTTTTGCTATTGGTAGGATTTACCGAGTATGATGATGATGTAAAACCTATGTTGTGAAGCCCTACAGGCACGCATCTAGGCCTCGAGCGAAGCAAGGCACAAAGAAAACGCCTTGCCAACATCCAAAAATGGCCTGTAACCAGCCTAAACCAGCCCTAAACAAGCCTAAAGCCCTAAAAATGGCACTTCAATGCTATCAGCCTTGCTCATCTCGGACCCAAGCTATTTAAGCGCCTTTGATAACTATGTGTAAAACATCAAGCCTCTCAAATAACTAAAGTACATGCCTTTCAACTTCCAAATGATTCTATTTCCTCGATTAATAAGCAAACATC
>CAMTDV010000029.1:6546094-6711094 GCA_947069175.1 Scalesia atractyloides
CGAGGTGTGGGTGGCGTGGCTTTAGGGCTTGGGCTACACATGGCGGAGGTGGGGACCCGTTCACAATTGATCAAAAGTTTGGGTGTGGGTGGCATGGCTTCGGCTGTCATGGCCAGCCATGTGGAATATATTTTTTTTCAGCTATTTAAAAAAGTAGATAAAATAAGAAATCTAAATAAAATAAAAAAAAGAAATAAAAATTAAAAAAAGTACATAAATTAAAAAACCAACTGCACTAAAATAAAAAAAAAGTTAAAAACTTCATCAATCGTCAATATTATGTTTTTGCAAGAGCTCTTTTTTCATCTTCAACGTGTATGTGGTAGGTCGCGGGTTAGGGGTATTTGGGTTGGGTTTGTGGATGGTGGTTTTGTGGCAGGCTAGGGTTCGGACTCTCTTGTAAAGCAAAGGGGCTGTTCGGGTTGATGTTTCGGTTAAATGGATGCATTGTAGAGGATTAAAAGTGGCTTGAATTTATAAAAAGTATAGAGATAAAAAAAGTGAAAAGTAGAGAGGTGGTAAAAATTTTAAAAAGAGGTTGATTATTTATAGGTATTTAAAAAAAAGATTTTTTTTAACATATAGCCGTTAGGTAACGGCTACCCCAAACGGTCAGTTCTCCTAGCAAGCCACGTTGTCGCCCACACCAGACTCCCTAGCCACGCCAGCGGGGGAACACCGCTACCTACGCTGGCCTGGTGTGGCTAAAGCGGCGTTGCTTGGCTAGCCACACCCCCAACCCAAGCCCACACCCCGTGGTCTAAATAGGTAAAATTGACATGCGTATCTATGAGTACCCAAATATGTAAAATTGGTACAAGTACCAATATGATACGGGTACAGTATATGTAAACTCAATACAAGTACTATAAATACCATAAGACGAAATAAAACATAAATATAAAAAAAAACTTTTAAAGGTCTATATAAAATTCGGTACTAGTACCCGTTTTTACCCATACTCATACCAATACCAAAAATACCAAATACCAAAATCAATAAAACTATGTACCAATACATATACCAAATACCTAAATACAGATACAATACGAGTATTTGAAAAAAAAAAGCCCATCCCTATAATGCCACCATACCACCACCATCAATCCTCAATTTTTTGAATTAATTCCACCACCCCTTGAAACTAATTGACATGTGTGCTTGGTTGTTTCTTCAATTAACAACCTTGAGTTTTGAGATGTCTTGTGTGCTGCTTCTAAATTTCTCTATTTGTTATAAATATATTATTTATTAGTGATTATCCACATTATCAACTTTCATATTACATTTATGTTCGTATCAATGTCATAATGTCTATATATTGGCATTTGTATATTATGATAACATCAATGTGAAGGATTCTCATTCCCTTATTTTTCATGTTTTGTTCTCTACATTATCTATATAGTCTTGTTTTCTCATGTTTATGTTTATTGTAGTTATATATTGGTTGCTAATATACCGTTGTTTTACAACACGTTATCAGCACGACCCGCTAACCCGTAAACATGACCCGTTAAGCACTTCTAGCAGTAAGTATTGTCATGGATCCAAAACTTATTATTGAGATGGACTTCCCTGAATTTCCATTGGTAACTATCATATTCTTTTATTTTATTTTGTTTATTTGATGATTAAATAGATTGAGATAACATATAAAGGATAAATATATAACGGAAGATATATAATCAACGGAAGATGTAAAAATTACTAGGGTCGGGTCACGTTACGGCTAACGATGAAGCAAACGACACGGCAAAATTGTTGGAGAAAACTGATTAATAGACTATTGAGATTTAAATTTTAATTATTACGACCTAATTAATTACTTTTATCAATATATTTTTTCCAAATCATATTATAGCTAAATATTTTATAATTTAAATGGTTATGGATATAATTCTATTACTACGTGTTTCTAGAACTTTTTTTTGTTTTGTTACATTTGAGTTTTGTATTTCGTATGTGAATGATAGAATCTAGATTAAGCTAGAATCCATATTTGTCATATATTATTCTTTTCTAAATACTCATTTTAATGACCTTTTATGTAATTGTGAGAAATACACTCTGATACAATAAATATTTTACTTACAGAATCAATTTGATATTTGTGTTTGATATTAAATAACTAATTAAATATATAGTTTAAGTTAGTATTTTCTTTCATCGCCAAATATGTAGTATAAGGGAAATATGCCTTTATAAATAATCTTATTACATATTGGTCCAAACTTTGAAAGTTTTTTTTTTATAGTTCAAATGTAAGACAAAGGTTCATTAAATCTGCAGGAAATCTTTAATCGTATATGTGACGCATCTATATTAAAGTAACCATGTTCATTATTATTGATTATATATTATACAACCAGAGAAAATATCACTTGGACAAGATATGCATTTATTTTATATTTATAAAATTCGAAAAACTTTTGGAATCTATTGACAAACATAAGAGATCTAAGTTCCACTCATCGGACTTTGGTTGTTTTTCTAGTTCATGCCCTAAAAAACAACTTTACGTCTCATTACATTCCATGAACACATTATACATGATAAATTGATAATTTTAGTGCATACAAAACATATTCAAAATGATGTGAAATGTTTTTTTATTACAAGATTATCATTATTTCAATTTTATTAAAAGCATTATTAGCATGTCTTATATGATGGTATGCTATATTGATAATTGTATAATAGTTTCTATGGATATTTGTGAATGTTATTATATTCTTGCTAACATTGTATATATTTGAAATGCTTGGGATTAAAAGGCATATATATGTATATAAGATATACATGTGATATGTTATATCGTGATACGGTAATACATAAATTATGTATTTCTTTTAAGTGGTGAACACATCTTACTTCATTACTTTGTATCAAAACATTTTTTACTTGGGGACATGTTATAAAGTCATGTTTTTTATATTCTAGCTTTATGTATAAACTGTGTCCCATATGTTGTTACTTTTGAAAAAGAACATCAAGATGACCAAAGTTGCGGTATATGATAACACGTTATAAACATGACTAAATTGTGATCAAGATTTATTTATAATATAGCATTGGAAGAACTACCTAAAGCTTATTATGATTAAATGAAATCTTGTAACTATTTAGACCAGTAAATCTTAATGATTCGGTCATATAATTGATGTTATGTGATATGTGATGAAACGATTATTTATACAAGTTGAAAAAAATCATTTTCATTGTCTAACCTCAAATATCCTCTTGAAGTAGCAAGATTGTTAAAGTCTATATAATGTTTGAAACGACAACCATGAAAGTTGTGTGGTTCTAATTCACTCCCTAAAGTGAATGTGATGATATAACGATTAGTGTAAAGGTCACACTCATGACTAAAAAGTAGTCATAATCAATTCCCTGAAGTGAATGTGATGATATAATGATCGATTTAAATTTTATGATCATAGAAATTGAGAAAATCATAATAATGCTCATGTTAACAATGAGTTCAACCAGGTTAATAATGTGATGATTATACAATGATCATTGTAAAGGTTGTGATAATGGTAAATGAGGAAATTGCAATGATCCTCATGTTAATAATGAGTCGACCTTGTAATAATGAATTTGATCACAAGAAGTGGTGCATTAAGGGAGTGAATATACAAGAATAAAATATGGTAAATATGTTATAAGATGAAATTTTGAAATAATAATACATTATTCTCTCGTATTTACTGTCGTGTATAGACAAACAAGAGTGCACATATATGGTCATGAACCAAAAGTTTATGGATCATAATAATTTAATTAGTTGGCACGGCCGATTAGACCACACAGAGTATTGATGGTGTGAAATGTATTAAAGAACCATATCTTCTTGATAGTTAAACATGTGAGTGAAAATTAATTATTTATCAGCTAAAGCAGGGTATAAATCCCTAAATATTCTGGAAATGTTAAAGGATTTGTATCTATCCTAACATGAAACCATTTTAGTATTTTGTAATCGATGCATCGTCTAAATGGTTATCAAGTTCGCAACTTGAAGTACTGATCGTTTATGGCTTAGCTAATAAGATAGCAAGCATATTATTCCAGATTGGCACATGTATTTTGTATATAATGATGAATTTGATTCCCATGTTATTAATGATCACTGGCATAAGTGTTATTGTTGAGACGATCACCTAAACGTCAACGAGTGATTGAAAACCAATTGATCATGAAGCAAAAGGTTCATGTTTATATTTAAATTTACATGTATTCACATCAAGCCAACAAGTTATCATATTTCTTCCTCATTATAGTTGGTTTTGGTCAGGAACCCTAATTTGTCCCTTCAAAAGTTTTTGGTTATATGGCATGAATATTTAAATTCATCCACCACACCACACAAAGATGGGAACACTAAAAAGGTTGAGAATATGTTGGGCATAATTAGTTATCTATGATTAAATATTTAATGTCATTAGTAAGAGATTTATTTACGACTCATTGTTATTCACTTTAGTGAATGAATGTTCCCAACATTCGGGGGAGATAAAAAGCAGTTGCAAAGTGAAAAATGGAATGAGTTATCATGTTATCTTGATCCTCAGACTATAAACTATGAACCAGAAGTTCAAAAGATAATTCATTTACCAATATAAAAGAATAAATTATCAGACAAGTTCATTGACCTAAATATAGTGACAAAGTAAGTCACATAAACAACTGCTTATGCTCTAGTTATATTTTGTCCCAGAAAGACAACAACACATTTGTAATGAGTCCATTACACGCCTGAAGCATGGTAGACTAGTCGATTCCTCGAAAATTAGAGCAAGTAATAAGATGGTCAAGTCGAGGTTATAGTAATAATATCTCCTGAAGAGATATTAGACATGATGGTTCTAAAAGAACCTCAGGTACCTGATAATAAAGAGCTCTTGGTAAATTATATCATGTCTAGAAATGTATGGAATCAAAAAAAATGGACGTCATTATACTTTTGTATATAATATAACGCTTGAAATGATAAGGATCAAGATTTAAAATCTGCCTATGAATAAATACAAAAAAAATGATTGGCCAAAATGAAAAGACGCAAATGAGGCAGAGTTGAATTCTCTATTGAAACGGAAAGCTTTCGGACTAGCAGTCCATACAACAGAAGTTGCAAAATATATCAGATACAATTAGGTGAATCAAGAATTTATAGCACAAGGGTTCCGCAAAGACCTATGATTATTAATGATAAGATATATTTATCTTGTGGTGGATGCAATAGCTTTCTAGTATTTAATTATTCTAGTAATATAAAGAGAGAATTGATATGCATCCCATGAATGTTATGCATCACTTGAAACTGAAAGTTACATGAAAGTGCTAAAGGATTTAAATTATGTAATTCATGTAAAGTAAATTCTCGAGAACAATGTGATCACTGTATTTAGATTTGAATACTTTATGATTATTTTACATGTTTGATATAAGTGGAACTTCTAAAGAGTTTCCTAATGTAATTAAGTGCTTAAAGTTAATTAAAACATCTTAATGATGTATTTCTTGAGCACCAATAGACATACATAGAAGAAATTCTACTAGGTGATTTTGATATTTCAATAAATAAAGAGAAGGTACAATTTGGATTTTGATTATATGATATAGAAATCAATATTTCAACAAGAAAGTTATATGACAACTCCTAAAGTATGTACACATACACCTATATAGTCAAAGATGGAAAGAAGTTTATGATGGATTATAAATATCTGAGCATAGATATGAAAACCTCAAGAAATGTTCTACAAAGTTTACAAGATATGTATGGACTAATAGTCAAGTCGATTGTGATATAAGACTCACTAGTGATCTCAGAGATGAGAAAAACATATGGTGTAGTTGGTCCATTTGTTTTCATTAAAAAGAACAATATGAAGTTTATAAGTATCACCATATATGTTGGTGATGTCATTGACTCTCCTGACGAGATCAAAATGAGCTCAGATATTAAAGTAATAATTTCCAAACTATAAATGGTATTGCAAATTTATGGCTCAATATGTAGAACAAACAATTGTATTATTATCCATCAATCGTAATCCATGTAGAAGATGGTGGGCATTTTCATACGGACAAAGTTTATGGTGTAAATACATTTAATGATGTCCATATAGTTGATATAAAAATTACCTCTTATCATCTCGTACCAAAGAAGCAAAGATCATTGTCTAGAAGTACCATTGTTAAATACAAACTATATTAATATATCTTGCTAGTTACTCACAAACATATATTATGAATTTATTGGCAAAATATAACTGGTTTACAATAAGGAGATAATGTAATGGGTAAAACTTATGTAATCTGTACTCTTAAGGAACAAACAATATGGGATCATATTTTACTAATCCCTCAACAAATTTGGTTAGTTTTGTAAATGCAGGAAATGTAACAAAACACATTCATAGATCTTATGAGATCTACTTACAAAAGGAGGCAACATACCTGATCCAGAAATATCAGGGGGGAGACAATAGTCTGTATCAATGTCATAATGCCTATATATTGGTATTTGTATATTATGTTAACATCAATGAGAAGGATTCTCATTCCCTTATTTTCATGTTCTTATTCTCTACATTATCTATATAGTCTTGTTTTCTCATGTTTATGTTTATTGTAGTTGTATATTGGTTGCTAATAGACCGTTGTTTTACAACACTGTTTTTCTTTTGTACCAACCTTTTTTTCCTTTTTGACTTGATATTCATTCTAATCGTAGACTTCAAAATTCAGATTAGTAATTGTATTTAAAGCT
The DNA here is from genome assembly GCA_947069175.1 of Scalesia atractyloides. Classification (NCBI taxonomy): domain Eukaryota; kingdom Viridiplantae; phylum Streptophyta; class Magnoliopsida; order Asterales; family Asteraceae; genus Scalesia; species Scalesia atractyloides. The sequence goes on from CAMTDV010000029.1 coordinate 6,552,879, forward strand.
CCATACTTATCCACTGAACCATCACTTAAGATAGCATATGAAAAGTGTTTTTTTTGGATGTGAATATTGAAGATGGTGAAGGTTGATTTTTTTAGGTGTGATCGGAAATCATGGATTAAGGAAGAAACCCATTTTTTTCAGACGACTAAACAATTAAGGTACGTTTTCCGGCGACAAAGAGAACGGTGATTAATGTAGATCTGTTACTCGCAGGGTCCTTTAAATCCGTCACCTGGTTTAATCAAGTCAGATCGATTGAGTACCGTTAACGATGGTGAGAGAGAGGATATAGTGATCGATTGAGTCTTCTTCACACGAAGAATCGCCGGTGTGGTACGGCGGTCAGGCTGGTGCAGTGCGGCTAGGGTTGTGAGGGTAGAGGAGAGAGAGAGGGGTGGAGGAGAGGGTGGTGTTGTGGCGACGATGGAGGAGACGGTGGTGCTATGGTGGCGATGGTGATCCTGGCGGAGTGTGGTGGCAGATGGTAGTGGTGGGTCCTACAAGGAGGGGTTGATTGGGTTTGGGTGGGGCCTATTGAATTTATAAATGTTTTGTTGTTTTAATTATTTTGTTTTTAAAGTAAAGGTATTTTAGTTATTTCACACCCACTTAACACAAAAAGCTAACTTCCATCCACGCTAGGGACTATCCGGGAACGAAATTGCTAAAGGTGAAAATGAAGTAAACCACAGGGACTATCCAGACATTTTTCTTTTAACTAAACTTAAAATAAAATTACATAAACTTTAATCATCGTCTTCGTCTTCCATTATAGTTTCAACCACTTTTGAACCATTATAATTAGCAGTGTCGGTCCCTTGTCTTCTAGTGAAAATAAAAATAATTCTCAAGCTCAGACGGCGACGACGAAGATGGACATGACGAGCTTTAGCCTTCCATTTTTTAAAAAAAATGTTAAAAATGGGAGTGATTATGTAATTGGGAAGAGAGAAATTGATTGAAGACTTCCCATACATTTTAACTCACGCTTTCTAGTTTTCTACACGTAACTTTAACCATAATATCAACATTCAAGTAAACTTTGGACAAGGGAATGTGAGAAGGTCATTGAGGGGCTGGAAACAGGCATTTTATGGGGTTCTTGGATTGTGGTTGAAGGTCTTGAACCTGGGTTTGAATAATGTCGTTGAATGGTTTTGAGAGTAAATGCATAATTCAATTAAATGTCAGGGGTTCAAAGGGTTTGGGGTGAAGAGGCTTAAAATAACAAATATACCCCTCACGTGTTGTGTGCGTGGGGTGAGTTAACAAGTTTGATGTACAACGTTATTAAATTGGACTAATATCATTACAATTTGAAAAATCAGATGTTCTGACAGTTGGACTTTTTGAAATTAAATTCAAGTAATTAAGAAGTCTATATAACATACACAAAAAGACTCAAATAGTAATTTATTCTATAAACTCACATATATATAGGTTATATAACATGCATGTATGTAAATAAGTGGTAAAAACACATATGAACAACTTAGTTGATAGTTGTGTGTTTTTAAGAAGGATTATTGGATTTTAATAATTTTAAATTTCATCTATTGGTTGATAATAATTCTAACTTTAAAAATTCCCTCAAACGATCTTAATTTGTAAAAATTTGGTCATCATTGATCCTTTTTTAGCATAGGTACACTTAAATCAATTAAGGAGTCTTCAGATGCACTTGAATCTATTGAAAAAAAAAACAAATTCTTATATGTTTGAAAAGGATCAATGGGGGTCAAATTTTTACAAGTTGGGATCGCTGGGGGAAATTTTTAAAGTTGTGATTATTATCGACTAACAGGTGAAACTTAGAATTATTAAAATCCAATAACCCTTTTAAGAACGACAAACATATGAACAAATTAATTGATAGTTTTTATTTATTTATTCGTGAGTTCTTTTAGAATAACAACTCACACACTCTCTAAGTACTAACCATAATTTTCCTTATCGAACATAGAAATTCAACTCTTATCACTTAAAAAGACCAAATTTTATCCAACATCTTGGTATCACTGGTCAAAATACCTCAACATTATATGAGTCCAAATACGAACCACTAAATAAAGAAAAATTAAAGTAGTCAAATTGTATCCAAGAATTATGAACATCGTTCGACCAATAGTGTAGATCGGTAAGACGAAATGACGGGTTATAAGAAAATCATAGCTAAGTAGCTAAACATGTCACTCAAATTGGACTTGATAAAAGTCCATATTCCCTTTCTATATGTTGGCCCTTTCTAGTTTTCACTTTACCCTTTTTGAGTCAACACACCTTTAAGGTAATTTATTTCCCTCCAATAGCCTTCACGGGTTTCTCATTTAAGTTTAACATAATATAATCGTACTTTTGTTGGAGCGATTATTGTTCCTCTTGCTCTTAACAATGATGGGGTTTATAAAACATTAACACAATTATTTTGAGGAATACATAAAAGTAGGTTAGAACTTTTGAGGATTTATTAAAAATCTTAGTAATTAACGACACACCAACCATCTGGGTCATCGTTGGAAATTATGAAAAATAATATTATATTAATGATTAATATAATACTTAAAAAAGGGTAAATGCACGGTATACTTATTTAGTGATTGAAACAAAATGAATGAGAGATCATAAGTTTTAATTGTGTGTTGGAACTTTAATGTGTGGAAAGTTATTTTTGTCCTATATTAGTGGAGAGATAAATCTTTTGTTGATTTATATTTATAATTCTCTACACGAATGTATTCCTATGTGACAAGTCACACCCAATGGCAACCAGGTGCGAAGCACCCGACACGCGCCCGGGCCCGGGGGCGATGAGCGCAATGTGGCACTTTGATAGCGCACTTTGCACTTCGCATGCTCTCAGTGTGTCTTGGCTTGGTGTTGCCAGCTAGAAAATGTTCAAGTTCCTACTTGTCAGTATATATACAAAGCTTTGTGCTTTGTTTTAGAGACAGAATACTGAAATCGTATGGTTCATACAGCACACACATCAAACGAATTCCCTAACTTTGCGACTCTGCACACTCTTGTTTCAGATATACTTTCAGGTGCTATGCTAATCAAACGAAATCCCTAACTTTGCAACTCTGCACACTCTTGTTTCAGGTGCTAGACTAATCCTGACAGTACAATCTGTTTAGTCTGTTGTACCCTGGGAAACAGACAGGTTCACATGTGTACACCCTGACCCGCAGCGGAATAGGTGATCGGGACATGATTGGGTTAACTCGAGAGCTTATGACTTGCTATTACTTGTTTTAAATAATCATTAATTCATATCAAGTGTCTCACAATACAAAATCCATATAAACAATTACAAACACAAGATGATATTTATAACAAATATATTGCACTAATCCGTTTCTTGTTAACTAAGGCTCATCCTATGTTCAATCTTCTCTTCGTGCCTGTTCACCTGTATCATGTGTAAAAATGGTTTTTTTGGGTCAACAAAGGTTGGCGAGTGAATCTTATTTAAACATTTGAACGAATTAGTTATATGGGTTATATAAATAAAATTATGCATAAACCAAATATGAGTATACGCATATGTAAATCTAACCACAAACCACATAATATCAAAAAATGCACACACAAGCATGACAAATGATGAACAATGAGATCAAGGCTCAATCAAACGGAGCCGATCTAATGAGGCACCTGATGCTCAACTCGTATCCCACGAGGAACTGATGGGCCTAATATGAATGATTGTACGCAACTGACAAAAATGTAAACACACAATACAACAAATAACATTTACATCACACGTTAAATCATATAATGGTAATAGCACAAGTGTTTGAATAAACGAAATATATGAAACAACACATGATACACCCCAAACATGAACAAAAAGAGAAATTTGTAAGGATTCATCACAGTGTTTGCGTTTTTAATCCTTAGTGAAAAACCGCACGAGAATAAGGAGAAATCCCAATTGATAAGCGTGATTTAAGCTAGACAAACGAATGCAACAACAAAAAAGTAAACGTTATGCTAGGCATAGCTAAATGAACGAACATGATATGTTAGACTCGTTGAGCCTAACGAGTCTCTACAAGGCTACGACAAGCCTAAAGGCGAGCCTAAACTAGGCTACCTTAACGAGCCTATGCTCCTTAACTAAGAACCTAAACTAAACTAATTAACCTAAGAAAGCAATAAATAAATGAATATTAAAAAAATAAAAATAAAATAAATAAAAGAACAAAGAAAGGAAGATTACCTCGAAGAAAAACTTTACAGAATGAGAAGAGCTTGAAGGGCAACACCTCCTCGTCGAAAGCGGAAATAAAAACTACTACACCACACCCAAAGGGGTATTGTGCTTGTGGAGCCACCAAATTTGGTCATTCCACTTGTTTATACTCAAACTAGGAGTTGCAAGCTATAAAGAACCAAGTAAAGGTATTTATAGGTGTGAAATTGAGCACAAAATGGTGATTGGGGCGATGTGGGATGACTTTAAAATAAGATTTTCGCATCTTTCAAATCAGCAACAAACACCAAACTTGTTTTCGCGATTCCCGCTTCGTTATAACTCCGTTTCGCACACGGTTTTCGCCTACGTTCATTATTTTCAGAGTACTATCATATGGAAGAGAGTAATCCAACATCCATGGTTTCGAGAATTGGGGTTGAACCTTGGATCTTGATGCGGGTCGAGGGTTATGTTCTAAAACTTGTGTTTGTGATTCCCGTTACGTTGGAGCTCAGTTTTATGCACCATTTGAACCTACTTGATCCTTAGTATACCAAGTATATATTGGAGCTTTGAATGGACCAGAATGATAGCTCAAGGATGGAGAAATGTTAGCAAGAAAGTCACCCGAAAGTCATCTTATGACAAAACTAAGAATACGACATGTAGAGCTTCTTACTTGCTATCGTTTACATCTAAACCCTCCAAAACACAATGTCCTATCTTATGGCATGCATATAATGAAGTTTGAATAATAAGAAGGTTAGGATGTAATGTGTTAGGTATGTTCACGAGGTCTCCAAAGTTTTTGATTAACTTAAGGAATTCTTAGTTTTAGACCTTGAGATATGGAGGGTTGCTTCAAAATACATGGAAATGAATTTACAAGGTTGTTTAAAACATGTATAAGACTATAAATCACCAGATATGATAACATGTATGATCAAAACATATAATCCAAGACATTTTATTGCTTAAACATTAAACAAAATTACGTGGAATATGAAAACGGATCGAGTTACAAAAAGAGTTGGGTTTTAGGATTCATTTGTTTTTTTACGAATGTTACAACATGGGTGGCCCGAAATCTGTTTTAAGCGAAATGTGATTTTCACGTGCCTCAGTCACCGTTCTTTTATGTTTTTCTTTATTTTCTTTGTAATCTGTTATTAGTTTAATTTACATTTTTGTATTGTATTTCCTTTCAGTTTGGTTTTCTTATTCTTTATGTGATGTAATCAGAATTTTGATTAATAAAATTGTTATTTCATTTATTTTGTGAACGATTGTTCTATAGTCACAACTCACGATACCACTTTTTATTTATCATTATTTTACATCCAGAAAATGAGAACAAATAAAAACAAATATTACAGTTCCTTTCCTATAGAAAAATTAGAAAATTGTCCTCCTAGTTTTGAACCAACAAAAATTGGGGTGATTAGTCTGTGTAGTTCAATCTCTTTTTAATTAGTTTGACTGAATAATATGGTAAAAAAAACTAAAATGTTCTTCAATAATTTAATTGTTAAATTACGTAGTGTAAAGATCAAATACAAATGATCACTAGCACTTTCATCTTCTTTATAAAGATAACTAGTGAGTTATACTCGTGCTCTGCGGCGGGGCGACCTAGTTTTTAATGGAAACGTAGACGCAATAGCAATAATGACGTTAATAACAAGAATTTGTTTGATATTGGTTCGATTCATTAAGATACCGACACTTGCCGAAAGAGAAACAAAAAAGTCATGATACGACAAAAAATATAGAGATGTGTTTACATCGATCGAAACAATAAAAACTAACATTAATTTTATACTGACATTGTTCAGTCAGTATTAGACCGTTCGTTTTGTCACCTGTAAAATACCATGTTCAATTGAAACTTAAAAAAGAAAAACAAAAATCGAAAGAGAGAAAAAAAAGAAAAGATAGAAAAGAATTCATAAAAGAAAAAAATCACTGTAGTTAAAAAATTTATAAATTATATCTATAATAATAATTTCTCAATTTCATCCTTTTTAAATGCAAAAAATAATTACCTGCTGTAATTTGAGTACCCAATCCATTATAACCATGGTGTAACTCCAATGCTCCCTCTACCAAACAGGTCCTATATGTAGTAGATGAAAAGGTTAGCACCAAGGAGCACTATGTTGGTATATTTGCCCCCTATAAATTATTTAGTTTGATGATGTTAAAAATTTAAATATATAGGTTAAATACATCTTAAAATGCATATATGTTTAAAAGAATTGGCTTTTTTTGTTAAAATATTTCAAAAACAAAATTTAAAGAAAACACTAAAGGATCATGATCGATGCCACATACAAATCGTGATCAAATGCGAAGTTATGCTTAATACTTAACAATAGACTACGGTCAACACCACACTTGTACCACATAATGACCATACACAAAAAGATAAAAAAGAATCATGCAAAGATAATTATTAGAACTTTTAACATAATACAAAGAAAACCAAGTATTTTTTTTTATTTTTATATAAAAATATTATACTCATATTAAAGATAAAAAAAGCTTGTTATTATGGTGAAATTTAAAAAAATGTCGTATGAAAAAAATTATGGACGTTTTAAATTGATGGAGAAAATTGGCATGTGCCTTGTATGTAGAGAGAGAAAATCAGTAAATGTATAATTCTCTTTACACCCTTCCATTATTTTTTTTCTTCAAAACTAATCTCAACCCTCCAAATCTATAATTAATAGACTAGAATCCTTCTTACCCTTTATATATATATATATATATTGGAGAGTTCAAATGAGAAGAAAATTTTTGTAAGAATAAAAAGAATAACTTTTAAACCAATAGAAATTATTCATTTACTTCATTTAATGTGTTTATTTGATATTATGAAAAATGGCAGATAGGTAAATCTATAATTGTAATTAATTAGCTAATTAATTAAACTTGTAACTCATTTTTTTCATATGCTCTTTCAAGATAAAATAATTTATGGTATAGGACAATTTTCGACATGTGTAGGATAAATTTTAGTAAGTGTAGGATAAATTTTGAAATGTGTAGGGTAAATTTACATGTGTGTAGAATAAATTCCGGTAAATGTAAGATATATGTAGGATAAATTTTGAAATGTGTAAGATAAAATGTTTTTGCTTTATTAATGAGATATAACATAATTAATAAGAGGAGTTATAAACTATTTAATGTTTTACCATTATGCCATTTCTTCCTTTTCTTCTCACATTAAATTTCTTCTCAAATGAACCTTCCCCTATATATATATATATATACACGAGATCAACAGAAAACGCCTCAAAGTGTGAAAACATTGAGAACGATTCTTAGCCACAAGATCTTAGTGGTTGTGGCTTAGATTGACGTGATGGCTTTTTGTAAACACTAGGGAGCCTTGGACCTACCAGGAAGGGTAAAATAGAAAGATCATAACAAGGGTGCACATGCTAATCACACAATATTTAAACATCTACAACTTCTTTTATATGGGATTATTTTTTTAAAATTACACCGCAAAACCCAACGTTTTCATATCTTTCCAATGAGTATACTATTGAAATTAATATATTTTCGAAAAAATGAATTGGGTTTATTACCAGAATGAACAGGATCATTCCTGGTTTTAGAATACATTTTTGTTCCATCTTCAGGCATGCGCGAAAGGGAACGAGCATGACTTTGAGTATTATAACTCAAAACTCGAGGTGCCGGCGAAGCACGGACCTGAGGAGCGTTAACCGGAGCTTGAAAAGCTGGAGTTCCGGTTTGGGCACATAACTGAGCATACATAGCGTTTAGAGTCGCTTGAGATTTGATTAACCACAATAATGGAGTCTCTCCAGGTGGTAAAATCGACGTAACATCAACCTGAGGAGCCGTAGGCGTTACTGGAATACTCTCATGATTAGGATCATACTGAGCATTAGCTTTGCCGGAAGAATCCTCAACTATTTGTCCGTCGACCTGAGGTCCAACAACAACGCGTCGAATCCCTGATCGAGTACCTTGAAAAGATGATCCGTCAGCCATGACGCTGCAGATCTAAGTGAAACGAAACGAAAGGTGAGAGAATCGAAATCGGTGGGCGCCAATGAAGAAACCCTAAATCAACTAGACCAGAGTCAAAGTAGATCTATGGAATGGGCTCTGCATAAAAGGGTTAACCCTCCGTTTGGTTTCACGATGGATGATGAATAGAACAATACTCCGGCTGATCCTGCAAAACAGAACACCGTTAGCTCGCCACGGGGAGAATGGGGGTTCTCTCCGTGACCACCCTCCGGCGTGAGAATAAGTACAGGTAGTCGGAAGTAAGTATTGTAAGTGAGAGAGTAATTGAGAGTGAATACCTTTCCTTGAACTCTAAGTTACTTATTTATAGCCGGTGTTTGGCGCCAAAAAGAGAGATTGTTAACTTTAACGGAATCTTTTGCTATTCCGTTAACGTTTGTTGGCAATCCGTTAGTGCACACAGATCGTGAGCTCATCAGCGGTTAGGGAGGTGCCACGTGTCAACATGAGATCACTACATCTCATAAATGTGAGCATGCCATCACCGTGATCTTCCTCAGCGGTCCAGATGCTGCTATATGGAAATTGGTTATAACCGAAAAGATGCTTGCACAATTGGGTGTTAATGGTTTCTAGAAGGTTTCACAGCTGTTACCCATCTATTATTCGCCACGTGTACATTCTGTTACAACAGAAAAGATGGGCGCAATGTGACGCTTTGATGGCGCACTTTGCACTTCGCACGCTCGCAACGCCGCGAGCCGCCTTTGTGTTTTTTACTGCGCGCGCGGGCTCAGCAAGGCTGCAAGGACCAGGTGGCGCAGACCCAAGAAGGAAACGTGGCAAGGGGCGCGCAGGTACACAGGTAGTGGCGCATGGTGCTCAGTTAGAGTACTCAAGGATCATTGGTAGTCTCATGTATCTAATGACATGTACTAGACCCGACTTAGCATATGCAGTAAGCAGGCTAAGTAGATACACTAGTAATCCAAATGATGATCATTGGAAAGCTATCACACGAGTGCTAAGATACATAAGATACACGAGAGATTACGGATTACATTATACCCGTCATCTAGCAGTGATCGGAGGATACACTGATGCGAACTGGATTTCGGATATAAAGGATCATAGATCGACAAGTGGATATGTATTTACACTTGCGGGAGCAGCTATAGCTTGGAAGTCGTCCAAGCAAACTGTTATAGCTAGATCCACGATGGAATCCGAATTCATCACTTTAGATAAAAGCGGCGAAGAGGCGGAGTGGCTACGTCAATTTGTGGAAGATGTTCCAAGATGGCCAAAGCCGTTGATGGCGATTTGCATACATTGTGACAATACATCAGCGCTTGTGAGAGCACAAAGCTCTGTGTACAATGGCAGATCAAGGCACATTCGACGTAGGCACAATACAGTACGTCAACTAATCTCAACGGGTATTATCTCGGTTGACTATGTGAAGTCAAAAGAGAATATTGCAGACCCGTTAACGAAAGGCTTAAGCAAAGATTTAGTTTATAAGACGTTAAGAGGAATGGGACTAAAGCCCATGGATGAAGGGAATATGAGAGAAACCTAACCTAGTTGACTGGAGATCCCAAGATCTAGGTTCAATAGGCAAACTTAATCATAAACCCAAAGGGAGTCACTGTGGGGGGTGCCCCAAAAGATTCATAAAGGGAGTTATATACTTCCTAGTCCATTCCAATCAGTGACATGAATTAAGGTTATGCATGTTGAGGTTAAGGATTTGAGAAATCAAATTAAGCATGTTGCTTTTAATGATTCGACGAATCACCTATGTTAGAGAGAAGTGTGGTCGCTTTGAATGGATTTGTGGGGAGGCGCAAATCCTAGAGCTCTCGCAGAACCAGGAAAGTGTTCCATGACCATGAACGGACACAACCATGAGGAGTTGACTAAACTAGGGAAAGTATTGTGTGAATGTATATTGTCGCCTACATAAATGGGGGATTGTTCAAAGACACCGCGTCTACAAGACCCTAGGATGCTAAGTATGCTTCACAAAAGAGGGTTCAAATATTACGCCTACCTATCTTGCAATACTTGACTGTTGAATTTGTATCGTTGAAACTTGAAAGGGGAAGATCGATTTCCATTCATGTGGGGGATTGTTGGAATTTTGTGAAAATAGCATTTTCATAAATATAGGAAATGCGTATTTCCTAATTTTGGACGATAAATAAATATTATAAACTTAGGTTTATATAGATATTTATTTCCGGGTTTGTGTTCTATGTTGGAAGAGCTTTGCAACGAACTCAGCCACGTCCAAAACAAAGCTAAGATGAATGAGATATCGATGCTCAAAGTTTGGTGTTTGAAACATTAAATGCTGAAATAATTGGAAAGTAGCATCTTGTCCCACATAGGAGGAGTGATGAAACTTAAAGGGGTATTTAAGTGGGAACACTCATTCCTTATTGTTTCATGGAAGCACACACTAAGTGTACTCGCGAAGGGTGCGGAGCACCCTAACTCGCACTCGCACTCGCACACGCGTGCGCGCGTGGCGTGGGCGATGGGCGCAATGTGACGCTTTGATGGCGCACTTCGCACGCTCGCAACGCCGTGAGCCGCCTTTGTGTTTTTTACCGCGCGCGCGTGGCTCAGCAAAGGCTGCAAGGACCAGGTGGTGCAGACCATAGAAGGCAACGTGGCAAGGGGCGCGCAGGTACACAGGTAGTGGCGCATGGTGCAGGCAATCCAGGTTGCGCCGCAGATGCCTGACGTGCGCGCTCGCAGCGGCCAAAGTGAACCAGTATGGCGCGACTGTGTAGAGCAAGGATGCTCGCGCGGGGATGTGAGCCACACTGGCGCGCGCTCCAGCAGGCTGGCGTATGGAGGCGCGCGCGCGCGACCTACTGCTTCCAGAGTTAATGACAGATCAGTTACACTTCAGCAGTTGAAACAGACGAGTCAAGGGTCTTGACCAGGAATGTAACTGACGAATTAAAGTGCATTAAAGACGTTTAATGCAATTTAATTCGTTGAGTTAAATCTTTTTAACTGTTCCAACACAGATGCAGTATAAATACTGCATTACATCAACACCAGAAGAGACACCGAATCACCAACGAACCCTCTACTCGAAATTCTTCTTCTTCCTCTTTCTTATAGAAAGGTACACCTTCGGTTGAAGAAGCAGGTCCAAGTTCATCTACGTGGTTAGATGAAACACATGATCGACCAGAGGTCGACCAAGGTGACCTTAGACGAAGTAAACGGCCAAGGATTGCAAAATCATTTGGGCCAGACTTCATGAGCTATATGGTTGAGGGTGAGCCCAATACCTATCGCGAAACGGTTTCTTCCGCGGAAGGACCTCAATGGAAAGAAGCAATTAAGAATGAAATTGATTCTGTATTGCAAAATCATACTTGGGAGTTAGTAGATCTTCCACCTGGTTGTAAACCACTTGGATATCGTTGGATATTCAAAAGGAAGATGAAAGCTGATGGAAGTATTGACAAATACAAGGCGAGGCTAGTAACAAAAGGGTTTAGACAAAAACAAGGTCTAGATTACTTTGATACTTACTCACCTGTGACACGAATAACCTCTATAAGATTGGTTCTTGCAATTGCGGCTTTAAGAAATTTGGAAGTTCACCAAATGGATCTAAAAACCGCATTTCTAAACGGCGATTTAGAAGAAGAGATTTACATGGAAAAACCCGAGGGTTTTTCCGCCCCAGGAAAAGAGGGCAAAGTATGTAAATTGGTCAAGTCTTTGTACGGCTTGAAGCAAGCTCCAAAACAATGGCACCAAAAGTTTGATCATGTCATGATTAATAATGGTTTCAAAATAAATGAGTGCGACAAATGTGTTTACTATAAAGACACACCAAGAGGTTATGTGATTTTATGTCTTTATGTGGATGATATGCTTATTGTCACACGCCGACCCGCAGCGGAATAAGAGTCGGGGCATAATTGGGTTATCACCAAAGCTCATGACATTTACTAATATGTTTCATATTTAATAAAGTCAAAGTTACATTTCCAAATATCCAAACATGTTCATACAATACAAAGAAAATAAACCAAACATAACAATCCCAACTCTAAATCATTTTATTCTTCTAGTCCAATCCTATGTGTTCCTAGCTGCTGCTGGTTCACCTGTATCATGTGTAAAAATGGGGCTTTTGGGTCAACATAAGTTGGCGAGTGAACCTTATTAGATAAACATTTATTAATGAATTACTTGTTAGTTTATCAATGAAAAATTGTGCATAATCATAAATGAGCAAATGTAAATAATCAAGCAGTGGCAAATAGCAATCACAACTATAACATACAATAACATATGACAGCATACATGACCATACCAACATCATACGATAAATAACATAAATGAAACTGTGCGATCAAGGCTCAATCAAACGGAGCCGATCGTATTGCATGTACTGAAAATGAAAAATGTCTGTGCGATCAAGGCTCAATCAAACGGAGCCGATCGTATGTGGGCACGCCAGGTTCAACCTCATAATAAAATGGGGAACATGCTCAACGCTCATAATGTAATGGGGAGCGGCGGCCTATGAAATTGCATGTACTGAAAATAATAAATTGCATCCAACAATAACTACACAACATTTGAAACAAACTGAATACACATGTTCATGATATGATATATGCACAATGGTTTAATTATAATATATATAACAAGACACATGATACACCCTAAAACGTGATTAAAAAAGGGAATTTGTAAAGATTCACTCACATTGGTGCGATTGAATGGAGATGATGAGATGCGCACGAATCGGAAGAATTGAACAACGAGATTTTCTAACCTAAATAATAACGGAAAAATATAGTAAATGAGTGGATTTTATTAAGGATTTTAATGAAATTTTTAGATATATTTTTGTGAGTTTAAGGCTATTTTCTATCTTTAAAAATGTTATTTTTAAGTATTTTTAATTGATTTTTAAATTAAATTAAGTAAATAAAAATATAAAAAAATTTGTTTATTTTGCGTTGACCGTTGACCGTTGACCTGTTGACTTGTTGACTTGTTGACCGGTTCGGTCAGCGAAATTGTTTGCGCCGGGTGAGGCTCGAACCCGAGACCTCCCGTACGCGTGCACGCAGCTCTACCAACTGAGCTACGTGTCTAACCCGAAATAATCTTGTTTTTAATTATATTTATATACTAATTCGGTTTAACCAAAATTCTTTTAATTTCAAAAACATTTTAATTCAACGAACCGGTGCCAGGGACGGGTTTCGAACGCGCGACATGTGACTTAGTGTTGCACACAGTCCACCGCTGGACTGTGTGTCTAACCTGGTTAATATCTCGGTTTTTATTATACTTAACAACTAACGGAGTTTACCCGGTTTAGTTTTTAAACAAAAAGGCATGTTATTACATAAGGAGTGTGTGTATCAGGGATCGAACTCGGGACATGCGTATATGTTTTGCACACAGTCCACCGCTGGACTGTGTGTCTAACCCGTTCATATTACTGATTTTAATTAAACTTATAACTTAACTAACTTCGTCTTCTTCATCAAATTTCCGTCGACTGAATCACTGATCCGTTTCTTGTTTTTACGATTATCAAACATTCTTAAGGTTAAAATGAAATGACAGAAACGGTATTGGAAGTAACATACCGTAGGAATGATATATCACAGAATTTCCGGCAATTGCGTCGGCTCTGTTTTTATGCTCTTCAACTGAACAAGACAATTAACTGTTTTTATTAGCTAATCGTGAAATTGAAGTGATTAGCAAATGTTAACAGAGGGTTTGAATGCCCTTACCGATTCTCAGATGAATATAGAGATTTCAGAATTTTTCCGGCGAACTGAAATTAGCTGAATACAGTGCCTGAATTCGATTTCAATTGAAAGGTTTAAGTTAGAAATAGCCTAACAATTGTTGAACTACAATGTTTATTGAAAGATTTACCGTTTGAGGGTGAATACGGTTTTCCGGCGAATTTTGCAGAAAATTCCGGCGAGTTGATTTAAGCGTTCTGACGAACTGAAAGTGTGACGAAAGTGAAATGAAATGTTGGTATGATGTTTCTGAGTCGCGAGAGTGGTCTTGAGTTGAAGTAATTGGGACTTGATTAATTTCGGTTATAAAAACCGATAATAAAGAAAATTGATGTTCAATCACTTCTGAATTGATTAAAATCATCGGTTCATCGGTTATAAAACGTGAATGAGCGACTAATCAAACGATTAGACGATTGAATTGCCGATTTTAGTTTCTCAGTTGGCGCAACCGGTTTAACCGAGTTTGTGTATAAATGTTATTTGTTTCCTAGAGATAACAGAAAACAACAAGTGGCGGAGTGGTGATGTGAGTGTGTGTTAAGTCGTTGGAGTTGTTCTGGCTGACCCGGGTTCGAGTCCCGACAGCAACATATTCTTTTTATTTATTTTGTTTTAACTTTTTATCAAATATAATTTTTATAGTTTAGCTTATTTATTAATTATGTATCATTTTAAATCAAAATAATCATAAATATTCAACGTGACTTTTATAACTTGATATTCGATTACAAAACGGAGCGGGTTTTGAAAACTCATTTTTGACAAATGTTACAGTATCCCCTACTTTTAGGAATTTCTTCCCGAAATTTAAGTATTTGAAGTAGTAGGAAAAAGATGCGGGTATTTTTCACGCATTGAGTCTTCACGTTCCCAAGTAAACTCAGGTCCCCGTTTCGACTCCCAGCGTACCCTAACAATTGGAATGCGACTTCGTCGCAGACGTTTTTCCCCGAAGTCCATGATCTCTACAGGTCTTTCAATAAAATGCATAGATTCATCAATCTGAATATCTTCCAGAGGAATGTGGAGGTTTTCATCAGCGAGGCACTTCTTCAAGTTCGACACGTGGAATGTGGGATGAATCCTGTTGAGTTCTTCTGGTAGATCAAGCTTGTATGCTACAGGACCTACTCTTTCGAGTATCTTGAAAGGTCCTACGTAACGTGGTGCTAGCTTGCCCTTTTGACCAAAAGGAACTACTCCCTTCCACGGTGATACTTTTAAAAGTACATGATCACCAATGTTAAACTCTAAGGGCTTCCGTCGTTTATCTGCATAACTCTTTTGACGACTTTGAGCCGCTAGAAGATTGTTTCAAATTTGATGGATCTTGTCTGTGGTTTCTTGGATCAATTCTGGACCAGTAATTTGAGCTTCCCCAATTTCGTGCCAACATACAGGAGATCGGCACTTACGACCATATAAGGCTTCAAAAGGTGCCATGCCGATGCTTGAATGATAGCTGTTGTTGTACGAAAATTCAACTAATGGTAGGTGGGCGTCCCAATTTCCCTTGAAGTCTATGACACATGCTCGAAGCATATCTTCAAGAGTTTGAATGGTGCGCTTAGACTGTCCATCAGTTTGAGGATGATAGGCGGTACTGAGATCTAATCGCATGCCCATAGCGGATTGTACTGCTTGCCATGTTTGTGAAGTGAAACGACCATCACGATCAGAAATAATGCTTAACGGTACCCCATGTCGGCTTACGATTTCGTTGATATAAATACGGGCAAGCTTTTCGTTCTTGAAATCTTCACGGATAGGAATAAAGTGAGCTGATTTTGTAAGTCGGTCTATAATTACCCATATAGTGTCATACCCACCAGAAGTGCGAGGTAACCCGGTAATGAAATCCATGGTTATATTTTCCCACTTCCATACAGGTATTTCCGGTTGGACCAGAAGTCCTGAGGGTCTTTGGTGCTCAGCCTTCACCTTGGAACATGTAAGGCACTTGGAAACAAAAACGGCAATATCCTTCTTCATTCCAGGCCACCAATAGGTATATCGTAGGTCTTGATACATCTTATCGGCTCCTGGGTGTATAGAATATCGCGTTTTGTGAGCTTCATTCATAAGAATTTCACGAAGATTGTTGTGGTTAGGAATCCAGATACGATCTAGGTAGTACAGAATACCGTCAGATTTAGTTTCAATTTTTAGCTCAGCTTCACAGGACATCTCCTTTCGTACATCTTCTTCCGTTATTGAAACGTGTTGGGCTTCTCGAATTTGATCTTTAATGTCAGTTATAATTTGCGAACATAGAAGACGAATGGAGTTCGCATAACCCTTTCGACTAAGTGCATCAGCCACCACATTTGCTTTACCAGGGTGGTATCTAATTTCACAGTCGTAGTCATTTAGAAGTTCGACCCATCTTCGTTGCCTCATGTTTAACTCCTTTTGATTGAAGATATGTTGAAGACTCTTGTGGTCAGTGTATATTTCACACTTAGTACCATAGAGATAATGTCTCCATATCTTAAGAGCGAACACAACGGCTCCAAGTTCTAGGTCATGAGTGGTGTAGTTCTTTTCATGTGTCTTGAGTTGTCTCGAAGCATAAGCTATGACTTTTCATCTTTGCATTAGAACGCAACCTAATCCTTGCCCTGACGCGTCGCAATAGACTACAAAATCATCACAACCTTCAGGAAGAGTGAGGATTGGTGCATCACAAAGTTTTTTTTAAGAGTTTGAAAGGCTTCTTCTTGCTTGGGTCCCCATATGAAAGGTTTTCCCTTATGAGTTAAAGCCGTGAGTGGTACAGCAATGCGAGAGAAGTTTGAAATGAACCGACGATAATAGCCAGCTAGACCAAGGAAAGATCTTACTTCAGTTGGTGTACGTGGAGCTTGCCATTCTTGAACCGCTTTGATCTTTGAAGGGTCGACATGTATTCCCTTGTTATTGACTACATGCCCGAGGAATTGCACCTCTTTTAACCAGAATTCACATTTGGAGAATTTGACATAAAGCTTTTCCTTTTCTAGAAGTGCAAGGATGAGTCGAAGATGACGCTCATGATCAGATTTAGATTTTGAATAAATAAGAATATCGTCGATGAAGACTATAACAAATCGATCAAGATAAGGTTTGCAGACTCTGTTCATTAGGTCCATGAAGACAGCTGGTGCGTTGGTTAAACCAAATGGCATAACCATGAATTCATAGTGGCCATAACGAGTTCGAAAAGCAGTCTTAGGGACGTCTTCTTCATGCACTCTAAGTTGATGATAGCCAGATCGAAGGTCGATTTTTGAAAAGTAGCTGGCACCTTGTAGTTGGTCAAGAAGATCATCAATGCGAGGTAAAGGATAGCTATTCTTGATTGTTAACTTGTTGAGCTCTCTGTAGTCGATGCACATACGAAACGATCCATCTTTCTTCTTTACAAAAAGGACGGGTGCACCCCAAGGCGACGAGCTAGGACGTATAAATCCCTTGTCAGTCAACTCTTGTAATTGACTGGCTAGCTCTTGCATTTCAGAGGGGGCTAACCTATAAGGAGACTTTGCAACTGGTGTAGCACCAGGTATAAGATCAATACGGAATTCGACGTCTCTAACTGGAGGAAGTCCTGAAATGTCGTCAGGAAAAACTTGCGGGAAGTCTTTTACTACAGGAATGTCTTCAAGTTTCTTCTCCATGGTTCGCTTTTTGATGATATGAGCTAAAAACGCGACATAATTCTTGCGAAGATATTTTTGAGCTTGAAGACAAGACATTAAGCTGAGCCCTTTCGACGAGGTTTCTCCAATGATTCGAAGAGTCTGACCGTTTGAAAGAGGAATACGAATAAATTTTTCACGACATACAACTTCTGCCTGATGTTGACTGAGCCAATCCATACCGATTATGATATCAAAACTTCCCAGCTTCATAGGAATAAGGTCGACTGAGAAATCGTGGTCGTTTAAGGTGAGTGTACAGTTGCGTATAATAGAGTTTAATGAAACTGGTTTCCCGTCCACAACTTCTACCGTTATGGATTCCGTGAGCTTATCCCGATTTTTGCTTAAGATAGGTTCAAATTCTAAAGACACAAAACTTCTATCCGCACCAGTATCAAATAACATAGATGCATATCTACCATTTATAAGGAACGTACTGTTAACCACATTGCCGTCAGCTCTAGCCTGATTCGCGTTAATATTGAAAGCTCTTCCTCTAGCAGGTGGAGGAGCTTGGTTCGCTTGATTCACCGGGTTGGCTTGGGCCTGAGCATGAATAATATTTACCAACCTTGGACAAGTGTTTCTGAAGTGGCTTGGGTCTCCGCAATTGTAGCAAGCCCGCATAGGTTGGCCCATAGGATAATTGGGTTGGTAGTATGTTTGGGCTAAATGTTGGGTGGGTGGTAATGGTAGGGGTTGTTGGGCTTGACCCATTAACTGTTGGTGGGTTTGGGTTAAAGGTTGGTGGCGGTTCGTTCGTTGAGGCATGCGGCAGGTTTGAACAGTATGACCCGCACGACCGCAGCCGGTGCAATATTGGCAGGGATGATCAGGGGAATGGTGATATTGGCAACGGTTGCATTTTGGTAGCGGGCCAGTGTAAGGTCTTCTGTATGGTGCGGGTGAAGGAGTGACTTGAGTAATGGGTGCAGCAGGAATAGGGGAGTTGGTTTGAGTAACTGCAAAATTTCTGGTGTTGCGCTTCCTCTTGTTAGCAAACTTAGAGGAAGAGATGGGATGGTTTGAAGTTTGACCCTCAACAGGGGCTTTCTTTTTCTCTTCCTTAAACTTCCCGTTGCGAATTCGGTTCTCGGTCAGTTGAGTTGCTAGCTCCATAGCAGCTTCAAGTGTTACTGGTGAGATGCTGAGAACTGAATCTTGAATTTTCGAGGGAAGTCCTCGAATATAATGCTCGATCAGACGATAGGTTGGGGTGAACAAATTTGGAACCATCTGGTTCAACTCCAAGAACCTCTTGTTATAGGTGGTGTTATCACCCTCCTTTTGCTTTAGAGAATGAAATTCGTCCTCCAGCTTTTTAATTTCACTCCTAGGACAGAAGCGCCTAGTCATGATTTCCCTTAACTCCTCCCAAGTTAAGGCCATTGCATCTTCAGTTCCCCTCTTCCCTTTCTCAGTATTCCACCAAGTGAGAGCTACCCCAAATAGTCTCCCGGTAGCGTATCGAACCTTGCGATCCTCAGGACAATCGCAGTTTAGAAAGGTGTTTTCCATCTCCTCGAACCAATGTAGGAGAGCAGTGACACCCTCGGTCCCTTCAAATTTAGGAGGATCACAAGACTTGAAATGTTTGTATGAACACTTGCTGGTAGGAGGGTTGTCGATGTTCTGGTCATGTTGTTGGGGAGGGTTAGTAGGATTTGTAGCGAGGGCTTGTTGAAACTTGGACCACAATGTCAGGCAGTATCGTGGCCATTTGTTTCGCGATCTGTGTGGCCAAGCGTTCCTGAGACCTTCCTGATCTTTTACCCCTTCGTTGCTGTCTAGACGACATCTACAGGATCATACAATGAGAAGATTGTGAGTTTATGGTGTCTTTTTAGGTGTCATGTGTCTTTAAGAAAATGAAAATAACATAAATATCAATAATGCAACTACATCCATAGGATGTCTTGGGTTTGCTCATGTTGGGCCTCAAATGTCTCCCATACCTTCACCTATATAGTCATGTGGGCCCCCATGGCTATTGGCTTGGTAGGATTCACATTAGTATTGGCAATTTAACACTCGCATCACCCGAATGCAAACCACAAAATATGTTCATGAGATGTTTGGCCGGAACGTGTCCAGGTGTAGACACAATGACAACTCAAAGTGGGGTTAGCTCACACGACGTTTGGTATAGCATGCTTTGGCCTAATAGGTACTTCGTACTCTCATCGTTAGTCCCCAGGTAGGCAAACTGGTCCTTTATTTTGGATTTATACGAATGCCAGCCTAGACAGGACGTTCCGACTACCGGTACTGGTACCCTTCCAGTTACTACATGCCCGTCATGAGAACTCACTTTGATGAGATTTGAAAACACAAAAATCATTGTAAAAGCAATCATGATGTGGTGTGTGCTTTCATGGATGTGATATGTTATGAGTATATGATTCATGACAGGCATTATATGATAATACATACTTATGAGCATGCTTGCATAATATTGAATGTAACATTTAACATAAAACATATAAACATCATGAAATTTGGCATGTAACACACAAAAATCTTATAAGTTTCTAATCAACTATAGTATAGGCTCTAAAGGTCTAATAATCTATCCTATATCCCTATAGTCATGGCTCTGATACCAATCTGTCACACCCCGACCCGCAGCGGAATAAGAGTCGGGGCATAATTGGGTTATCACCAAAGCTCATGACATTTACTAATATGTTTCATATTTAATAAAGTCAAAGTTACATTTCCAAATATCCAAACATGTTCATACAATACAAAGAAAATAAACCAAACATAACAATCCCAACTCTAAATCATTTTATTCTTCTAGTCCAATCCTATGTGTTCCAAGCTGCTGCTGGTTCACCTGTATCATGTGTAAAAATGGGGTTTTTGGGTCAACATAAGTTGGCGAGTGAACCTTATTAGATAAATATTTATTAATGAATTACTTGTTAGTTTATCAATGAAAAATTGTGCATAATCATAAATGAGCAAATGTAAATAATCAAGCAGTGGCAAATAGCAATCACAACTATAACATACAATAACATATGACAGCATACATGAACATACCAACATCATACGATAAATAACATAAATGAAACTGTGCGATCAAGGCTCAATCAAACGGAGCCGATCGTATTGCATGTACTGAAAATGAAAAATGTCTGTGCGATCAAGGCTCAATCAAACGGAGCCGATCGTATGTGGGCACGCCAGGTTCAACCTTATAATAAAATGGGGAACATGCTCAACGCTCATAATGTAATGGGGAGCGGCGGCCTATGAAATTGCATGTACTGAAAATAATAAATTGCATCCAACAATAACTACACAACAGTTGAAACAAACTGAATACACATGTTCATGATATGATATATGCACAATGGTTTAATTATAATATATATAACAAGACACATGATACACCCCAAAACGTGATTAAAACGGGGAATTTGTAAAGATTCACTCACATTGGGTGCGATTGAATGGAGATGATGAGATGCGCACGAATCGGAAGAATTGAACAACGAGATTTTCTAACCTAAATAATAACGGAAAAATATAATAAATGAGTGGATTTTATTAAGGATTTTAATGAAATTTTTAGATATATTTTTTGAGTTTAAGGCTATTTTTTATCTTTAAAAATGTTATTTTTAAGTATTTTTACTTGATTTTTAAATTAAATTAAATAAATAAAATATAAAAAAATTTGTTTATTTTGCGTTGACCGTTGACCTGTTGACTTGTTGACCGGTTCGGTCAGCGAAATTGTTTGCGCCGGGTGAGGCTCGAACCCGAGACCTCCCGTACGCTGCACGCAGCTCTACCAACTGAGCTACGTGTCTAACCCGAAATAATCTTGTTTTTAATTATATTTATATACTAATTCGGTTTAACCAAAATTCTTTTAATTTCAAAAACATTTTAATTCAACGAACCGGTGCCAGTGACGGGTTTCGAACGCGCGACATGTGACTTAGTGTTGCACACAGTCCACCGCTGGACTGTGTGTCTAACCTGGTTAATATCTCGGTTTTTATTATACTTAACAACTAACGGAGTTTACCCGGTTTAGTTTTTAAACAAAAAGGCATGTTATTACATAAGGAGTGCGTGTATCAGGGATCGAACTCGGGACATGCGTATATGTTTTGCACACAGTCCACCGCTGGACTGTGTGTCTAACCCGTTCATATTACTGATTTTAATTAAACTTATAACTTAACTAACTTCGTCTTCTTCATTCAAATTTCCGTCGACTGAATCACTGATCCGTTTCTTGTTTTTACGATTATCAAACATTCTTAAGGTTAAAATGAAATGACAGAAACGGTGTTGGAAGTAACATACCGTAGGAATGATATATCACAGAATTTCCGGCAATTGCGTCGGCTCTGTTTTTATGCTCTTCAACTGAACAAGACAATTAACTGTTTTTATTAGCTAATCGTGAAATTGAAGTGATCAGCAAATGTTAACAGAGGGTTTGAATGCCCTTACCGATTCTCAGATGAATATAGAGATTTCAGAATTTTTCCGGCGAACTGAAATTAGCTGAATACAGTGCCTGAATTCGATTTCAATTGAAAGGTTTAAGTTAGAAATAGCCTAACAATTGTTGAACTACAATGTTTATTGAAAGATTTACCGTTTGAGGGTGAATACGGTTTTCCGGCGAATTTTGCAGAAAATTCCGGCGAGTTGATTTAAGCGTTCTGACGAACTGAAAGTATGACGAAAGTGAAATGAAATGTTGGTATGATGTTTCTGAGTCGCGAGAGTGGTCTTGAGTTGAAGTAATTGGGACTTGATTAATTTCGGTTATAAAAACCGATAATAAAGAAAATTGATGTTCAATCACTTCTGAATTGATTAAAATCATCGGTTCATCGGTTATAAAACGTGAAGGAGCGATTAATCAAACGACTAGACGATTGAATTGCCGATTTCAGTTTCTCAGTTGGCGCAACCGGTTTAACCGAGTTTGTGTATAAATGTTATTTGTTTCCTAGAGATAACAGAAAACAACAAGTGGCGGAGTGGTGATGTGAGTGTGTGTTAAGTCGTTGGAGTTGTTCTGGCTGACCCGGGTTCGAGTCCCGGCAGCAACATATTCTTTTTATTTATTTTGTTTTAACTTTTTATCAAATATAATTTTTATAGTTTAGCTTATTTATTAATTATGTATCATTTTAAATCAAAAAAATCATAAATATTCAACGTGACTTTTATAACTTGATATTCGATTACAAAACGGGGCGGGTTTTGAAAACCCGTTTTTGACAAATGTTACACTTATCATTGGGAGTAACGATCATATGATCAACTCAACTAAAGACATGTTGAAAGCGAGGTTTGACATGAAAGACATGGGCTTAGCGGATGTGATTCTTGGTGTAAAAATCACTAGAACGCAAGATGGTCTTATCTTAAGTCAAACTCACTACGTGGACAAGATCCTTGGGAAATTCAATTCGGAAGATACGAGTATAGCTCGAACTCCGATTGATAATACTCAACGTCTAAGGAAAAATAGAGGCGAAGGAGTTGCTCAGTTAGAGTACTCAAGGATCATTGGTAGTCTCATGTATCTAATGACATGTACTAGACCCGACTTAGCATATGCAGTAAGCAGGCTAAGTAGATACACTAGTAATCCAAATGATGATCATTGGAAAGCTATCACACGAGTGCTAAGATACATAAGATACACGAGAGATTACGGATTACATTATACCCGTCATCTAGCAGTGATCGGAGGATACACTGATGCGAACTGGATTTCGGATATAAAGGATCATAGATCAACAAGTGGATATGTATTTACACTTGCGGGAGCAGCTATAGCTTGGAAGTCGTCCAAGCAAACTGTTATAGCTAGATCCATGATGGAATCCGAATTCTTCGCTTTAGATAAAAGCGGTGAAGAGGCGGAGTGGCTACGTCAATTTGTGGAAGATGTTCCAAGATGGCCAAAGCCGTTGACGGCGATATGCATACATTGTGACAATACATCAGCGCTTGTGAGAGCACAAAGCTCTATGTACAATGGCAGATCAAGGCACATTCGACGTAGGCACAATACAGTACGTCAACTAATCTCAACGGGTATTATCTCGGTTGACTATGTGAAGTCAAAAGAGAATATTGCAGACCCGATAAAGAAAGGCTTAAGCAAAGATTTAGTTTATAAGATCAAGAGGAATGGGACTAAAGCCCATGGATGAAGGGAATATGAGAGAAACCTAACCTAGTTGACTGGAGATCCCAAGATCTAGGTTCAATAAGCAAACTTAATCATAAACCAAAAGGGAGTCACTGTGGGGGTGCCCCAAAAGATTCATAAAGGGAGTTATATACTTCCTAGTCCATTCCAATCAGTGACATGAAGTAAGGTTAAGCATGTTGAGGTTAAGGACTTGAGGAAATCAAATTAACCATGTTGCTTTTAATGATTCGACGAATCACCTATGTTAGAGAGAAGTGGGGTCGCTTCGAACGAATTTGTGGGAAGGCGCAAATCCTAGAGCTCTCGCAGAACCAGGAAAGTGTTCCATGACCATGAACGGACACAACCATGAGGAGTTGACTAAACTAGGGAAAGTATTATGTGAATGTATATTGTCGCCTACATAAATGGGGGATTGTTCAAAGACACCGCGTCTACAAGACACTAGGAGGCTAAGTATGCTTCCCAAAAGAGGGTTCAAAGGTTAAGCCTACCTATCTTGCAATACTTGACTGTTGAATTTGTATCGTTGAAACTTGAAAGGGGAAAGATCGATTTCCATTCATGTGGGGGATTGTTGGAATTTAGTGAAAATAGCATTTTCATAAATATAGGAAATGCGTATTTCCAAATTTTGGACGATAAATAAATATTATAAACTGAGGTTTATATAGATATTTATTTCCGGGTTTGTGTATGTTGGAAGAGCTTCGCAACGAACTAAACCACGTCCAAAACGGAGCTAAGATGAATGAGATATCGATGCTCAAAGTTTGGTGTTTGAAACATTAAATGCTGAAATAATTGGAAAGTAGCATCTTGTCCCACATAGGAGGAGTGATGAAACTTAAAGGGGTATTTAAGCGGGAACACTCATTCCTTATTGTTTCATGGAAGCACACACTAAGTGTACTCGCGAAGGGTGCGGAGCACCCTAACTCGCACTCGCACTCGCACTCGCACACGCGTGCGCGCGTGGCGTGGGCGATGGGCACAATGTGACGCTTTGATGGCGCACTACACACGCTCGCAACGCCGCGAGCCGCCTTTGTGTTTTTTACCGCGCGCGCGTGGCTCAGCAAAGGCTGCAAGGACCAGGGGGCGCAGACCCTAGAAGGCTACGTGGCAAGGGGCGCGCAGGTACACAGGTAGTGGCGCATGGTGCAGGCAATCCAGGTTGCGCCGCAGATTCCTGAAGTGCGCGCGCGCAGCGCACCAAAGTGAACCAGGATGGCGCGACTGTGTGGCGTGACCAGATAGGTTCCCTGGTGACGTGGCGTGCGCGCGCAAGGGCCGCCGCACCAATAGGCTCGCGCAAGGATTTGAGCCATACCGGCGCACGCACAATAGGAGTGTGGAGCAAAGATGCTCGCTCGGGGATGTGAGCCACACTGGCGCACGCAACAGCAGGCTGGCGTATAGAGGCGCGCGCGCGACCTGCTGCTTCCAGAGTTAATAACCGACCAGTTACACTTCAGCAGTTGAAACAGACGAATCAAGGGTCTTGACCAGGAATGTAACTGGCGAATTAAAGTGCATTAAAGACATTTAATGCAATTTAATTCGTTGAGTTAAATCTTTTTGACTGTTTCAACACAAATGCAGTATAAGTACTGCATTACATCAACACCAGAAAAGACACCGAATCACCAACGAACCCTCTACTCGAAATTCTTCTTCTTCCTCTTTCTTGCAGCAAGGTACACCTTCGGTTGATGAAGCAGGTCCAAGTTCATCTACGTGGTTAGATGAAACACATGATCGACCAGAGGTCGACCAAGGTGACCTTAGACGAAGTAAACGGCCAAGGATTGCAAAATCATTTGGGCCAGACTTCATGAGCTATATGGTTGAGGGTGAGCCCAATACCTATCGCGAAGCGGTTTCTTCCGCCGATGGAGCTCAATGGAAAGAAGCAATTAAGAATGAAATTGATTCTATATTGCAAAATCATACTTGGGAGTTAGTAGATCTTCCACCTGGTTGTAAACCACTTGGATATCGTTGGATATTCAAAAGGAAGATGAAAGCTGATGGAAGTATTGATAAAAACAAGGCGAGGCTAGTAATAAAAGGGTTTAGACAAAAACAAGGTCTAGATTACTTTGATACTTACTCACCTGTGACACGAATAACCTCTATAAGATTGGTTCTTGCAATTGCGGCTTTAAGAAATTTGGAAGTTCACCAAATGGATGTAAAAAACCGCATTTCTAAACGGCGATTTAGAAGAAGAGATTTACATGGAAAAACCCGAGGGTTTTTCCGCCCCAGGAAAAGAGGGCAAAGTATGTAAATTGGTCAAGTCTTTGTACGGCTTGAAGCAAGCTCCAAAACAATGGCACCAAAAGTTTGATCATGTCATGATTGACAATGGTTACAAAATAAATGAGTGCGACAAATGTGTTTACCATAAACACCAAGAGGTTATGTGATTTTATGTCTTTATGTGGATGATATGCTTATCATTGGGAGTAACGATCATATGAAAAACTCAACTAAAGACATGTTGAAAGCGAGGTTTGACATGAAAGACATGGGCTTAGCGGATGTGATTCTTGGTGTAAAAATCACTAGAACGCAAGATGGTCTTATCTTAAGTCAAACTCACTACGTGGACAAGATCCTTGGGAAATTCAATTCGGAAGATACGAGTATAGCTCGAACTCCGATTGATAATACTCAACGTCTAAGGAAAAATAGAGGCGAAGGAGTTGCTCAGTTAGAGTACTCAAGGATCATTGGTAGTCTCATGTATCTAATGACATGTACTAGACCCGACTTAGCATATACAGTAAGCAGGCTAAGTAGATACACTAGTAATCCAAATGATGATCACTGGAAAACTATCACACGAGTGCTAAGATACATAAGATACACGAGAAGTTACGGATTACATTGTACCCGTCATCCAGTAGTGATCGGAGGATACACTGATGCGAACTGGATTTCGGATATAAAGGATCATAGATCGACAAGTGGATATGTATTTACACTTGCGGGAGCAGCTATAGCTTGGAAGTCATCCAAGCAAACTGTTATAGCTAGATCCACGATGGAATCCGAATTCATCGCTTTAGATAAAAGCGGCGAAGAGGCGGAGTGGCTACGTCAATTTGTGGAAGATGTTCCAAGATGGCCAAAGCCGTTAACGGCGATATGCATACATTGTGGGCGATGGGCGCTTTGATGGCGCACTTTGCACCAAAGTGAACCAGATGCCTGACGTGCGCGCGCAGCGCACAAAGTGAACCAGTATGGCGCGACTGTGTGGCGTGACCAGATAGGTTCCCTGGTGACGTGGCGTGCGCGCGCAAGGGCCGGCGCACCTGTAGGCTCGCGCAAGGATGTGAGCCATACTGGCGCACGCACAATAGGACTGTGGAGCAAGGATGTGAGCCACACTGGCGCGCGCTCCAGCGGGCTGGCGTATAAAGGTGCGCGTGCGCGCGACCTGCTGCTTCCAGAGTTAATGACAGATCAATTACACTTTAGCAGTTGAAACAGACGAGTCAAGGGTCTTGACCAGGAATGTAACTGACGAATTAAAGTGCATTAAAGACGTTTAATGCAATTTAATTCGTTGAGTTAAATCTTTTTGACTGTTTCAACACAGATGCAGTATAAATACTGCATTACATCAACACCAGAAGAGACACCGAATCACCAACGAACCCTCTACTCGAAATTCTTCTTCTTCCTCTTTCTTGCAGCAAGGTACACCTTCGGGTTGCGTCATCTCCGGCAGTGCAACTGCTTAGGCTGTTGTATCCTGGAAACAAACGAGTTCTCTTGGGAGACTCGAAATTTGTTTTAAGAGACCCGTGTCTAACACGATCCTCAGCCAAAAACTTCATCTTTTGTTGAAGTTTTGTTCTTGTATTTTCTTTATTTCAGTTGTAATCCGTACTATAATTTACCGCTTTCTTTATTTTTCTGTTTGTGTAATTCAGTTAAATAATTTTTATTTATTTTATGCGAACGGTTCCCACACAAATAACATAGGAAACATAGGATCCAAGACTTTTCACGATTAGGTCTAGTGATGGATCTAAAATAATATTTTGTTTATCCCAAATAAGAATTTGAGATCTAAATGTATCTTGCTATTTTGCTCACGAATATCTAAATAAAGCTAAAATGGGGCCTAATCCTAATTTTATAGTTTGTTTTGGGTGTCCAAAATGATTGAGACGACCCTGCCTCTAATCTTATTGGCGATCACTTGAAGAGGGGATGTTAAAAAGTCAGGCAAAAAATATAATCGCCCCTTTGAAAGTTTATAAATCGGTAATCAGAGAGTGTTCTATTGATTCTAAATTGTGATGCAAAATACAAATGAGTGCAATCAAAAATATATACAGAGCAGACAATTACTCCCTGATACACGGAAGATAAAAAGGAAAGAAATATTAGAAAATATGCAACGGATGTTATGGAGGGAAAATAAAGAAATCATTACTCCCTTAAGTTGGAGTGTGAAGATTTTGAACACCCAACTTGTCGAGTAAAAATCGAATTTGTTGGGTCCCTAATGCCTTCGTGAATAGGTCAGCAATTTGGGATTTGGTATGAATGTTTAGAGGTTGAATCTCCTGCGACTCCACTATCTCTAGTATAAAGAAACAATCATTTTCAACATGTTTTGTGCGTTCATAAAACACAAGGTTCTTTGCAATATGACGTGCAACTTGGTTATCACAAAATAGAGTTTACCCATTTTGAGTAACATCCAACTCCTTTGACAATCCATCTCAATTCTCATCCATATTAAGTATCCAATTGTGGTTACTATGGCCCAATATACTTCCTCAGCAAACGAGTGAGACATAACCGATTGTTTCTTTTACTTCCACGAGATTGGTGATCCCCCTAGAAGTAAGAGTAACCCAAATCACTATACTCATTTTATTGTTCCATTTATTTAGAATATTTATTATCTCTATTTTAGGGTGATTTGGTCATTTGATTTATCTCCTATATTCGTGCGTTAATTCTTATGGATTAATTTTTTGCAACCTGTGAGTAGATCTTTTACTTATCCCCTTTTTGTCATTAAATATTTTTGGGGTGTGTCATGTTTCTTGTTTCTTATTTCTTATGTTTCTAATTAAATCAACAACATGCAAAATCAACGTGTCGCTATGTGTTTGAAACTTATGTTTCTATTGTTTCTAATTTCTAGTTTTATTGTTCTTGTTTCTATTGGTTCTAGTATCTATTGTTGCATGTACGTGTATATATGTGTTTACTCGCTTTGTGTCACAGGTTTCTATTGTGGATCCACAGCTGACTAGGTTCGCTCTTGGGGCTTAAATCTCATTTTCTATGTTGTTTCATTTTTTGCTGATGTGGTTGTTTGTTGTTGTTATTGTGGTGATTATTGTTATTGTGAGATAATATGGATGTTTCTGCTACACTTGAAATTGCATGATATAGGTACAAAAGTATGAGATAGAGTTGAAGAAAAAGACACGTAGGACATGCCTTAGTTTAATAGATAGAGTTTTATTTTATTGTTGGTTAAATTGAATATTGTATGATTTATTTGTGATTTACATATAAAGTGTGACAAATTTAAATTGGATCACGTTTTAAATATTAAACTTATAATAGTTGTTATGAGCTATGGACGATCATCATGCCCCGTATCATTCTGCTACGGATCGGGATGTAACATCTTTTTCTTAGTTTGAGAACGTGATGACTTTTATCAAATCCGTCTGTAAATCTTTGTGATGATTTTGAAAGAAAAAAAATGGATGGTGCAGACCCGATCTGTATGTTGGCCGACAATCTAGATGGAAACTATCGTTTCAACCATAAAATGCAACCATGGCAGATTGGGCATAATAACCTGACCAAAAAACTTGGACTCTTGTTATTTGATTTATTTGATATTTTTAATCATATTTCAAATGTGTTGGTATTTTTTATATTTCTTGATAAGTAATTTTTTATAGATGTTATGTAGAATTTTATGGTTGTTGAGATACATAAAATGTAGTAAAAGTGTGTAACGATGTGGAGTGAGTTTGTATATTAGGTTATATGATGTGGAACAAAGTTTCTATGGGCTTTATCACGTTACGTAGACGACACGTCAACAGGGGCTTTATTGCTAACTGTCATGTGTTGTGATAAAGCCCCATAAAACCGTTGTCATCATTACACGATTGTTTTTCTATTTTAGATTTATTTATAAATTAATAAAACATATAAAAACAAAAGTTCTTAAAAAATTAAGATAAAACATAAGAAGTACAATTAATCTAGAATAAAAAAATTACAAACCAACTTAATTAAAAGCAATACTTAAAAAATTACTTAATTAAAATAAACGTCTTAATTAAAAATGATCCCGCAAAATTCTCCAAGCCGAAAGATGTTGGAACTTGACACGTGTCGTGTCAATCACGTCATCTTCAGTTAAATCCTCATCGCCGTTCAAGGCATTGATAAAGAGTCTCTCAAATCTCCCACACATTATTCGAATCATCGTAAACCTACCAGTAATGTGATGCACATTACGATTGTTTGCACCCACTTGTTGATAAAAGTGTGGCAAAACCGCGTTCCAGACCGTTACAAAATCTAGAGGCTACCCTTGCTAAGCGACATGCGCCCAATTCGTAGCCAAAACGATGTCCTCTTCCTTGGTCCATCAGCGCGCCATTTTAATTTTGTTGAACAAAAAAATTAAGAGAGTTGACTCACCAGCACGCTATTTGAATTCTGTTGGCGCTCGTTATCTCCCTTGCGATGCCTTCCATGGCGCCCCCATAGCACCTCTGCAACGGTGTAGGGGGAGCTATGCGACTTATGTGAACAGAGGAGCGGTTCGACACCATCCAACCTTTTGGAAAAAAGTTGGTGTTTTTTAAATAAGTCTGAAATCTGATGTGACGTTAAAGTAAATATTTCAACATTGTGGATGTTCTAATATTTTAAAGGTACATAAGTAAAAGTTATTAATACTTTAAAAAACGAAAATAGAAGCTCACTAAATTCTAAAGTTTAAGATAAGAAAAATGAAATAGTGAGACATGATCCATATTCCAAAAGAAATAGCAAATTATACGACTCAATTAATCATATAAACAAAACTACACTTAAAAGGAAGCTCCCCATGGCACCTCTTCAACGGTGTAGGGGGCGCTATGCGACTTATGTGAACAGAGGCGCAGTTCGACACCATCCAACCTTTTGGAAACAAAAAAAAGTGATATTTTTTAGATAAGTCTGAAATCTGATGTGATACTAAGGTGGCGGTTTATGAAAATCTTAAATATTTCAACATTGTGTGAATAAAAAAAAAGTTAAATAGTGAGACATGATCAAATTCCAAACCATATAGCAAATTATACGACTCGATAAAACATATAAACAACACTATACTTAAAAGGGAAGCCATTGTGATAAATAAAAGTGAGATAATAATTCGGTTTTAGCAAATAGCACCTATAAAAATAATGTTTATATATAAACTACTTAAATAATGAGAAAAGGGAGAGAAAGGGATAACCAACGATGGAAGCATTGGTGGTTGATTGGTACATAGCAAAGGGATTATGTACGGAGGTTTACTTTGTGTCTCCACTACTGATTTTTTATGATCTTTATTCATGGATTAATATTTTGTACTTCCCTATTATTTCTCATACAATTATTAACCAATATAAGCACTTGTAATGAAGTGTTATCATAATTAGTACTATTTGTTATTATTTATGTTTACCATGACCTTAAAATCCGTTATATATATTTTGATAATATGGTCTAACCCGCTTAGTAGAGGATCTTTTAAAGGGGGTCTCTAGATTCAAACCTTCGAAAGAGTGTAATTTATAGTAGAAGTAACATTTGCCATTAAAAAATATCTAATACTAATAAAAAAATTCAAATAATATCAAATGATATTCTTTTTTTCAATCAATTATAATATTTATAATTAATATACCTTTTCAATTAATATATAAACACCACTTAGCATTATTTTAATTCCTATTATTTTTTAATTAATATACCTTTTAATTTATAAGCCGTACATAGTTTTTTTATTACTAATGATAATGATAATAATAATTACTTGAATTCCTGAAGATGGGTAGATAATGATGTTAATGCTGAATTTATAAATGTCGAGTGAGTAATATGAAATCGCAGAAATTACGTACTGTAATAATTTCGTGAAACATGATAACTTAAATAGGATAAATATAGTAATTTGTATTTATATATGTTATTATATTTAATAATATTATATTATATATCAATAATATTATTCTTAAATTGAAGAAAGAGTAAACTACAATTTTGTTCTATGAGGTTTTGTTACTTTTACCACTTTAGTCCAAATTTGAAATATTTTGCATCTAAGTCCCTATGGCTTCATATATTTTTTTGCCATTTTGGTTCAAAAATAAAATCAGCTCGTATTTCTCAAATCAAATCCTGGTTTTTTGTCCTTTTTCTCAGGTGTAAAATGGTCATTATGAATTTTATAAAATTAATTAATCTCTCTCTCAACTTACTCTCTCCCCCTCTCTTTCTCCCTCTCTTCTCTCTCCCTCTCTCCTTTTTTAACATCACCGTCACCATGAATTCCTGACCACCTTCACCTCCTCCCCCCTTCTAAGTACCGCCACCACTACTTCCTCACCATAGCCGCCACCACCACCCCCTTCTCACCACATCCACAGTTCCCCTCCTAAACACCACCACCACTACCACCTCCTTCTCACCACATCCATCGTTCCCCTCCTCAACACCACCGCCTCCACCACCTCCTTCTCACCACAGCCACCATCTCCTTCTTCTCACCACAGCCACTGTTCCCCTTCTCAACATCACCTAATCACCATCATCATCCCCTTTTCCCCAAAATCAAAATCCTAAATCCAATCGTCTATTAACCAAATCCAAAATCAAAACCCTAAATGGACTCATCAGACGACGAAGGACAAGAATACCTCTTCAAAGTCGTCATCATCGGCGACTCGGCCGTCGGAAAATCAAACCTCCTCTGTCGATACGCTCGCAACGAGTTCAATCCGCACTCAAAGGCCACAATTGGCATCAAGTTTCAGACTCAGAGCATGGAGATCGACGGAAAAGAAGTTAAGGCCACACTCTGCCAACCGTTTCTTACTGTCCACCGTTCAGGAGTTCATGGTGGCGGTGATGCTAGAGAGAGAAGAAAGGAAGAGAGAGTGGGGAGAGAGTAAGTTGAGAGATGGATTAATTAATTTTATACAAATCATAATGACCATTTTGCTCCTGAGAAGGACAAAAAACCAGGATTTAATTTGATAAATATGAGCTGATTTCATTTTTGGATCAAAATAGCAAAAAAATAAATAAATAAACCACAGGGCTCAAAATGCAAAAGGTTTCAAATTTGAACTAAAGTGACAAAAGTGATCAAACCTCAGGGACCAAAATAACAGTTTACTCTTGAAGAAATTTACATTATGATTATAAAGTTATTTCTTCTTATTATTAACAATATTTGATAATTTGATAATTTCTTTATCTTTACGATGAAAAATAAAACGTTTATTCTAATTATAATAAGAGAAATTAAATTGTATACTTTGTTATTATTTATTCAATATGATTTAATGTTTATCCATATAAATAATATAAAATTAAATAAATTATCCATTAGCATTTGACGAATTTATTACTATTTTCTTATTTTTAACATAAATAACATTAACAATAAAATTATTTGACAGAGAAGAAGTTGTTGCCACATTCATTAATTGGAAATATTAAAGATTGGTTTATCACTTTGTCGATCCTCAGTATTATTATTATTATTATTATTATTATTATATTAAATCGTAAACAAAAAAATTTGATACATAATTTAAATAATGATAAGCATTTATCATGTTAAATTTGATTCATTGGTCGAGAGTACCACTCAAAGCGTAGACAAAAATCTAAAACGTGTTATTATATTTTAGCTTTATATCTTTATTTATAAATTAGATTATATTGTAGACCCATGCATTAAAAGGTGTTGTACATAAAAACGATGTGATTATATAATCGGTAATTTTTTTTATAAAACTAACATATTCTTATCATAATATGACAATTCATAAAACTACCTTAAATCTATCACAAAAACCGGCCTATATATGTTATTTAGTAACACTAAAATATTATAATAGTGCGTGCACTACACGGGTTTAATACTAAAAAATATAAAATACATAAATATATACATTACATATAATATTGTATATAAATAATAGTATTTTTGTTATTATTAGGTATCCTCTATATATTACTTTTGCTAAAAGTAAATGAAAATACATTTATTGGTGTGCTTTAAATTATATTTGTTATTCTTATTAATAGTTGTTATGCGGATTTAATTAACAAAAATGACCAAAGTTAACGGTTTAGGTATGCCAAACAAAATATTTCATAATTAATTGTTAATTTACTATGTCACAAGTTGGTAAAAAAAATTAGTAATATTATAATATGGTTAAGCTACCATTTTCTATTTATAAAGCATTTCTTTATATAAGGTCGATTAAGTTACTCTTTCTTACTTTATATAACATTTTTTTATTTAGGGTCATAAAAAATTAGACTGGGAAAAATTGATTATGTGGAATTTTTTATAAAACAAAATATGTAAGATAATGGGTAGATGTGTGGCCAGAATATATGTACAAGTTAGGTTATTGCTATTAAGAGTGTTGATATTCATCCATTATCGACGTATGATATTCTGAACTATGTATCGGTCTCTATTCACTTAGGTTTTGTGTCTTCATTATTCACATGCCATATAAGTTATTTTTTATTTAGTAATTTAGAAAATTTTCTTTTAGGGTTGTATAGTTGTAAAACGCGAGAAAAAAATACATAATATTATACTTGAATAATATTTAAAATGATATAATGTCATTGATATTAAATGTGGTTATATAGAATATGATTTATGAAACATATCATCTGATAAATAAAATAGAATTAGTTATCTAAAAAATATATTAACTAATAAATAAAATATAATTAGTTTTCTAAAAAAGAAAACAAAAAACGAATGTTCTATAAGATATTTCAAATTTAATTCCTAAATTGTTTGATTATCATACATACGGTTTTAAGCATTCATATGCTACTATATATATTAATAATATATTTATGCATTTTATGCTATTATATATATTAATAATATAAAATATATTAGATAATAAAGTATTAAACTAATATATTGTCTATACATCTTAAAAGACAAAGTTGGTGGCTTTTACGCCACCGACACCCCAACATTTAAAAAGTGACAAAACCACCCCCAATTTTGAATTTTCACGATTAAACCTCTTACATCTTTGTCACAAATCAAAACACCCTATACTTTGAGATTGCACACTTTCACTACTTACATTTCTAAAATTTTAGTGAAATGTCATATTCACTCATATTAGTTTCTAACGTTTCAAATTCTCTCGTATATACTGTAACACCCTAAAAACGAGTTTGGTAATCAAACCACGTTAATATTAAAGAGCGGGTAAAAGACTGTTAGCAGTAAGAGTGAACCCGTAAACAAAATAACTAGGAACAAATTAACCTAGTTAGTAACAAGTATATAGATTATAAAACAATGAGTAGTAGTAGCTTCACCTAAACAAAACTAAACTTGAGGGGGCTAAAAAGGGGAGAAACCTAAAGTTTAGGTTTAATAAAGATTAAAACACAAAACACACACACTAAGTGTGTGTGTGTGTGTGTCGACTACGGCTGGAGAACAAGGAGCAAACCCTTGTTCATCTTATATCATCAAATTGGATGGCAAATTGAATCCAGAATCGATGCATGGACGCATTATAATGATCACCCGAACTAGGGGGTCATGAGGTATGTCAAAAATCCCAATTTGGTGACGTTATGAATTTAAGTTGATTTCATGGATTTCAATCCATGTATGAATTTCAGTAATTGAAGTAAGATAAGAGATGAATACTTGCTTAGGAACAAACCCTTATTGAAGATTTTGAATAGATTGTTATGAATTGGGTGTTTGGATAATTTACCACTCCTAGTTAAATGGGTATTGATAACATGGTGAAATTGATGATATATAAGTGTTTATGATCAGTATGATATGTATGTATAAGATATTCGAACAAATTAGAGGTTCGACTAGATGTTCATACATGACTTGAAATGGGTTTTGATGATAAGATGAGATTTATGTTAAACACATGTTAATAGATGCTTAAAATCATCATGTGAATGTGAATGTTTAAAGTATTTAGCTAAGTTTAAGGTTTGGGTAAATCCCATATATATGATGCAATCGGTTGTTTCATAGTGATGAAACAATCCCAGGTTCTTGTATAAGATTGATAAATTTGATATAAAATCCGTAAGGTGGAATAGTCGTGTTAGATGATGACTAACCTAACCATCTTACGAATGATAAATGATAGTTTGATGCTTGACAAGCTAGGTGGAGGCTTGGGAAGAAGCGGGTCAAACGGAACAAGTACGCGGAAGAAGGCATAATTGGAATTCAAGATAAGTAAAGCTTACAACCTTAAAATAGTAGAATCACTTATGTAGTTGGAATAAGTGTTTTGGGTATTCGGAACAAGATTCCGAAATATAAAAGTTCCAATACGGACAGATATGGTTGGAATAAGTGAAAATGGTATTAAACCATGATTTATGCTAAAAAGGGTAAAACGGTAAATTAGTCTTGTGATGACGACTAAATAAGAAGTTTTGAAAAGGATACCATATGGCGTAAGCCATAATGGGTCAAAGGAATTAAGAGATAAAATTTAAGTAATATGATCATGTGGTGTAAACTGAAACGGATACGATTAGATGGTAAATAAATACCATCTCGTAATGATAAAATGGTCATTTAGACCAAATGGATCAAATGGTGATGATATCACCATTTGACAACAATATATAATGAACGCTTGTCGAGTTTTTGTAATCACAGGGAAATGGCGTTTGGTTCGCATCGCTATTAATTAGTAACTAGTAGTGCAAAGTAATTAAACGGGTCAATGCTATGACCCGAGTCAGGTATGTGTTATGGGTCAAACTCTCATTTAGGAATTCAAGGTCCGATGAGAGTTAAACGAGTCATGAATGAATATCGGATTACCCAAAGCAAGGTAAACCGCATAATATAAATGGTAGATATCAGGTTTATAAGAACCTATTCATTTTAAATAAGATTATAGTTCAAATGTGCTCTTTTGGTCAAATTATGCGATCGAATGTCCTTCGTCGTAAAACAGAGGTTTAAGTTGACCAAAATGACCTCAACTAATAAAACAAGTAAACGGCCTTGAGGGTAGTTAAAAAATAAGTTTTATAAGAAGGTTTACCCTTGCGGTAGTGTAATAGCAAATGGCATAAGCCGTTTTGGCTCAATGCCTCATATTGGTCTTTTTCGTAAAATGTCAACCAAAGGGTAAATTTTGAAAATATAACATTTTCTATAACCAATCCATCTCAAGTATAGTTGTGGTAGAAGATAAATAGATATTTAAGTATTAAAAAGAGAAATAAGGTAAGGGGAGTGAGATTTTTGATTATGAGCTTAAATCTCTTAATGGGTCAAAATGAATATGCGCATAAACCAAGAGTGAATGCGTAATTCATAAGAATTAAAAATCCGGGTTAAGGATTTCAAGCTAAATATGTAGATAAATGCTTTACGGATATTTAGAAACAAGTTTCGAGTAAAACGGATGAAAATCGAGTGAGTTACGAAAACTGTCATAACTAAAACATCAAATAAGAGTAAATTTGCAGCAAGCCACCGTAAGCTACGATGGCCTAATGTAGCTCATGGTAGGCAGCTGCTGTAATTGGTACAAAGGGTTGGGACCATAAGACAGAAGGTATGGGCCGTAAGGCTGGACCGTAAGCTACGGCGACCATCCGTAGCTTACGGTGGGGTCAGAAATCAAGATCTTGTTTTTATTGTTTTAAGCACTTGGGTTTAATCGATTGTGTTATAATTCATCTATAACTAACATATTTCATAAATTATGAAATATAGGTGAAGAAGATGAGCACTGGAGGAGGACCAAGCATTACGAAGAACCAAACACGATCAAAGACGAAGCTTCCGCACTTGATTTTGATTATATCAAAACTAGACAATGATAACATGATAAATTGTTTAAATAAGTTGAAAAAGTTTTAATAAACTACAATATTGAATGACGAGTATTCGTATTTACATGTTTAAATACGAAACCTTTAATAGAAATTTAGTAAATAAAGATAGGGTCTTACATATACGTGTCGGTATAAATTCACATTTTGACCTAAGGTTTCAGAAATGAATAGGACAAATATAACATGCGCCTTTAGTTTCTAACGTTTCAAGTTCACGTTGTATCTTCGTTCTTTTACTTAAAAAAGAATGATTTTCTCACGTGTTTTCTTATGTATGTTTCAGTAAAAATTCACTCATGATTGGACCTAAAGTTTTGGGAATTGATTCACATGAAATAGAATAGATTTAATGTTTATTTTCATGATATACTTATTTTTATGTATGAATCTAAAGTTTTTGGGAATAAGTCGGATCAGCTATTATATGTTTTAAGCTAATTTTTATGTACGGTTTAAGCTGGTCTACGTTTTGAAACAATTTCCTCACGTGCTTATTTTATATACGTTGGGCTAGATACAATATGTTTTAATTCTTATTTTTATGTACAATTTAAACTGGTAATGGGCTAAATATAAAAAACCGCTATTTCCACACGTGCTAATTTTTATGTACGAAACCTAAAGTTTTGAAAATGATACAGGTATATAATCCGTTTTCATACTTATTTTTATGTACGGTAAGTTGGTATACTTTTTGATGTAGATTAAAAAAATCTATTTCCTCACGTGCTTATTTTTAAGTAGTTCCGGGTTAAATTCACGTTTTGACGTAAATGGTATAAATTCATGTTTCGACGTTATTTTTTTTCAAAAACCAATCGGATCAAATATAATGCATTTTCAGTTGGTCTACATGTTGACGTATGAATTACTGTAAGTTTTGACACTTCTAAGTTTTTATGCAAAAGTAAGGGTGGTATAATGGTTAGATCGAACTCATTAAACGAACCAACCCGGGTTCAATTCCATTTTTTATACGGTATAAATTCGATTTACTTCACTTATTAATCCAAATGTAATGCTCATATACGTTACATTGAGTTATATCAGATACGACGAAACACGTGATTTTACATGGGTAACACATTACATAAAGCTTTGACTAATTCATTCGATGTTTCCGCTTTGCCCGCGCCGCAAAGCGCACAGGTCTTATTACTAGTTAATATTATTAGTCAACAATATTAACAATGTTATTCCTAAATTAATAGAGAGAATGACACCTAAAATTATTATATATTGATACGATTTTTATTGATTTTTTATTTTTTACTCAACTCATGTAAACAAGGACACGGGGTGAATAAGCTAGTATATTGATAAAAGGTAATATGATATGGCTTATAAATGATAAATGATAAGTACAAATACATGATCCTCAATCGTAAATCGTCATATACATTTGCTAATGGTGGAAAATGTTTAAAGACGACAAATACCGACAAGAATTCACATAGGAACATACTTCAATTGCCCAAACGTGATGGTTAGCAGTTATGGAGCGAAGGTGTAGTTGCTGACGACTAATTGAAGGGGAAGAACTCATGCACCACGTGCATGTGTTAAGGATCAGGAGGACCACAACGGCTACCTCCCTCATCTATCCACCTCAACCGAATATGTTTACAGATTTTTTTTTAAAAACCATGTGTGTATCTCGCTCACAGTAGGTGTGTGAATTCTTCTCTCCAAAGAACATAACGGATGGTGGTCCCATGTATCCATTTCTATAAAATTGCTTAGGATCCAATAATGCGTATTAACAATTTACGTGTTAGTATAAAAGATAGTCCAATTATTATCATTGCCTTACTTTTAATTCCTTCTATCTTCTTTACAACAAGAATAACATTACCTTTAAAATAACTTACTTATATCTTTGTTTATTATTATTTTTTAACTGCCAACCGAATAGATGTTTGGCTATCGGAGATAACCAAATGGTAAAAATAAACTCTATACGCACGCAATCGCAAACAGCAGGCCTGCCTTGAGGGTCGGCGAGCCGCACCCTGGTCGAGACCCATTTTTCTAGGGGCCTAAATTTTATTTTTTTTCTTTTATACATTTATATATAAATTTAGAGAATATAAACCGTAGAGAAAATCAGATTCGGCCTAGTGGTTAACTTCCTTGCCTCTTTGCCAGGGGCGCAGCATAGTGGAGGCTGGAGGGAGCGGCTGACCCCGAACTTTTCGTTCAGTAGTGGAGAGTATGTAGTTTTCGTATAGAAATTTTTAGGTATATACGTTTTTGACCCTTCGGTTTTATAAAAAAGTTTTTGTATATATGATTTCGATCCCCGATTAGAAGTCTCAAGCTTCGCCACTGCTCTTTACTGTCTGTTCCAGGTTCGATTCTCCAGGTCTCCCGTTTTGGCCTTTTACTTTATTACCACTCCATTTTTTGTTATTCTTTTTCATGGCCGCTTTTAGTTTACTCCCACTCCAATTTTGTTATTCATTCACATTTTTTTGTTAATTTATTTTTAATATCATGTTATTATTTCCTAGAAATAATTGTAAAGATGTAGTTTTATCATTAGTTTCAAACATTGATCCACAAATAAGGGACTTAAATCCTCAAGGCCTTTATTATATAATGTTAATCACTGTTTAAACAAATTGTTTATATAATTTGTTAGGTCTAAGGGCCTTTATTCGGTTTGTACAAGGTATTTAAATTCTCAGGGATGGCTCTGGCAGACAGCGCTGGCTAGCTCAAGCCTATCATCTCCGGTTTCAGGAAAAACCCGTCGCCCGAAGACCTACCGTGATAAAACCCGGTTGGGATCATATTTGAACTTGAGACCTATGGTCTTAAACCTAAATTTTCACTCTCTCTAATGCCAATTGAGGTATAACTCATTAGTTGTATATTTGTTTATTACAAGAATTTATATTTATTCATATATATATATAAACAACTAAT
The DNA here is from genome assembly GCA_947069175.1 of Scalesia atractyloides. Classification (NCBI taxonomy): domain Eukaryota; kingdom Viridiplantae; phylum Streptophyta; class Magnoliopsida; order Asterales; family Asteraceae; genus Scalesia; species Scalesia atractyloides. The sequence continues at coordinate 6,593,931 of CAMTDV010000029.1, forward strand.
AGCTCTATATATTTTTTAGAAGAATCCATGAATTAAGAGTATTGAAGTCTTCCTAATAGGGATGAAAAAAAAACTCGAGCATGATGGATATATCCGAAACAAGCGGGCCAGGTATACTCGAAGCTCGACGGGTATAGGCCGAGTAAGAGATTAAGAAAAGAAAAATTTTCGGGTTCGGGTATGGATATGGGATTTACCCGGCCCGTTTACCCGAATACTACCCAAAAGTATTGTATTTTAATTTTAATTTCCCATTTATATAAGGCTCATCTTATTCCCGAAAGTATAAACTTACTACTTGCACTTATTACCTCTACTTCTCTTGTACTAGTTATTACAACTATCACAAGTGAACTTACTTTTTTTAATACAAATTTGGATACGAAGACAAGTAGGACCTCATATGTGGATATATTTGACAGCTACTCAACGAACAAATAACTTATTTTTGAGCATGTACATTGAATATGGAAGCTGATTTTTAATGCAATTAGGTGGTCCTAAAACAAGTACTCAATTATGTAATTGTTAGGATTTAGTTTTGGTATCTGAAAATATTGTATTAGAGAATCATGGAAACCAGAATCCAGTTGATTGATGCCACCCAAAGTAGAAGTTAATCATATGGATATATGTTTCAAATAATAATTTGAATATGATATGTGACTTATTGGTCGTATTTTTCTTTGTTGCAGTTATTAAAATAGTAAATTATATAAATATTTGACCAAAAATTGCACATCTATTCCAACGATTATTTTTAATAAATTAATGGGTATACCAAATACCTACGAGGTATGCTCTATACATGTCATAATGACCTAAATAAAATACATCATCATATAATCACAACCATGTTCATTTTTAATGATAGTCATTGTTTGACCAGTATCGCCTTTCTAAGGATTATGGTAGTCGTGGTTAACCTCCTATTTTGAGTTGTCGTAAATCCAAGCCTTTTTCGATACATCCGGATCATAATCTTCGTTTGGATCACAGTCATCGCCTTCTACTGCATGCTCATTAGGGGTGTGCACGGTTCCGTTATTAGCATTATCCATAACCTAACCGAAGTCATCGGTTAATCGGTTCGGTTTGGTTAATTTTCGGTTAATAACCAATTCAAACAAGGGCTAAATATTTTGCTTAGAAATACATGTAATGGAGATATAAATGCATGAAATAGATGTATAAATACTTGAAATGGATGTATAAATAAATGAAATGGATGTATAAATGCATGAAATAGAAGTTTAAATACATGAAATGGAGGTATTATTACATTAAATGAAAGTATAAAACATGAAATGGAGGTATAAAAGCTTGAAATATATAAAAAATAAATGGTTCGGTTCGGTTTGGTTAATTTCGGTTAACCGATGGTAAAAAATATCAGATAACCGACTTTTAGTTAATTCGGTTTCGGTTAAATTCGGTTCGCTTTTGTCGGTTTTCGGTTCGGTTTTGGTTAACAGTTCGGTTATTGCACACCCCTAATGTTCATCATCCTTATCAACAACTAGTTTTGTTTCTTGCACAACCTTTTTTTCCCTGCACAACCTTTTTTCGAACATGTTTTTTCTACAAAACATTAACAACTTGGTCACACTTTGAAGATGTTACCTTTTTGATCAATTTGTTTGTTGAATGACAACCTCTATGACTATGGGATTTAAAGTGTCATTATATATATATATATATATATATATATATATATATATATATATATATATATATATATGTGTGTGTGTGTTTTTGTATTGGCCTAATAAATTTAGTAGTTAGGACTCATTTATGCAGTGTTAAAGTCTCAGTTGTTCAATTTCAAAACAAATGACCATTTTACCCTTCTTTGACCAAACCTGTATATATAGCCTTAATACCAACAAACGTGCATAGCAAATTTGGGTTGCATACTGATCATTTGACCAATTTTAGCATGAACCACTTGACATAAAACATGTTGCATGTGACCATAAATCAAAGTTGGGTCAAAGTACATGTTGGTGATAGCATTGACTTTTTCAGTAATGATAAGTGACGGAATCGAGTTCTAGGAAGGATTATCCTAAAGTCTAAGACCAACACATGGCCTTATCACTCAACCCATCTGTCTTGACTGATAACCCCATCTGTGGGCCTTAGACATTGAAAAAAAACATTTCTAAACTTGATGCCATCACCAGTTACCCAGGCCAAAATGCCAGAGATAGCTAAATAATTACCTTAGTTGTTTCACCATGGGATTTAGACAACACATATGCAGAAGCCTATAAAATTTGCAGTTGGGATTTTAGACTCATTTATGCATACATTAAAGTCTCAGTTGTCCAATTTTTTAATCAGATGACTATTTTACCCTCGCTTGACTATCAAACTTGCAGACCATTTAGGCTTCATACCGAGTACTATCCAAATGATTAATTTACCCCTAAAGCCATTATACATAACCCATTTAACATATACATGACCCATGTGAAACCAAAGTTGACAACACTTGCATTTCTTTAAGCTTCTTAACTCTTTAATTACATTTCATTAATCTTTTTCATTTATGCTCCTTTTTAACCTCTTTTCACACAAACACTTACAAAACACTATACAACATAAGTATAATTCAACATACATAATACGACACGAAAAACGCTAAAACATGTACAAAAGCTAGTACATTTACACCGCGTTGTTACCAACATGTCACATCCCTACACTTATCTTTTTTCGTCCCGAAAAAATATTTGCAATGGAATCACAATTAGGTAACTAACTGGCTTTCAATTTATTGAATTACTTATTTATTAAATCTAGTTACGCATCAACCACGATTGCAGATATATTTGTTCAGTTAAACCCAACCACCGATTTCCTTACACTTATTCATGAATATTTAAGTTCAACTGGGTTAATAATTTATGGGTATCACACTTATTAATCCATAACTCTACTAATCTCGCCTCAAGCTTATAAGATAAAGAGTTAAAACCCTACCACTTTATATAAAAATCCTTAGGGTCTGTTTGGTATGGGGTATTGGAATGGACAAGGTAATGGAATGGACAAAGGAATGATATGGTATATTATTATTCCATAGTCTTATTTGGTTTCCATGTGGGAATGGAATGAATCATTACCTTGTGTTGTTTGGTGGGCAGGAATAGACGAAGGAATAAACTCAGCGATGGGTGGCGGTGGTGGCGATGGTCGGTGGTGGTGGAGGCAGGTAGTGGTGTTAGGTGGCAGTGGTCGGTGGCGAATGATGTGGTGATGATGGGTGCCAGTGATCGGCGGTAGTCAGGGGTAGTGGTGGTCGGCGATTGTGCCGGTGTTCGGTGGCGGCTGTAAAGGGCGGGTGGCAGTGGGGGTAAAGGGTGACGGGTGTGGCGACGGAAGCGGTGGATGGCGAAAGTGTTGGGTGGCGATGGTCTATAGTGCTGGCGGGTGGGGGTCTGCATTCGTGGGTGGCAGGTGGTAATTGTCACACCCCGGATTTCCAACCCGAAATCCATACACCGGTCGGCCCCGGTGGGGAGTATCGTGACGTCAGTTGATAACATCATTGTCAATTAAACATGGCACAATTACTATTACAAACCAAATGTTCGAAAATACAAAATAATATACAAGCTTGTAATAAAAGATCCACAGGCGGATCATAAAATGTACATGGAAAGAATAAAAAACAGACTTTAGGCAAATTTAGGATTTGCAAGATCCTCTATCACTACCGAGCAGCTTCCGGCCTATTTCGTATTGTACCTGCAGTTTAGCCTTTGGACGACACGCAGCTTACGCTGGTAAATACACCCAACTGACTCATTTTGAAAATTTAAAATGGTTTTAAGTGCAAAACGACACAAAATCTTTTATTAACTTGGGAAAGTTTACCTTGCAACCTTGTATCAGATTCACATGGTTGTCAATGCATACAGGGCCCAGTACAGAAACCAAGACATGATTAAATACACACCACTCAGGACTCACGAAGGAGTCATCCCCAACATCTTAGGCATATTGCATATGAGCATCAAAAGGTGTATGCCTGCACCCCGTGCTAAGGTCGTGGCCAATAACTAATGTATTGAGCCCAGGATATCCAGGACACGGTAATTTAACCCCCGATGTTTAAGTTATCAAACAAAACTGATTAAAACGAAACATGCGGGTTTACTAGCCACAAGCGGGCATTCGATTGACCCCATTTTGGACCAAGCGGTAATAATTTACCGTATCCCAAGCCCGTATAGGGAAAATAAGTCGAGAGTATTTACCTGAGCTAGTCTTCTTCTTTTATTTTTAAATAACTCAGCCGTATACAAAAGTACCAAGTGCAGATAGCATTTACCGGGAAGGCTCTAGTCTGGATTATGGCATAAGCTAGCCAATTAAATACTAACAGTCTTATAAACTGAATAGTGTACATGATCATTACGTATAACGCTTGATTAAACGATGATCGGATAGAATGTAGTTTAATCCAGACAAGTACTTGACTTGTATAATATGGGTAAACTATAAACATTCTGGATTTTGAAACATAAATGACAACGTTAACCCGTTTTGGTTAATTTCCGTAATAGTTACATATACGTAACTGTGCGCATAATAGCGATATCGGGTAACCGGATAAGTCATGGACAAGTTCTATATGCCATTATACTTTAAATAAGTTAAGATATCAGTAGGATATCAACTTGTATGCCCGTTAAGGTTTTAAAACTAAATTATGCCTCATAAGGGCATTTTGGTAATTTTATACCGTAATAAAGGAACTTGAATATAAATTAATGTTATAGTCATAAGTATTCTGGAAAAATACTTTACTATGGTATAATATCAGTAGGATGTCAATTATATGTGTAAATTATCTTTTATGACCAAACTATGCACCGAAGGGGCATTTTGGTCATTTTACACATAGTTTATAAATTATTTGGGATTATGAGTTTATAATATGTACCTACTGTAAATATGTTAAAAATAAGTTTTAAAATCAGTAGGTAACAAGTCTTGGTCCATTAATATGGTTTAAAAGCCGTAAAATGACGTTTTATGCGATGTTTAATGAAAACTGACATTAGGGTCAGATAAAAATGTTTAAAATATGTTATTTAATATAACATATCAGTAGATAAATGATTTATCTTGAAAATATGGATTAAATCATTTTATGAGCCACAAGAGCTAAAACCGTCATTTATCAACATAGTTTAAGGACCTGTTTGAAAACTCAGTTTATAACTTAGTTTAACATCCCAAATAATCCTACTTATAATATTATATCAGTAGGAAACTCATTTTCAAGTTCATTACCATTTAAAACCTTATTTTTAAGCAAAAATGATATTTTGGTCAAAGATGGCATAATTATGGAACTTGCGCATAAACTCGGATTCTGATTATGATCATGTAATATAACCTTAGAGGGTTATGCTACATTATATTATGATCATAATGCAACTTTAGATCATTAGGTAACTAATCTAAATCTGGTCAGAATCGAAAGTCAAAGCAGAAGTCAAACTTCGCGACTTTCGGTTGCGATCCGACCCTAGAACTGAAATTGACGAGCCGAACATGTTCTTACATGTTCTATTAATTATTACCAACTTGTTTAAGTGTCAAAACAGGTTTCATAACATATATAAGATCAATTTATGATTTTTCCGAAAAATGGCCTGTTTGACTTTTTATTTTCATAACTTTGATCCGTCAATTGGTCTAGCAAACATGATCTTCAGGAGGTGCCCTTTATAGGGACTAACACCTACCTTATTATGATCACTTAGCCATGTTCATTTCGAACAATGGCTGGACCATAATGGTCTTAACCGAAAGTCAAAGCGTTTTCTGTAAAACGCTTGACTTTTGGCTATAAAAGCCTATAAACGAAAATGCAAGAGCAAGGAACACTTACAAGAGGTTCCTAGAATGCAAGAGAACTAAGTTGGATGCTCCTTTCAGCTAGGAACCTCCAGAGGAGGGAGAAGAGTTATGATTTAGAAAGATGCAAGTTCAAATGAAACACTTGAACACCTATTTATAGTTGGAGAGCTCAAAGGAGGTGAAGCCAGGTGTTTAGGGGTGTAAGAAGAAGCTTACAAGTGTCCCAAAACGTGGCATAGCAGTTTGAAGAAGCCATAGTTTCGAATTAATGGTTTTGGAGTTTTGTTTGGAGGCCAAGCAAAACTTTCTGCTGCAGAGCCTTTCTCGCGCGCCGGGAGAGACCCAGGCCTGGTCTCTCCCGGCCCGCGACCGCCCCTTGGCCAGTTTCAAAGTTTGACATTTTTAACCCCTTAACTTATTAAAGCTTATAAAAGCCTTTTAAAACACCTTTTTGGCAGTTTTAGCCCTCCGTAGCCAATACTTGGCATACCCGGGATTATGCCCGGACATTGTCGAGCTCTCGGTTCGTTAAAAGGTCACTCAGAGGTAAGAATTAACATGTTGACAATTTTAATCTCTCCAATATCCAACTTTCAAATATTACTGGATTTAATCACTCTCGTCCAACAAACAGGACATATGAGAGTTAGGACTTTGTAAAGGATCACTCAGAGGCTTATTATAAGCATGTTGATTCTGATGTCACTCAGAGGCTAGGCATGTTGACACAACGGTCACTCAGAGGCCAAATTTCAAGCATGTTGACATATCAGTCACTCAAAGGCTGTTATTTATGCATGTTGACATCGGTTTGTCACTCGGAGGCTCAATTTGAGCATGTTGACGCCTTTAGTCCTTATTGGTCTTTAATAGACTATATTTAAAAATACAACACGTGTCACTATACTATTGGACACGATTTTACAGGGTGTTACAGTAATTGCGGTGGTGGTCGACGGTGAAGGGTGGCGACAATGGCGATTGTGTCCGGTGGTGACGATGACGAGTGGCGACAATGGCGATTGTGTCCGGTGGTGACGATGACGAGTGGCGGTGGTGGTGGGTGCTGGTGGGCGGTGTTGGTGATGAAGGTGAGAGGGGGAATGGAATGAAAAAAACAATGGGTGGATGGAATCAATTTGAGGGAAGGGAATGCCTTATGTAATGGGTGATCCATTACATTGACCAACCAAACACATTGTTTTTCATTCGCTCGCAATAGTCCATTCCATTCCGCTCCTCATTCCTGCAATTGATTTGAGCATTGGCATTTTCCAAGAATGGACGGCCCAAAATTACCTTTTGTTGCTCATTCATCCTTGTTGGTGCATAGTCTAGCACCATAAAGTCTACCGGGTAATAGAACCCACCCAGCTGTATCACCACATCCTTCACAACCCCATGGGGTTGTTTCCAAGTATCATTCGCCAATAATACTTGTAAGTACCGAATCTGGATTACTACAGTGATATCACAACTAGCTTAATTGTTTGGCGGAATCAAACAACTAAACCTTGATTATTGAATAGAAATAAAGATGAACAAGAAGATGTTGATAATAAACTAAACTTGCATACACAATGGTCTGATACAAGTTCTGCGGCAAAAACAAATCAACCAACCTCCTAAACCAGAAAAGTAATACATGTATTTATAGGGGAGCAAAGCCCACAACTTTCCCTAAACCCTAAGCCCATTTCGCCACCCCCTAAGCCCACTCTAACCAGCCCAAGTACAAAACAAACAACAAATCCATTATACTAATCTGAACCATAATGTATAAACCTTTAACGGCCCAACAATCTCCCCTAGGTTTATAACATTATCAGTCTTCACCTTGGCGTTCCACCAGCCACATCTTCTCCATGATTAGGAATTGAATCAACTGCCAACTTTCTAGCAATCACATTAACAACCATTTCAGTCCAAGACTTCGCACATATCTCATACTTTTCATTTTCTTGTATCTGGTTCTTGCTTAACATGTGCAAATCATCTTCATGAAAGCTTATCAAATCCAACGTATCAGCCAGTCTGTACAGAGCTTCCTCAGTTCCTAAGCCTAGAACTTGAAATTCTTTAGATCTCTTTTGGAACCTGGGTGTTGCTGGAATAATCTTTTTTTATTAGTCGAATGCCAGATAACTCAGAATACTGATTTGACAGTTTTACAAGTGTGTCTGTCATACACTCCATGATTCTTCTTCATATTCGATTGAGTATACTTCATTGTCGGAAAGTCGTTCTTCACTTCCTTTTCAAGCTTTGTAAAGAATACTAAACCTCTCCCACGTTAGTTTGGCTCTCAATCAAAATATGGGGCTTTCAACAAGTTCTTCAATCGATCTTCATCCATGACTCGAACTGTGATTCCTTCGAATAGTATTCTCGATGACCACTCTTCCTTATTATCAACCACGTATTATTCGCATGATCAAACCTCCAGCTCATGATCTCAGATTTCCAACTTTATCATAAAAGCTCTCTCCCAATTCCATCACATATTTGTCAGATGTCTTCGTTGGATCCTTTGGTTGAAAGTTTTCATCTAAAGGATTCAAATCTTGATTCTTCATCACCAACATCCTTTTGTTCCTCACTTTCTTTGGCTGTACCTTCCTCTTTTTTGGTTGAGGAGCTTGTAAATATTGATCTAACGCTGCTTCACGTTCAGCATCTTCAGTAGACTTTTCTTCAGCCGTTCTTTGTCTTCTCTCATAAGTACAACTTCATGTTAGGATTGGTGATATACCTTATTACCCCCTGAGTCTAAGCGTATCGTGAGATACATCGGCGTCTTAGCACCTGGAATTAAGGGTGTGGTGAAATCCTCACACCCAAGCACTTTTAGATCCGCTGTAGATCTATCTCTTTCCCTTAAAGATGATGAGATTCTATTAAGGGCCATGACGACTAAACGGAGCAACAAGAGGAAGCAAGAAAGCAATCTTCCATAAGACTCCAAGAAAGGCAGATTTGATTCAAAGAAGAATCAGTCATGCACAAGTGGTCCTAAACCTAAATGTAAAACTTGCGGGAAGAGTCACTTTGGAAAATGCAGGCTTGAATCACAAAGAAGTTGTATTGTATGCAAAAGAACTAATCACATGACACACGAGGGTGAGGATCTCAAGAACGCGGTTCGTTACGAATGCGATGAAAAAGGCCACATTAGGACTAATTGTCCTAAGAATACATGCGATGGGAAAGCCAAGGCTAATGATGCTTAGAAAGGCAATGCTAGAGCCTTCTAGATAACCGCAAGAGAGGCGGTCAATGATACCAAAGTCATAACGGGTACGTTTCTCGTTAAGATATTTTTGCAAGAGTCTTATTAGATTCAGGAGCCGATAATTTTGTAGATCATAAATTCTTTAGATTATTGAACCTACCATTAAAAGACCTAGGCTTAACATATGAGGTCGAAATGGCCGATGGAAACATAGAAATAGCTTCCAAAATCCTAGAGGGTTGCGTGATAACCATTTATAACCAATCTATTCCCATAAATCTCTTACCCATGACTCTTGCAGGATTCGATATACTTTTAGGCATGGAGTGGTTATCCCATAATTAGGCCCAAATTGCCCGCGATAAGAAACTTATCGAAATTAGATACCCATCTGGTAATTCACTCACCATCCATGGGGATCATTATTATGGATTGCCCGATAAAGCATCCATGCGTAAGGCGTTAAGATGTATGAGAAGAGGTTGTGTCATCTACATGGAACACGTAACCTTTGACAACCCTAAGCCAAAGATTGATGATATCTCCATCATCTCTGAGTTTCCAGAAGTATTCCCAGAAGACTTGCCCGGTCTACCTCCAAACATGCAAGTGGAGTTTAGGATAGACATACTTCCTGGCTCAGCTTCAATAGTCAAAGCCCCATATTGATTAGCACCAATGAAGATGAAGGAATTGAAGACACAGCTTGAAGAACTTTTGGAGAAAGGTTTTTATTCAACCTAGTACTTCCCCCTTGGGAGCTCCTATTCTGTTCGTGAAAAAGAAACATGGTTCAATGCGATTGTGCATTGACTACCGTGAGCTGAATAAGAGAACGATCAAGAATCATTATCCCTTGCCGAGAATGGATGATCTATTCGATCAATTACAAGGAGCAAGTTTCTTTTCCAAGATTGACTTAAGATCAGGATATCACCAGTTGAAGGTAAGAAGTGAAGATGTTCCCAAGACTGCTTCTAGAATAAGATATGGTCACTATGAGTTTCTGCTGATGCCCTTTGGACTTATGAATGCCCCTGCAGCATTCATGGATCTCATGAATAGAGTCTTCAAACCATATTTAGATAAGTTTGTCAGCGTCTTTATAGATGACATACTCATTTATTCCCGTAATAAAGAAGATCATGAGAAACACTTGAGATGTATACTAGAATTTCTAAAGCAAGAAAAGCTTTATGTGAGTTCTCCAAGTGCGAGTTTTGGTTCAGAGAAGTCCAATTTTTGGGACACATGATTAGCGAGCGTGGTATCCAAGTGGATCCTGCTAAGATTGAGGCTATCATGAATTGGGAAGCACCTAAAACACCCTCTGAGATTCACAGTTTCTTAGGATTAGCGGGCTATTATCGTAGGTTCATCGAGAACTTTTCAAGAATAGCTACACCCCTGACTGCACTAACTCGAAAGAATGTAAAGCTTGACTAGGGTCCAAAGTAGTAAGAATCTTTTAAGATTCTAAAGCAGAAACTGAGCAATGCTCCGGTCTTCTCATTGCCAGAAGGGGTTGAAGACTTCATTGTGTACAGTGATGCCTCACACACAGGGTTAGGTTACGTGTTAATGCAAAGAGGCAAGGTGATTACCTATGCATCATGACAACTTAAAACACACGAAAAGAATTACACCACCCACGACTTGGAATTGGGTGTAGTGGTATTCGCTTTGAAATTATGGAGACATTATTTGTATGGTACAAAGTATATTATATACAGTGACCATAAAGCCTTCAACACATATTTGATCAGAATGATTTAAATATGCGACAACGCCGTTGGATGGAAACCCTAAATGATTACGAATGTGAGGTTTGTTGTCATCCTTGCAAGGCCAATGTTGTTGCCAATGCCTTGAGCCGAAACAAAATATAAAGCCAATTAGAGTGCATGCTAAACGAATTGAGCTTCGAACCAGCTTTAATGAAAAGCTAATAGATGCTCAAAAGCAAGCCTTGTTAGTGGCAAATGTTCCAAAGGAAGAACTAGGAGGAACTATTAAACAATTGACATCGTGTAATGATGGAATTTTGAGAATGAATAATAGAATCAGGGTTCCCGTCTTTAGAGAACTCTGAGAATTGATTATGAAGGAATCACATAACTCGAGATATTCTATACATCCGGGTGGAGACAAGATGTACCAAAATCTTAAGAAGAACTATTGGTGGATAGGCATGAAAAAGTCTATAGCCACCTGTGTAGCCAAATGTCTTACATGTTCGCAAGTCAAAGCCGAACATCAGAAACCATCAAGTCTTCTAAAACAGCTAGAAAAACCGATTTGGAAATGGTAAATGGTGACAATGGACTTGATTACCAAGAACAAGTCGTGGCAATGATACCATATGGGTTATAGTCGACAGATTGACTAAGTCAGCCTATTTTCTGCCAATTAAAGAAACGTATAGTTCGAACAAATTGGCCAAGTTGTATATTGATAATATAGTATCCCCACACGGTGCACCATTGACAATAGTATCCGATCATGATACTAGGTACTCATCTCATTTTTGGAAAAGTTCCCAACAAGCCTTATGCACTCGCCTAAATTTTAGTACAGCTTACCATCCTAAAATCGATAGTCAGAGTGAGCGTATTCAAACTTTGGAAGACATGCTAAGGGCATGTGTGATTGAGTTAGGTGGTTGTTGGGATGATCACCTACCCCTAATCAAATTCTCCTACAACAACAGTTATCACACTAGTATAAAAGTCGCGCCATTCGAGGCCTTATACGGAAGAAAGTGTAGAACACCTAGTTGTTGGGCAGAAGTTGGGGAGAATCAATTATCCGGACCTGAGATAGTTCTGGAAACCACGGAAAAGATAGTACAAATATGTGATAGACTTAAAGCAACTTGTGACAGACAAAAGAGCTGTGCTGACATGAGAAGAAAACCTCTTGAATTCCAAATTGGAGATAAGGTCATGTTAAAAGTATCACCTTGGAAATGTGTAATTAGGTTTAGAAAGAAGGGCAAGTTAAGCCTAAGATATATAAGACCGTTCGAGATAATTGAACGAATTGGTTCAGTAACTTATAAGTTTAAGCTACCCGAGGAACTAACTGGGATACACGATGTATTCCATATCAAATCTAAAGAAATGTTTAGCTAATGAATTGCTAGCAATGCCACATCATGATGTGCAAGTTGTTGAAAACCCTGAGGTTCATTAAGAAACCTTTATCGATCGAGGATCGACAGGTTAAAAAGCTCCGAAAGAAAAGGATTCCTATCGTGACAGTAAAATGGGATTCCCGTCGTGGCCCAGAATACACGTGGAAAGTTGAGACGAACATGCGACAAAAGTACCCCCATTTCTTCAAATAAAATCTCGAGGACGAGATTTCTTTTTAGGGGGTGAGGATGTAACGTCTCGTACATTTATATCAAATTATAATGCGACACGTGTCCAAACTCTCTATTTGATTCCAATGGAAGGAGAGAGACAAAATATGTCAAAAGGGGGATAGAAATTAAGTCAAAGGACTAAAGTATCAAAAATGTCAAAAATCAACTTCTGGAGGTCCTTTACGGACCGTAGAGGTTCAAAATCTTTAAGGCGGTGGAACACCCCTTGCGAACCGTAAGGCACTTCTTACGACCCGTAAGAGGTGTAAAGACAACAGAATGGCAGCTGGCACTTCCCTGCTGCCTTGCTGCCACCAATATCGCGAAAATGCCACCAATTCACCTCCTTGTGACACCTTAAATGACACTAATCCTTCTCCTAAAGCTCCTGGTCACACTTGGCATGATTTGGGAGATTTTGGATTAGTATAAATAGGTGATCATGGTGTGCATTCAAACGCACACCTTCAAATTCACTTCTAAATCTGCTAAGGAGCTTCTCTCGAGTTTAGGAGCAACTCTCAATCCTTCTTAGAAGTCCTTAAGTCCAGTAAGTTTTCTTCCTTACCTCAATTTCCTTAATTTAGCTAGTATTCAGCTGAAAGTCAAATAGTTTGACTTTTTATTTGACTTTCAGTTCTGACCACTATGGTCAAATCAAAGTTCAACAAACTTTCCTACGTGATCGTAATAATGTTGATATGATTCCTCTGTGATCATACCTTCGGTAATCACGTTTAATAGGCAAACTGATGAGTCAATCATGTTATATTTAAAAGTCAAAACTAGTAAATATGCATTTTACGCTAATTGGACTTTAAACAATCAAAACCAAAAGTTTTGAAATCATATCATTTTTTATGGACTAACATAACATATTTTGGCACGCTCAACTCATCATACTCGGTTTAGACTTCAATTCTATATCGAAAGGCAAGCAGTTTGATTTTTTGCTTTGACTTTCGATGCTGACCCGTTTGGTCTACTTTGAAACCCAATCAAGGCATGTTCTATGACCATAATATTATAGAGAATAACTCTCTAAGGTTATACCTAATGTTCATACCATTTGAAGGTTAAATCGAGAAGTCCACTATGTATACTTTTAAAAAAAAATGTCAAAAATGCCCTTTTGGCGTAGAAATGGTTTTAATACCAACGAGGCATATAATTTGACCTCAAAACTGATTATATAACATTTAGAAATATATTTTGACATAATGGACTTGTCATAGACCCTTTCGACCGTCCGATGCCACGTTGATGCAAGAGACTAGTTTAATATATATAAAATATAAACTACTCGAATTGGGTTTAAATCTTGCAGAATCATTCCAAAGCAGAATGTTTGGTCAATAACCCATATCTAACAAGGCATGTTTGAATGTTTTGTAGATATAGTTGTTTGAATTAGATTTGTTGAAGTTGAAAGAAGGCATTTGGAGGTTGGGTTTGTTGAATTTAAGTGAACGCGTTAGGAACTTGATTGTAGCCCAAAAAAGAATATGTGGTGTTGACCACATTGTATCAACGGGGGCGAATAGTCGGGTGACGTCCACGGGGTTTGTGGCGGGCTGTTTGAATCCATGGTAGCAGTTTTTTTGTGGAGTAGAAGTAATAATGTGTAGAGATAATAGAGTTTTGTAGAAAGAATAAGAATTGTTTGGAGTTAAATAGGATGAGATTGTTTGTAAAATTAGAAAATAGTTTAATTTTGTAAATACAATTGTTAGGTAACGGTCCAATTCATCAAAATTGTAACACCTCAAAAATACTGATCGATATAAAAGTGTATATATATACACACAATATATACTTGAATAAAAACTACGTATGATTGACCAAGTTGATTATTTGTATTGTTAGTAATATATGGTGGATAATATCCATTATAATTAAAACCTCAAACATGATCAGGATCAAGACAAGGGAGCAAAACCCTTGTTCGTCAAGAATCATCAAAATTGAAGGAGAATTCGAATCTCAAACTCATTCATGAACGCATATTAGTGATCACCTAAACGAGGGGATCATAAGGTATGTCAAAAATCTTAATTTGGTGATGTTATGAATGTAGGTGGATTTCATGGATTTCAATCCATGTATGAATATCATCAATTGAAGTGAGATATGAGATGTATACTTACTTAGGAACAAATCGTAAGTGAAAATTTTGAATATATTGCTATGATTTGGGTGTTAGGATGATTTACACGCCTAGTGAAGTGGGTTTTGTTTATATGATGAAATTGATGATATATGAGTGTTCATGATCATCATATTTGTATGTATGTGTAATATACTTGAACAAATTAGAGATTCGAGTAAGTGATCATACATGACTTGAAATGGGTTTTGTATGATATGATGAAATTGATGTTATGTCAATGTTATAGGTGCTTGAGATCATGTTGTCTACTAGTTGTATTTAGAACTTGATTATATTAGGTATTCGGATGAATGTCTAGTAATATGATGTAATGGATTTTTACATAGAGTTGAAAACCCTTAATTCTAGCACAATGAATGGATAAATTAGCATATGATGGTAGAAACTATGTTAACTTGATGTTAACAATTGCGTGAACTTGGTTGAAGAACGTAGTTAAAATAATGGCCTAAGAATAACGCCTATCGGTTATTTAATGAAATGCCTAAAAGAGTTTGTTGAACTTAATTGTGCATTTGCATATGTTAATAGACAGTTGACTTTTAGAAGTCAAACTGACCTATAATAAGATTCAATGATAATTTTGATATAAAATACGTAAGTTGGAATAGTCATGATAAATGATGACTAATCTAACTATCTTGCGAATGATAAATGATAGTTTGACGCTTGACAAGCTAGGTGGAAGCTTAGGAAGAAGCAAGTCAAACGGATCAAGTGCGCGGGAAAAGCATAATCGGATTTCAAGGTAAGTGAAGCTCACGTCATTTAAATGGAACATCTACTTATGTATTTGATTAAGAACAAGGTGATATGGTATTTGAAATGAGCATGTGAGATATGATGTTCCGATGCAAATCGATACGGGTCGGAACAAGTAAAAATGGTAGGAATCCATATTTGATGTTAAAAAGGGTAAAATGGTAATTTAGCCATGTGTTGACGAATAAACAATGAGTTTCGAAAAGTTACTTTATGGTGTAAGCCATAATGGGTAAAAAGGGTAAATTGGTAGATTGGTCATGCGTTGACGGAAAATTAATGAGTTTTGAAAAGACACCATATGGCGTAAGCCATAATGGGTCAAACGAATAAAAAGACAAATATTAAGTAATATGATCACACGGTGTAAAATGAAACGAGCCGAGTGGGTGAAGTGGTAAATAAGTACTATCTCGCAATATATAATGTTCGATCATCCTAACGCATTAGGAATAAGACAAGAGGTGGGAAAATGGTCATTGGGCCAAAGAGGGTTAAATGGTGTTATTATCACCATTTGACAATAATGATTAATGATTGCTTGTCAAGTTTTGTGCTCACAGGGAAGAATAGCGTATGGGCACGCATTGCTAATGATTAGCAATAAATAATTACAAGGTATTGAAAACGGGTCAACGCTTTGACACGAGCTAGGTATGTGTAATGAATGAGGACTTAGAGTCTGAGGAGAGTTAATCGAGTCATGGGTGGATATTGGGTTACCTCGAGCGAGGTATATCTCGCAATTTAAATTGAGATATTGTGTTCTTGAGAACATAATAAATTTTAAATAGAATACGTGTTAAAATGCCCATTTGGATAAAACAGGATTTTAAATGTCCTTCATAGTTAAAAGGACTAAAATCGACCATAATACCCCCGGACGATGAATTGGGTAAACAACCCTTATGCATAGATTAGTAATGGGTTTTATAATAAGTTAGAGCTCTCCGGTAGTATAAAAGCGAAAGACGTAAGGCTTTTTGGCTTTATGCCTCCTAACGAGTTATCGTCGTAAATGAATAAACCAGAGGTAGAACCGGAATATAATGATTTTCTTATAACAACCCACCACGAGTAAAGTTGTGGTATAAATAAGTAGAAGTCTCGAACTTGAAATAGGAGGTATGGAGAGAATGGGTGAGATTTGAGCTTAGTGCTCAAATCTTGAAATGGGTCTAAATAAATATGCGCATAAACCGGGTATCGGTTGCGTAATTCATAAAAGTTATGAATCAGGGTTAAGGATTTTGGGTTATTAATGTAGGCAAATGTTTTACGGTCAATTAGAAACAAGTTTCAAGTGAAACAGATAAGAATTGAAAAGGTTACGGAACTTTTCGTGAAAAAGAGCATAGCTGGATTTCTGCAGCTTTTAGCCTACCATAAGCTACGGCAGGCAGCCGTAAGCTACGGTAGGTAGCTGCTGTTTGGAACAGCACAAGTGAACCGTAAGCTACGGTAGGGAGCCGTAGCTTACGGCGGACAGTTTTTCAAAATATTGATTTTGTTATTGTTGGCTTTCGGGCGTAATTAGATACGTTATAAACTCTTCATAACTAACATATTTCATAATTTATGAAATATAGGTAATGGTTTGTAGCACCGGATGTCGATCAAGCTCAACGAAAAACCGAACACGATCAAAGTTCAAGCTTCCGTATTATGTTTAGTCGTTTACGAAACTAAAAAACAATATCATGTATAATGTTCTAATCTTACGAAGTTTTTTTTATAACTCGAAGATATGTATAGACGCATCTTTGCATTTATATATTTAAATACAAAATGTTTATGAAATTTCAATTTTTTAAGTAAGGGTCTTACAAAAATCCACAAAATTGGCCCGTGGTCTTCGTGAATATCTCCACGCGAACCACCGTGGAAAGACATGGAGACCGTGTACCACGAAAACCATGTCTCGCATGACAATCTATGAGTCAATCCACGCCCCTCACACCCCATAGCCTTATCATACCTAGTTTTCAACTTATTTTTAAAACTCTCAAACTAACCCAGCCCTACCATATTATTGGAGCAGGATACCATTACCACTAAGTAATGGATTAACGCCCGCATATGTTAATTAGAAACACCTCAAGGGTAGTGATTTTTTTCTTTTTTTTAGAAAACGGTAATTCACGATCTTTACTTATGGTCTAAGATGGGATTGAACTCTCACCATTAGAAAAGACAAAAACTTATCCAACATCTTGTACTTTGTACCAAATGCCGATATTTAGAATTCAGATACCTTATTCGAACCAAGAAAAACGTGCCCCCTGTGTCTTAACAACTTTAATAATGTAAACTATTATTTTTTCTGCTCATTATTGTTGTTGTTGTTGTTGTTGTTATTATATGAAAGTAAATAATGGGCTTAAGTTATAAATTTTGAAATTGATAGTTATAAACAGGCTTAAGATATAAGTTTATATTTATTATAGGTTTTCTATTTTTAGAATATACATACACATACACACACATATATATATATAGGGTAGGGTTCTAGAGTGAACACTAGGTTGAGAGTGAACTGTGTGAACTAATCTGAGCCATTGGATTATATCATCTAAAGATTTTTAAATGATGGCAAGATTGTAATTATAATGTTGTAACTTCCCTTTTAATTAATTGACAGAAGGGTATTTGCGTCTTTTGTAAATTGCATTTATTAAACAATATAATCAAAATTCCTAAAATCTTGATAGTTTCCGTAAATACAAGATACACAGTTGTTAGCGTACACACATGTGTACAGTCTCGATAGTATCAGTTTATACAAGATACACAGATGTTAGTTTATACACATGTGTACAGTCTCGCTAAGTATCAATTTATACAAGATACATCGTTGTTAGTTTATACACATGTGTACAGTCTCGCTAACTATCAGTTTATACGAGATACATAGTTGTTAGTTTATACAAATGTGTACAGACTTTTGATACATCTGTGTATTTTGTAGTCCACGACCTAGTTCCGTTAGGGGTTTCATATACGGTTTGAATCCAGGAGGGTCAATTGGTGTCCAGTATCTAGTTCCGTTAGGAGTTTCATATACGTTATTAGCAACTGATTCTACACGAGTTTAAAATAATGGAGACGTAATTAAAATGAGAGGGAGAGAGAGAGAATTAATAGATGAGAAAA
The DNA here is from genome assembly GCA_947069175.1 of Scalesia atractyloides. NCBI lineage: Eukaryota > Viridiplantae > Streptophyta > Magnoliopsida > Asterales > Asteraceae > Scalesia > Scalesia atractyloides. The sequence goes on from CAMTDV010000029.1 coordinate 6,612,501, forward strand.
TTAAGGGATTTTAATTAAGATAGAGAGAGAAAGAGCTAATGTCAATCTTACCCTTTTAATCTAAAAAATAATCAATGGTCAAAATTAGTTCACTCAGTTTATTTTTAAGAAGTTGTTCCTAATCATATATATATATATATATATATGATTTTTTTTAAATGTGCCACTAGATAAAATTTTCCATAGTCGAGAGACCTCCCCACACACCTCCAAGGCTGGCTAATTGGCTATGCTTATACCGCTAGTCTAAAAACCATTTGGTTTATGTTAAGTGAAATAAAACAAAAGCTTTAGACTAACTAGTTGTGTGGTTGTAGTATATAATTATAAACATACATTTATATTTAGTACACAAATGATATAGGAATTATAGGATTTAAGACATTTACTTTACACAGTTACTTAATTTTATAATTTGTTCCAGGAGTCCAAAAGTATTAAGACGAATTATACACAAATCATACTCTTACATCTACAACACATTTCTAATACCTTTAGGGTGAAGGGATGCACCCTTAATGAGTTGAGAGAAATTTCACTCACCTAATCAAATATGTTATATCATTTCTCCTTTTATTATTCACTCTTACCAAAAAATGGTAATTTTTCCTAAACCATTTAAAAAAAAAAAGGTATGATAGGTTTTAAGACTAGTGGTCCCCACCTATACATTATCTCCCTATCTTCCCTAACCTCTTCGTCGCTGCGGCAAGTGTTCACCGCCCAACCCCTCTCCTGGGCGGCATCTCCCCAAGACGGAACCCTCCACTCGCAGCAAAACTTCTCCCTACCCCGTTTCCCCGCATACACCCTTACACCCTTATACCATTAATCTACACTACATTCGGATATTGAGTGGTACACGAAAAAAACAGAAAATCAAACTTAGCAATGAAGGATGCATTAATTGGTGATTGGTACATAGCAAAGGTTTTATGTACGGATCTTTACTTTTGCGTCTCCATAGCCGACGTTTGCATAGTCTTCTAAAAAAATAGCTATTGCATAATCTTCATTCATGTGCAAAAAATACTAAAAACATATATAATTATATTTCATGGATTCTTCGAAAAAAAAATAGCTATTGCATATTCTTCATTCATGTACAAAAAGTACTAAAAACATATATAATTATATTCATGGATTCTTCGAATAGAAACATAGCTATTATTTGTTAATTTGAATCAATAAAGATGATTAGGATAAAATATAAAGTATAAAATAAATAAAAAATAGTAAGAAGAATTATAGTTCAATAATCTTAAATTCGAAGGGTTCACATTAGTTTTTAATGAAAAAATTAGTAAAAGAATATAAAAGGAATTCTACATTTCATAACTTTCTCTCCACATGCAAAACACAAGTCTATTCTCCTCTCTTCATCAATTTAAAATGTTCATAGTTTTTACACACGATATTTTTTTTAAAAAAATCACCATAATAACAAGCGTTTTTTATATTTAATATAAGTATGAAATTACTATATAAAAATAAAAAAATATATCATTTTAATGAGTTTTCTTTGCATTGTGTTAAAGGTTCCGCTCATTGTGTCTTTCAACTAGGTTTTGTTCATTACGTTTTTACTAGGGTTTCTTTACATTGTGTTGTATAAAAAAATATAAAATAATGTTAATTTGGGTTTTGTCTATTGCGTTTTTATCAGATCTATAACATGATGTATAACACAATGAAGATTGTGTTATATTTTAAAAAAATATAAAATAATGTTATTGGTTTTGATTATTATGTTTTTCAACTGTATGGAGTTTTATATACATTGTTTTATTGGTTCTAGTCATTGTGTTTAGTCTATTATCCATTGTATTTTAATACGTTGTCCATTGTGCTTTTGTTTTGTTGTTTATTGTGTTTTAGTCTATTCTTCATTGTGTTTAGTATGTTATTCATTGTGTTTTTAATCTGTTGTCTATTGTATTTTAATCTATTGTCCATTGTGTCTTTTATATGTTGTCATCAATTGTGTTTTTAGTTTATTTTCCATTGTATTTTTAGTTTGATACTTATTGTGTTTTATATTATGTCCATTATGTTTTAGTCTATTGTCCATTGTGTCTTTATCTGTTGTCATCGATTGTGTTTTTAGTATATTTTCCATTGTGTTTTTAGTTTAATACTTGCTACGTTTTACGTTATGTCCATTGTGTAATAGGCAAGTGGGTTTTCGATTTTTGTATAACAATATAGTATTAGTATTAAAGATCATAAGATACTCGATTTTATGGTATAACTAAAAAAACAAATAATATATAAAAATGTTCTGACGCTCAACTCCAATAAAGATTACCCATTATTAGCCTGCTAAGCATCACATTATCTTATATACATCATTCATTCAATTTTTAATTCTTTAAGACAAGCAACATTACAATTTTTAAAGCATGGGGCAATTTCATATATACCCCTACAAAGTTAAAAAATATCATATCTACTCCTACAAAATTATATATATATATATATATATATATATATATGTAGGGATAGATCATGAGAAAACTAATTTAAATAAGAAAACTAAAAAACTAATTAAAAAAGCCTAAAAATATACCAAAAATAAAAATTTCGGTATAATTTTCATGATCCATCCTCATATAAAGAGAGAGAGGGGTGGGGGGGGGGGGGTTATTATTTTATTATAATTTTTTAATCAGATTTTTTAAAATAATAAATACATATTAAAAAAATAAAATATACATTTGACCATGACACGTATGATAAAACTACCACATCATCTTGCCAAGTCAAACATATATGCCACGTCAGCTGATCGGAGTGTCGCGCCCCGGTTAAAGATAATATTTATAACTCGATTCACCCTTAACTATGAGTTAGTGGTAGTACGGGGCCGAACTACGAGGAGTTTGTGGTTGCGATAGACGTGATTGATTTTAAAGATTGTCACAATTATGAAGCTTGCTGTGACATAATTTAAATGTTTGTTTGTTTGAAAGAGATGTCGGATTAAATTGACAAGTTTGTTTTTAATTACTTAACTATGAAAGCTTGATTGATTGCACGGAAACTTTATTGTTGATTAAAACGATAACTTTGGAACAAGGTTCACACCTGGTTCACCAATTGTAGGACATAGGGTTACTACACACTTTAACTTGGTTTAGTTGAATTAGTTCATTAACGGTTTTAGAATCATAACGCTTAGGTGCCAATTCCTATCAACGTTCATAACAGACTGCAATGCACTTCGTTACCTCGGACAAGTAAATCCTATCAAAAGACAAGGCATAATCATGCATATTCATTTCACGAAATCAAATTTCATACCTCACTCGACAATTCGTAAATTTAATACAAACGTAAGACAATTATCTAACGATTCAAATGCAATTCAAATTGTCACAAACCAAATGTTAAACAAACAACAAACCCTAGAAATCCTTATAAAAGTCTCCACCAGGGTGAAACCGCGAGAATTAGCCGTTCATGATGAACGGAACGCGATCAACGGATGATAAAATCTTGAACATCTTGAATCCTTGATGGTGAAATGATGAAGATTAGGGTTTATGGTGAGTGGTGGTGGTGAATGGATTGAAGATTGGATGATAAGCATGATGGTAGTGGATTAGTGTTAGGCTCGAAACGATGATTCGGATGATTGGGAACGATTAGGGATGAAGGTAGGGATGTTCTTAGCTCCAAGGTAAAGTTCAAAACTCAAGAAAATACGAACTCCCCTCAAAATACCCAAAAATTGGGTTTTAACACGTTCAAACGCGCAACAAGCAAAGATTTCACGTCGGCTAGCAAGAGCAGGCGTCGCCGACGCCACCCAGAATTTTCAAATGACAGCAGACACATTAGTCTGCTGTCTATGCCACTTTCGTCGATGCGGGTGCGTCGCGGACGGCCCTAGGGCGTTGGTGACGCCCCTTAAGGTGTCGTTTGCCTGTTTAGTATATCTTGCATCTCCGGTTCATCCCACTCGTTCCCGATGCTCCGTAAAGCTCCTTAAACTCTATTAGACCTGCAAAACATAATTCCAATCAAAAGTAGGTTATTCAAAACTAAAAGTTTATGAAAAAACATAAACTTAAACATAATAGAACACCGATTTTCGACCACGCATCATCAGCAAAAAAACTAATTCAGTTTGAATCGATTCAACTGAGGAGTGATATCGCATCCCAAATGTTTAGTTGTGGGTGGTGCGCGTCAAAGTGATAGTTGGGGGTGGCAATGACCCCACATCAAAGTGGTCCTCTCACTTGAGTCCTTCTTGAACACTTGTCACTTTATGATGGCTTCTTACACTTCTTATTTTTAACCCCTTTATACTATAACTCAACTCCAATAAAGATTACCCATTATTAGCCGGCTAAGCGTCACATTATGTTACATACATCATTCATTCAATTTTTAATTCTTTAAAACAAGCAACATTACTATTTTTAAAACATGGGGCAATTTCATATATACCCCTGCAAGGTTAAAAATATCATATATACCTCTGCAAAAAATTTTATTTATAAGGATTGATTATAAGAAAACTAGTTTTTTAATAGAAATTAGAGGCTTGTATTAATAATATTATTTTAAATTCAGAAAACTTGCCAAGTTACATCAAAACAGAAGGTAGCCGGGCAACAAGCTGCGCCGCCAATCCTTTCTGAATTGCAAACCCTAACCTTCCAAATACAAACCATTGCCCCCTTGGGGTTGAACAATTGTTGTAGACGACCCATTGAACCCTCGTCTAGAAGTGGATTGCTTCTGGCGCTAGGGAGCCAAAAGTATCAAAGGCAAAAGGGACAAAGACATGCTGGTTCTTTGCGCAAGCTTTAGCGTGCTTATCCACTTTCTTTGATTCTGCCTTTCTTGCCGCTTGTCCAGCTACAAACCTGTTTTCCCTTAAACCAACCAAAGGGGAAACCCATGTGAGGTCTACACAAGCATGTTTCCCCCCAGCCCAGCCAAAGACGAGCAGATCCGCTGGTCGCAAAGTAGATCTCCCTTCCATAGGGTTCGTGAGGAAATTCATAGGGGCCTCTTTCTTAGCCGAAATCCCAGCTCTTCTTAAGATGTCCCACAAAGCATCACGCACCCAGTTGTGCTGATATTTGAACCCAGGGAGATCTTTACAGTGAACTGCATGCTCCCCGTATTTGTCCATACAAGCTTTACGACATATCGGGCAAGTTTCATCTTCAGGGTACATAGGGATCATCAACCGGTATTTGAGAATGGCTCTATATTCTACTGCAGACATACATTGTCCCAACCCCTCAATTGGTATAACGGTCAAAAATTCCTGAGCATGGGGACCTTTTAGGCACTCAAACACCGCCTTCTGGCGGGATGACAAATCAAAAGCTTCTCCCAGGCTTTGAGAGATTTTGCTAAACAGAGCATTCGCTAAAGTTTTTTGTGGCTTCGAGGGGGCGGTGTCCTTATTAGAAAAACCGCCAATATCCAAGTCTGGGAAAGAGACATTTAAGCTTTCAAGCGCCTGCTGATAGTCCGGGCCAAGCCCGACGACCTCACAGTTTCGAAGGATATGATCCTGTAGTTCCCAAGACTGAGCTCTAGACGCCACAAAGGCATAAGCCCCAACATCTCGAGCTGAGAGGAGGCCAAACCACCTAGACGCATTGGCAAAGATGCCAGACGCCACTGGAGGTCACCAAAGAAGGGGCCGCCACCCACTACTATGTCTTCTATAGCCTCTCTAAGGCCATCATCGAACCGAGATACCGCATCCTCCATAAAATGCAGTTGACAAGTCCGCAACCCAAAAAGTAACTTAGCGACCCCCATGCACAACCTTAGCAGAAGGAGTTCACATTGGGGATCTCTCAGGCAGGGTAAGAATTTCATGAGGTCACCCGCCCCCGAGGCTCGCCGCCCTGCCAACTCCTCAATAAAGCTAGGATCCCGACTAACAGCTCCACCAAGGAGCTTAATCCCCTTCTCTGGTCTACCGATTCCTCTCGGGAAAAGCCCATCTTGAACTTTCCGCCCGTCGCATGTCGGCCAAAAAACCTCTGTTTTCTTAATGTTGAGATAAAGCCCTAGAGATGGCCCCTCCTCGTTGATGATGTCTAAGGCCTTAGCAACCTCAGAGGCGTTGCCCATAATCATCCCATCATCTAAGTACCAAGCATTAAACGGGAGTTTACAGCGGTCCTGAACCCGGAGAATAAGGGGATGTAAGGCAAGGGCAAAGAGAAGGGGCCCCAAGGAATCTCCTTGTTGAACTCCGGTAGTAGCCCCAATACACTCGTTACCAACATACAACCTAGCAGGCTGGGCGTAAAGAAATTGGACCCACCGATAGATTGACGGGCAACGATGATGAACCTCGTGTAGAAAAGCTGTGCGGTCGACCGTGTTGAAAGCATTAGAGAAATCCACAGTAAGCAAGGCTAAGGAACCATCTGCATGAAATGAGTTGAGAAACCTGTTTGCGCTGAGAAGCACCGCCTTTGCCCCATTTGGCACCCCCACCCCAAATTGATAGTCACCCAAGTACTGGGTCATCTTTCCCGACCTTCTTCATCGCCACCTTTGAAACCAACCTTCGCCAAATACCCCCCACAACAATAGGTCGAATTCCTTTATCAGGCTTCAATAAGGGGGTGAGGGGGCCGAGGCAACAAACTCAGCAAGCACCTTAGGGCAGGATCCCCCAAGCTATAAGTTAACAACTTCAGTAATGATCGTAAGCAAACCTGAGGAAGTCACGGAGCCCTCGCCGCCAATAGCATCTAGCAGGTGTTGGGCCCGTATCCCGTCTCTGCCACATGACGTCCCTTTAGTAAAGGATCGAATACATTTGAGTACACACTCCCCATCAACAACAAGAGTGGGTTGGGCCAAAGGGTTGGAAGGCAACTACGGGGGCGGCACCACTGGGTGTTTATCAATAAGAGCTTTCAATGTCGAATCACCTAGAGGGGCAACTCCACAAGAGCATAGGACCTTAACCGCAGCTGTGAAATGTCCATCCCTGACTTTCCGAAGACATTGCTTAATATTAGGGTTCCTTTCTTTGTCTTCCTCTCTCCTGCATTCTCCCCTTGAAGCCCCCGTCTCCCCCACGCTATCCAATAGGGAAGAGACCAAATCATCAAACCCAGACCCATCTTTCCAAATTGTAAGCGCGTGTAAGATGTTACTACACTGTAGAGATTTCCTGTTCCCTGACCTTTGCTCTTGTCTGGAGGATGGTCTAACCACCCGCAAGGTGCAACGCGATAATAAAAACAATTGGACCCAATTGTTAATCGATCCTGGAGACGCTACCACTTTGCGCAAAGCACCTGTTAGAACCTGAGCAAACAACAGCCAACAACTGGGGGAATGCTTTTATCAGTCTGAATAGGGAGGGAGAAAACACGCTCGAGTAGGTTAACATCACCCCCGAGCCCTGCCGGGTGACGTGGGTTTGTGTCAATCACCACTTGACATGGTTTCCGGATCCCAACAATGAAATCTTCAACATCCCTCGAGATCATGGCAAACGACACGACCTCATTATCATGCTTGCATCCCCTACTGAGTGCATGCATCACTATGCACTTTCCACATAACCATTTATCCCCTTCCCTAAGAACTTCCGTAACATCCAAAAAAAGGTCCAAGTCCTTGGAGATAGCCTCCTTCAAAGATAGCTTTCGGTTTTCTGTCTTGAGGTGTGTGCTTTGCATGTGTTCAAGTAGGCGGAAAAAACTCACAGACCCCGGTTTGCCATCTTTACATTCGTGGAAAAATTTGAAGGACAAGTCCTTAAACCACTAGCAGAGCCTGCACAGGGCCCACTGACTTAACGTTCTGACCCCCTTTCGTAGGAGCCATGCGCGTATGTTAATTGTCACCGAAGAAAAAACACACTAACGGTACACCAAACTCGAGATGAGTTGTTGGGGGTAGAAAACCAGTAAAATTCTTACAAGACGAAGGAGGGAAGCAACCGCGGTTGCCCACCCTCTAAATGGTACCCCACATAACCCCTTACCCCATGGCGGATAGTTAAAGATTATCACAATCGAATCAGAATTACAAGATCAAATCGCCTTAACCAATTCCCACTTCACAAGAGTGCTAAAGAAACAAGTTTTTTAAAACCTTTACTTCATTGAGGCATTTGATCAAACACCTGGTGGATCGACTTTTCTTTCACAAAAGAACATTCGTACTGTTGAATCTTTAACTTGTGACTATTGTTTGCAGCGGCAGAAGTGAGAAAGAGCGATTAAGAAACGACCGCGTATCGGTGGCGGTAGAGGCGTCGGGATCAGATGACGTGGCGGTGAAGCAATAGAAGAGGATCAGGAGAAGAAGCCATGGAATTCTTTAACCGTTGATTAGTTCCTCCCCAAATGAGAAAACTAAAAAATGCCTAAAAACATAAAAAAATATTCGATATAATTTTTATGATCCATCTCTATATAAAGAGAGAGATAGTGGGGGGGGAGGGGGAGGGGGTTATAATTTTCTTAATCAATTTTTTAAATAATAGCTACATATTTAAAAAAATAAAATTTACATTTCACCATGACATGTATGATAAAAACTGCCACATCATCTTGCCACATCAAATAAATATGTCATGTCAGCAAAAAAAAAACTAACTCAGTTTGAGTCTATTCAACTGAGGAGTGATATCGCATCCCAAATGTTTAGTTAGGGATGGTGGACGTTAAAGTGATAGTTAGGGATGACAGCGACCAAACATCAATAGTTAAAGATGATATAATCAAATAACCCTAATAATAACCAAGTATAAGGTTTATTATAGTTAAAAGCGTAAAGTATGTGTCTGCTAAAATTCAAACTACAATATAAAGGATATATTATATTTCTATTAATACTTTAATGATTAAAAAACAGAAGTTATTAATAGTCTAGAGAAGATAATATTGAAGTTTAGGGTTTAAAAAAGTGAAATAGTAAGATACCATACAGACTAAAAATCAAATGATACAAATCAATAAAGTATGAAAATAATGATATAGTAACTTTTTAAACGGGAGCCATTTTGATAAATAAGATCATTCGTAATGCTTCTCTGTAAATTTGTAAGTATCTTACTTATATTATAAGAAGTGATTGTATGTAATTATGTGTGAAAGAAAAAAATGTTAATATTCATCTGTTAGTATAAAGGAAATATTGTTCACTTTTATAAATTTTTTAATATTTTTAAAAGTAATTGTGAGTGAAAATAGAAAAAGTAATGATAAATATTAAAAAAATATTATTTACTTAAAAAAAGAAAAAAAAGAAGAGTTTTTTAGTATAATTATAGAAAAAAGATAATAAATTTTCTAAAAGTGGGATAATAATTTGGTTTTTGTGCCTATATAAATAACGTTTATTTATAATAAACAATTTAAATAATGAGAAAACGGAAGAAAGGGATTACCAACTAAGGAAGCATTGGTGATTGATTGGTACATGGCAAAGGGATTATGTACGGAGGTTTACTTTTGTCATCTTTATTCATGGAATAATTTTTTAGTTATTATTACGAGTAAATTATTATTTTGATACTTGAGATTTGGTTATTTTTGTCATTTTAGTCTAAATTTGATACCTTTTTCATCTTAGTCCATGTGGAATTTTTTTTTTGCCATTTTTGTCCAAATATGAAACCAACTTATATTTTTCAAATTAAATCATGATCTTTTGTTCTTTTCCTTAGGGGTAAAATGATCATTATGAGTTTTATAAAATTTATTAATCCCTCTCTCAACTTACTCTCTCCCCCTCTCTTTCTTTCTCTCTCTCCCTCTCTCCTCTTTCTAACACCACCGCCACCATGAACTCTTGACCGGTGGACAGCAGGAAACGGTTGGCAGGGTGTGGCCTTAACTTCTTTTCCGTCGATATCCATGCTCTGAGTCTGAAACTCGACGCCCATTGTGGCCTTTGAGTGCGGATTGAACTTGTTGCGAGCGTATCGAGAGAGGAGGTTTGATTTTCTGACGGTCGAGTAGCCGATGATGACGACTTTGAAGAGGTATTTTTCTCCTTCGTCGTCTGATAAGTTCATTTAAGGTTTTGATTTTGGGTGGATTTGGTTGATAGACGGTTGGATTTAGGATTTTGATTTTCGGGGAAAAGGGGATGATGATAGTGATTAGGTTATGTTGAGGAGGGGAATAATGGCTGTGGTGAAAAGAAGGAGATGGTGGCTGTGGTGAGAAGGAGGTGGTGGAGGCGGTGGTGTTGAGGAGGGGAATGGTGGTTGTGGTGAGAAGCAGGTAGTAGTAGCGGTGGTATTGAGGAGGGAACAATGGATGTGGTGAGAAGGCGGTGGTGGTGGCGGATATGGTGAGGAGGTAGTGGTGGCGGTGATTAGAAGGGGGGAGGCGACGGTGGTCTCCTCATGGTGGCGGTGGTGTTAGAGAGAGGAGAGAAGGAGGGAGGGAGAGAGAGAAAGAGAGAGGGAGAGAGTGAGTTGACAGAGGGATTAATTAATTTCATAAAACTCATAATGACAATTTTGCCCCTGAGGAAAAGGACAAAAAAACCAGGATTTAATTTGAGAAATATGAGCTGATTTCATTTTTTGACCAAAATGACAAAAAAATGAAACCATAGGGACCCAGATGCAAAAGATTTCAAATTTGGACTAAAGTGGCAAAAGTGACTAAACCTTAGGGACCAAAATGTTTGTTTACTCTATTATTGTTATACCCTTTTACAATTAGCAATTTGGGTTGTGTCTCATATGTTTAAAAGCCACACCCTTTAGTTCATTTTACTCACATCCTTTCATTTTATACAAGTATCTCATATCATTTTCATGAAACACCCCGTTCAACTATAAAATGATAACCAAAGCAGCATCTCAAACGTCACACCGTTACCTGTTGGCATTTACTGCCTAATGCATTAATAAGTAAATATTGTAACTGACAATTACCAATTCTATTATCCCGGGTAAGGTTAGTGTAAAAATGTGTGGTTTTGTGAGAAGTGTAAGAAGTGTTTTAAGCCCTTAGATATTGGATTTAATGTTTGAGATCAATAGGGACCTGAATGTAAATTGTGTTTTATTATTTTGGACTGATTTGAAAATTGTAGGGGTAATAGAGTCTTTATATCTATTTGAAAATTGGAAACCATATCTTCATATGCACACGTGTTATCAAAACCGCTACAAATTCGCGATTTCACTCCTCAAATCGAATTTCATGAAAGAAGATCATCATCGAAAACCATTGTTGTGTTATAAACGTAATCAACATCTCTTCTTTTTCGTTTACCATTCTCTAAAACTCTAGGGTTCAATAACTATAATCAGTTTTTTTAGGTAAAAGATTCAAATTAAAATCTTCAGAGTGTTCAATGGGATCTACGGAAGCTTCAAGCACACAATTAGGTGTAAAACACAAGAAATCAACCACGATGGTGAAACCAAGTTTTGATTTTAGTTGATGACTTCTAGGGTTTTGTTCTTAAGTGATTAAATGAAGATCTGTATTGAATGTTATTGTTTGTAGTGTTATAAACAACAAATAAAACCATGTTTAACTGATTTGTGGTTTGGTGTTATGTTCGAAAATGTCACGTAGTGTTATATACTGATTATAAAGTGTTATATAGTGCTAAGACTGGTTATATAGTGTTATACTGACTAATAGTGTAATGTTGTGTTATTTACTGATTATAAAGTGTTATACAGCGTTAGATAGTGTCATATACTAATGAAAAGTGTAATGTAGTGTTATACACTGATTATATATGTTATAGCTGGTAAAACTGGGTCAGTATTTGATAATAGTGTTATGTAATGTTATATACTGATTATAAAGTGTTATATAGCGCTAAGGCTGGTTAGCTGGTTATATATTGTTATATATTGACTAATAGTGTATGTTGTGCTATTTACTGATTATAAAGTGTTATATAGTGATATACTAATAAATAATGTAATGTAGTGCTATACACTGATATATATATTGTTCAAGCTGGTTAAACTTGGTCAGTATTTGATAATAGTATTTATGTAGTGTTATATGCAGAATAAATAGTGTGAAACAATGTTAGAGCTGATGGATTGGTCAAATAGTATGTGCTAAAACCAATATTGAATCATGCTACTTGTTTGGATAGGAACAAGCGTGAAGGAATGGAAGTGTGGATTCTCACCTAAGAGTGATGTTTCGGGAGAAGTGATGCCGGAACAAGAAAAAGACTTGCAGATTTGTGTAGGAAATACCTTTCAAAAATTCTGCTAAGTGACGTGAACGAGGTACGCAACATGATTGAGTCAGAAGTACGTGAGTTTGCATCTAAAAGCGATGTGGAAAGGGAGGAACTGGCGAAAAAGGATACGAAGTACAATTGAATGTATGAATAAAAAATGTTGGTAGTGTACCCACTCGTCAGTTGGTTTTGATCTGATAAATCATAAAGTCTTATCGTTAGTACTTGGATTATAAAACACTATAATCACTATATAGGTAAAATGGATATTTAATGCATAGTCTCCGGTAGGTTTCGATCATGTGTAGGTTTTCATGAAAGTCAGAGATATATGATAAACAAAATAAGACTCTAACTGGCATATTAAAACACCATGATGACCCACCGGCTGGTAAGTAAGAATATCTGTAAACAATTTTTTTACATTAAAACACCATCATGATTGAGCGTTAAAAAGTCTAATTAGATAAAACAGCACGTACGTACCTACTGACCTGATTCCATTGAACTGATTTCGAGCTATGCAGAAAAACACTGATTCAAAAATTCGATTGTAAAAATCTTATGCTCTCAAAATAATTAGCCGATTATGATTTATAACTCTATGAATTCGCATAATACCCTTAATTCATATAGAAGCTTTGAAAAAAAATTATATTAGTTTCCTAAAATCACTTACTAACGGTTACAGGTTTTTTTATCATTTAATTATACTGTTTTTTTACATTAATTTTATTGAAGTACACATGTCAATACCAAATTATTTCTCACACTTTTAAACATTTTTATCAACCCTATTATCCCACCTTTTATTATCCCAATGTTCGAGATTAAATCATTAAATGCCAAACGACTCATCCCCGTCCGCGTCCGTTTGTTTAAAATTAACCCATGCCCCATCCAACAATTTAATTATTTAATTAATATACCAAAATAATATTTACATAGGTTGAAATCAAATTATTATCCTGTCTTAGATATTTAAATAGTATGGGATACATACGTATAACTGACAATTATGTTAACCGTCAACCAACACAATTACACATAGCGGCTAATGCACCCTTTTAGGCCCACCGTCCGACGGAACTACAGGTGACACCGGACCTATCGATGTCATTCTTTTAATACTTGAGTTTTTGAAATCTTAAACTATTATGTGGTATTGACCCTCCATTATAGTAGGGAGAGTAGTTTAAGTGAATATATAAGATTTAAGAAAGATTTAGTTGATGTTTTGTTTCCAACGGTGGCGCTAGACGGCGAGAGGAAGCAGTCCTGTGTCCTTAATGGTACTTAAATTGCGGTCGATTGATTTCTTAAAGTACGGCCACAATTTAATATTTTATTCACTTAATAATATTTCTTTTGGGTGACTAGCTTCTCATCTACCTCACAAAGTATTTGTTCAATTGAGTATTTTATCAGAGGTTTTATTTATTTTTATTTATTTATATTAACTTACTCAATTGATTTATTTTAATTCAAAATATCAATATTTACTTTGATGGATAGGTACTTATATTTACGTAATCTAGGATTATTTACGGATTAATTTTTTATAGAAAAATAAGTAACGTTTTTAGATAGTTTTTGTGTACTAAGTTGATTGGTTAAAAAATATATTATTGTAAATTATTAAGGAATATTTTTCTTTTGACCCCTTAGTCTTGAACTTCTAGTTTCATCACTAACGGTACCCTTGCCAAACCATAATTTTTCTATTAATAGTGATATGCATCTTATTCGGTTTTTTTGGTGTTTGACCCCTTAAAATATGGTTGCTAAATTAGTTTTGGTCGAAATGGAGAGTGAGAAAAATATGAATTGTATTTGAGTAATAAGTATGAATAGTTTTATCGTATTATTATTATTAAATAAATAAATATGGATAATTCTGTAATATTATTAAGTTGATAAATAGGCATTGGTTTTACTCGTATCATTTTGACTCATCTTATTTTAATCTAACTAATCTGTGCCCCTGTCAAAAAAATTCTGGATTCGCCACTCTGAAGGGGTATGGTCCCAAATATTGCGGTGACCAAATGAGTTAACCTCATGTCGCGCGTAAGACCATACCCAAGATACACAATGACTTCTCGGACTTTCGCTGACTGCATAGATGTTTCCTGAGTCGCGCGCGAGGTAAGGACTAATACAAGGGCAATCCTTACACTTAGTTTTTCAGAAAAGAAAGTTGTTTCCTTCGACCTTGCGCAGGCTACATAGATGCTCTTTGAGTCGCGCGAAAGGAAGAAACGCAAGGCAACACCAAACAAGTACGAAAGGTACATGTGGCAGAGTTGTAGGCCAATAGGCACTCAACCGGCTGTATTAGATCATGCTCGATGAACAATCGTGCAGGAGAAAAGAAGTACACAAGGACGTACACGTAGCACCAATCAGCTCGCGCCGACTACTGCCCCACGATCTCCATTAACCGTTGGTGACAGACTAGACAACAAGGGCAGCTTTTAGGACAGGTGGATCCATTCACCATGCGTCAAGCACCCTTCTGGTCAGGGATCACTAATGTTCGTGGCAGAAGAGACAAAATGGATATTCCTTGTTTTCGACCTCAGGCCCAAGGCCCATCAGCCCATCTTCTTTACGAATCTATCCGACTATAAATAGAGGATTTCACCTCCAGGTTTAAGCATTGCTCTCCCACTCTCACTCTAGACACACAATATTATCCTCAAATCGAATACTTATTCTCACGTTGAAGGGTGATTATAAGGGGGAACCCCCTGTTCTCCTCCTTGTAACGAGCTTATGGTGTGTTGTTAATTTTGCAGGATTTTCATTAGCGATTTGGCGAGACGAAAGAAGATTAACCTTTATTTGTCGATGCGCAATCCACAAACTCATAACTAGATCAGTTTGGTGTTTCTTCATTGGCGCCCACCGTGGCAGAATCCTAAAGATGGTAAAAAGTAGCGTGTGTGATTGCATATGCTACTCTCTGGTTTTTATGGGAGGCTCGAACACCTTACTTTTTAAGAAGATCAAAACCCCATCATTAACCATTTCGGAGGATATCAAGGTGCAATTGTTCACATCTATTTGTAAAAGATTCAAGCATAAGTTCATGATATGCTAGATTATACGGTGTAGCTTCCATGTTTCACATTTTATTTAACTGGTTGTTGGTTGAATTTTGTATCTGTTATTTTTCAGCTTCCCGCTGGTTTAGAGTTACAATAATATGTTAGTAAAAAAGCTCAAAAGGTTAAAAAAACCTTTAACTTACCTTTTATTTAATTTAATTACACTAATCATACTTTGACATACCCCTGTTAGTGAAATATTTAGTCATATGGAGGGTGTAAGACTACGGGGTGTGGGGCTCGTCCCTAGGCCGACGAGCTCGGTCCACACTGCCCCCTTCGGGTCAGCACGTCGCCAATGTTGGCCTCCTGCCTCTTGCGACACTTCTCTTTCTTCTTTATACCACACAAACAGACACACACACATACACACACGCTTACGTGGATGCGTACGTAGCGGATCATCCTTTGAGGGCTACCCTCCTCCACACTCAATAGCCTAAGGACCTCATGGACTCCTTTGTAGTTCTCGACAAAATACATAAGAAGTGTTTTAGCTAAATGTTATTTAGTGCCTAAAAGTTTAGGTGTATCTAAATGCACCCCTCTTATACTTGTTAGACCATGGGGTGTGGTTTTTCTTCCCCATGTCCACATCAGTGCCACATTACCCTCCTTTCACCTCATCATCCTCCCCCAAACATAGGGTATGGTTCCGCTTCTTCCCCCTTCCCTTCCATTTTTAATATTTTTTACTTAATATATTTTATTTTTAAACACATTTTTTATTTCTCAAAAATGTATTTTATTTATAATAAATCCAAATATTTTTAAAGAAAATTCAACTTTGCATAAAAATTATAGAATATTACAACTAAAAAAAGCCACAAATTACATACTAAAAACATAAAATAAACCTAAGAACACCAATACTTGTCATAAATGTGATCGACACGGAAGTTCTTTCAAATATAGTCGATTAAATCCGCACATAAGTTTCCATGCACGTGCTCACTGCGTAGCGTCCACATATTTGATTGTTGTTGTTCCTCGTCAACCAACTCAACATTTTCATGAACACCATTTGGATCGTATTCGCATATTACTCGACCATCGTCTTCAATAATCAAGTTATGAAGTATTAAACAAGCATACATAATGTATCTCAAATTTTTTGGTTCAAAGGTTATTGAATTATCCCCCATTTTGCCTTTATCACACCAACAACCGTTCAACATCTTTCCTTGCCGATTCTTGGCACTATGCAAACTTTTTCCTTTTTTCATTACCCGGTTCAGGAATAGTTTTAACTATAGCCGTATAGGATGAGTTATATATGTCGCCTAGGTAATAACCATGCTTGTACGACACCCATTGAGCATGAAAGAAGAATCAGGACCCGTACCTCTAATAATGTCGTTCGAAATATGAGTTCTTGCAAGGGCGTTTAAATCATTGTTGGAACCCGCAACCCCAAAGAAAGCATGCCAAATCCATAAATCTTGTAAGCAAGCTGCCTCTAAGATTATTGTTGGATAACCTATATCACAACGCATATATTGACCGCGTCATGCAGTAGGGCAATTACGCCATAGCTAATGAGTACAATCAATGCTTCGTACCATCCTAGGAAATCCATGTCTCTCTTCATGGAATGCATAAAGTTTTTCAATATCCTTCTTTGTTGGCCTACGTAAATAAACCTTGTTATACAGTTCACAATACATTTGGAAAATTCATACAAACACTCCACTCATTCTCTCGGACATCCTTAAATATTCATCCCATGAATCACTGCAGTGCTATACGCTAATTGACGAAGTGCCGAAGTGCATTTTTGAAACGTAATATACCCCCTTCTCCCTCGAGCATTGTACCGCAATGTGTAAAAGTCATCATAATTAGCCAAATCATTGGCAATACGTACAAACAATCGTCGACTCATTCGAAACGACGTATAAATTGTTCGTCAGTGTACGCACAGTTTTCAGCAAAATAGTCACCAACCAAACGTTCATGAGCACCTTAAATAGATGTTATAAACTAAGTTTAATAAATTATTAAACAAAATCCTAAAAATAATAACAAAACTTTCAAAATAAAAATTGTATAGAAATAAATATACATTCGCGATCTCTATTCAACGCTGCAACCCTCATTCTTGGTTGTGACGTTTCTTCGTCTTCTCCATCCTCTTTCATCTCGGCTACAATTTTACCTGTCTCAGCATCATGCTAAGAAAAAAAATCCCGACATTTTTCTTGTCCGATGAAGAACTCATGGTGATTTTTTTAAAAGATATAGATGAATGTGAGAGAAGAAAATATAAAATGTCGCACCCCGACCCGCAGCGGAATAAAAGTCGGGGCATGATTGGGTTATCACCAAAGCTTATGATATTTACTAAGAAGTTTCATATTTATTAAATTCAAATTAAAGAATAAGCAACAAAAATTTCATACAAATACAATAAAAATCAAAATGTTTGTTCCAATGCAATAACTTGTTTATTCTTCTAGGCCCTCCTAAGTGTTTCTTTCCTCAACTTGATCACCTGTATCATGTGTAAAACAGAGGAGATTTTGGGTCAACAAAAGTTGGCGAGTGAACCTTGATAACACATTTAAATAATTGCATACTTTGTTTATTAAAGAAAATTGTGCATAAATTACATGTGAGCAAACTATATATACGTAACCAATCACAAACCACATTGAATGAATATATGACATGAATGATGATGTATCTGAGATCAAGGCTCAACCAAACGGAGCCGATCTAATGAGGCACCTGATGCTCAACCCGTATCCCAGGAGAAACTGATGGACCTAATGAAATAAGTGCACTGAAATGATAAATTGAATCCACATATAAACCACACAACAAGCAATTCACATTTGATCACGAAATATATAAGCACAAGTGTTTAAATAAAATAAAGGAATGATACGACACATGATACACCCCAAAACGTGATTAAAACGGGGAATTTGTAGAGATTCACTCATAGTGGCTGCGTAGTTTTGGTTGATGATGAGTGCACACGAGTTGAGAATTTGACCGACGAAAGAATACTAACATAAAATAACAACGCGATAACTTGATAAATAAATAAGCTAAGTTTTTGAGTAAAAACCTTTGTTTATATTTTTTAAGTTTATTTTTGTGATTTTTATTAATATTTTAAACCTTTGTATTTTAGGTATTTTAAATAAACTTATCTTTTAATATAACTATAAAATAAATAAATAATTAAATAAAATAAAAAAATTGTCAGTCTGACAGGCTGACTGTCAGACCGGTTCGCTAGGGGGTTGGTATGCGTGTGTATGGATTCGAACTTGAGACCTCACGTTCACGTGCACGCAGCTCTTCCAACTGAGCTACGTGTCTAACCCGAAAGAATCTGGATTTTAATTACATTAATACTCTAGTTAGCTTATTCCAGAAATTGATTTATATTTAAAAAGATTTACAGGGTTGAACCGGTGACTGGCATAGGTTTCGAACCCGTGACCTCTTATGTGTTTTGCACCCAGTCCAACCAACTGGGCTGGGTGGCTAACCCGACAAGATTTTCTTTTTAATTATACTTATATACACACTGTTAGTTGATACAATTTATTAAAACTAAAGCTGTTAAATAACAGTTATGCGGTTATGAACTAGAATCGAACTGGAGACGTGAATATCGTATTGCACACAGTCCACCACTGGACTATGTGTCTAACCCGTTTGAAACAGCCATTTTATTATAAAAAACATTTCACTCCACTTCGTCTTCTTCATTTTGAATTTGAACTAACCCTTATACCCGCCCGATTTAATCTGTTTCACTTCTGTTCTTCTATTAACCATCTGTACATTATGTTAATTAAATAATATTCAAAGGAAAAGGGCAGGAGTCTACCGTAGAACAGAAGTGGAGGATCACGATTTCCGGCTGTTGAATTCCGGCAATTGTCTGTGTTTTTCCGGCGAACAGGGGGGGTTGTGAGCAGAGGAACACTGCGAGCAGAATGAGCGAGTTTTGATTGTGAGAGTTCGACTAGTATTTATAGGGGATGGCAGGAGGTTTCGACCTCGCTTGATTTTGGTAACATTATTCGATGATTGTAAAATTAGCCAGAAGGATGACAGCCGAGCTTTTGCCGAAAATACATCCCGAGCTAGCTGTCGGAGGTTTCAAAGAAAGAAAGGAAAGGCGCGTGATGTCGGATCCAGTTAGTTGCAGGTTTTCACTCAGATTCAGAATATAAGTTTTAAATTCTAACATATGCACATCTAGTGTGTGCAGTGTAGTGGTGTTTGTTGCGTGTGTGTAACCGGGCGCCCCGGGTGTGATTCCCGGTTCACATGTTTTTCTTAATTATTTTTTATTATGCTTTTTAATTATCTATTAAGAATATATATTTATTATTAATTGATTATATTATTTCATTAAGATTTATTTAACATTAATTATTATTACAATAATAAAAATAACCGTACGACAAGAATAAATACACTTTGATTGATAATTTGGGGCGGGCTTTCGAAACCCGATTTATGCAAATGTTACAGTATCCCCTACTTTTAGAAATTTCGTCCCGAAATTTAAGTAGTAGTTGTAACCGGAAAAAGATGCGGGTATTTCTCGCACATTGAGTCTTCACGTTCCCAAGTAAACTCAGGTCCTCGTTTTGACTCCCAACGCACCCTGACGATTGGAATACGACTTCGCCTTAAACGCTTCTCACCGAAATCCATGATTTCCACTGGTCTTTCAACGAAGTGCATTGATTCATCGACTTGAATGTCTTCTAGAGGAATATGGAGGTTTTCGTCGGCAAGGCACTTTTTCAAGTTTGATACGTGGAACGTGGGATGTATTCTGTTGAGTTCTTCTGGTAGGTCAAGCTTGTAGGCTACAGGTCCTACTCTTTCGAGTATCTTGAAAGGTCCCACATAGCGTGGTGCTAGCTTGCCCTTCTAGCCACAACGAACCACTCCCTTCCACGGTGATACTTTTAAAAGTACTTGATCACCAATGTCAAACTCCAAGGGCTTTCGTCGTTTGTCAGAATAACTCTTTTGACGACTTTGAGCCGCTAGAAGATTGTTTCGTATTTGAATGATTTTGTCGGTTGTTTCTTGAATCAATTCAGGTCCGGTGATTTGCGCTTCACCAATTTCGTGCCAACATACTGGAGATCGGCATTTACGACCATATAAAGCTTCGAAAGGGGCCATGCCGATACTTGAATGATAGCTATTGTTGTACGAAAACTCGAGTAACGGTAGATGAGCGTCCCAGTTCCCTTTGAAGTCTATGACACATGCTCGAAGCTTGTCTTCAAGGGTTTGGATGGTGCGTTCAGATTGACCATCAGTTTAAGGGTGAAAGGCGGTGCTAAGGTCTAAGCGTGTACCCAAAGCAGTTTGCACGGCTCGCCATGTGCGTGAAGTGAAACGACCATCACGGTCTGAAATGATGCTTAACGGCACACCATGACGGCTTATGATCTCGCTGATGTAGATACGAGCTAACTTCTCGTTCTTGAAGTCCTCGCGAATCGGAATGAAGTGAGCTGATTTTGTAAGACGATCAATGATTACCCATATGGTGTCATACCCACTGGAGGTGCGAGGTAACCCGGTAATGAAGTCCATGGTTATGTTTTCCCACTTCCATACCGGTATTTCGGGTTGGGCTAGAAGTCCTGAAGGTCTTTGATGTTCAGCTTTCACTTTGGAACATGTAAGGCACTTGGAAACAAAACAGCGATATCCTTTTTCATGCCAGGCCACCAGTAGGTGTATCGTAGGTCTTGATACATCTTATCGGCTCCTGGGTGTACAGAGTATCGTGTTTTGTGTGCCTCATTCATGAGGAAATCACGCAGGTTGTCGCGATCGGGAATCCAAATGCGGTTTAAATAATATAGAATACCGTCGGATTTGGTTTCAATTTTGAGTTCAGCTCCATATGACAGTTCATCGCATACATCATTTTCCGTTACCGAGATATGTTGAGCTGCCCGGATTCGATCATTGATATCGGTTATGATTTGTGAACATAGTAGACGAATAGAGTTCGCATATCCCTTTCGACTGAGCGCATCAGCCACCAGTTTGCCTTACCAGGATGGTACCGAATCTCACAGTCGTAATCGTTGAGCAGTTCGACCCATCTTCGTTGCCTCATATTCAACTCTTTTTGATTGAAGATATGCTGGAGACTTTTGTGGTCAGTGTATATTTCACACTTGGTACCGTAAAGATAAATTTTCTCCATATCTTGAGAGCGAACACAAAGGCTCCAAGTTCCAGGTCGTGGATGGTGTAATTTTTCTCATGGATTTTGAGTTGCCTAGAGGCATAGGCTATCACCTTTCCTCTTTGCATCAAAACGCAGCCTAGACCTTGCCCTGATGCATCTCAAAAGACCACAAAGTCATCGCAACCCTCAGGGAGTGTAAGGATAGGTGCGTCACAAAGCCTTTGCTTTAAAGTTTGGAAGGCCTCCTCTTGCTTAGGTCCCCAAATGATGGGCTTTCCTTTGTGAGTCAAGGCCGTGAGCGGAACGGCGATACGGGAAAAAATGGCAATGAAGCGTCGGTAGTAACCAGCCAAGCCAAGAAATGACCTAACTTCGGTAAGGGTACGTGGCGCTTGCCATTCCTGTACTGTCTTGATTTTCGAAGGATCGACATGAATCCCTTTGTAATTGACGACATGACCAAGAATTGTACTTCTACTAACCAAAATTCGCATTTTGAGAACTTAGCGTAAAGCTTTTCAGTCCTTAAGAGTGTAAGAATGAGTCAAAGGTGTCGCTCATGATCGGATTTTGACTTGGAGTAGATAAGAATGTCGTCGATGAAGACTATGACGAAATGGTCGAGATAGGGTTTGCATACCCTATTCATTAAATGCATGAAGACAGCGGGGGCATTGGTTAAACCGAAGGGCATAACCATGAACTCGTAATGACGATAACGAGTTCGGAAGACAGTTTTTGGAATATCTTCTTCGCGCACTCTAAGCTGATGATAACCAGAACGAAGGTCGATTTTGGAAAAACAGGTGGCGCCTTAAAGTTGGTCTAGAAGGTCATCAATACGAGGCAGTGGATAGTGATTCTTAACCGTCAACTTGTTGAGTTCTCTATAATCAATGCACATGCGAAACGTTCCATCTTTCTTCTTCACAAAAAGAACAGGCGCACCCCAAGGCGATGAGCTAGGACGTATGAATCCTTTGTCAGTCAGCTCTTGCAGTTGACTGGCCAACTCTTGCATCTCGGATGGGGCTAACCTATAAGGAGATTTTGTGACCGGTGTAGCGCCAGGCACAAGATCAATTCGAAATTCGACTTCTCTTACAGGAGGAAGTCCTGAAACGTCGTCGGGAAAAACTTGCGGGAATTCTCTCACAATTGGAATATCTTCGAGCTTCCTCTCCTTGCCTCCCTTCTTGACGACGTGAGCTAGAAATGTGACGTAATTCTTGCGAAGTTAACTTCGGGCTTGAAGGCAGGACATCAATTGTAGTCCTTTCGAAGGAGTTTCCCCAAAGATACGTAGTGTCTGACCGTTGGCGAGAGGAATACGAATGAATTTTTCATGGCACACCACTTCAGCGTGATGCCGGCTGAGCCAGTCCATGCCGATGATAACATCGAAACTTCCCAATTTCATAGGAATGAGATCAATTGGGAAATCGTGATCATTTAGAGTGAGAGTACAATCGCGTATAATAGAATTTAATGAAGTGGGTTTTCCGTCAGCAACTTCCACCGTCAGAGATTCAACGAGATTATCACGAGGTTGGTCGAGGATAGGTTCGAAATCTAAAGACACAAAGCTCTTATCCGCACCAGTATCGAATAATATGGATGCATAACTACCGTTTATGAGAAACGTACCGTTGACCACATTGTTGCCAGCCCTGGCTTGGTTGGCGTTGATATTGAAAGCTCTTCCTCTAGCAGGTGGAGGAGCTTGGTTAGCTTGGTTTACCGGGTTTGCTTGAGCTTGGGCATGGATGATGTTCACCAGGCGTGGGCAAGTGTTCCTGAAGTGGTTTGGGTCCCCACAATTGAAACAGGCTCGCATGGATTGCATCATGGGGTAGTTGGGTTGGTAGTACGGTTGGGCTGCGAGTTGTGCAGGTGGTAGAAGTAAGGGTTGTTGGGCTTGGCCCACCATTTGATTTTGGGTTGGAGGTTGACTGCGGTTCAATCCCTGAAGGGTACGGCAGGTTTGGATGGTGTGACCCGCACGGCCACAACTTGTGCAATGTTGGCAAGGGTTTTCAGGAGGGTGGTGGTATTGACGACGATTACACTTTGGGTGTGGGCCAGTGTATGGCCATTTGAATGGTGCGGCTGGAGGGGCAACTTGAGTGATTGGAGCAGCAGTGATGGAAGGGTTGGTTTGGGTGACAGCAAAGCTCTTGCCATTTCGCTTCCTCTTACCAACAAACTTCGAGGATGAACCTGAGTGGTTTGGAGTTGGGGTCTTACTAGGTGTTTTCTTCTTCTTCTCATCTTTGAATTTGCCGTTTCGAATGCGATTTTCAGTGAGTTCCGTAGCTAACTCCATTGCGGCTTCAAGTGTTGCAGGCGAAGTGCTTAAAACCGAATCTTGGATTTTCGAGGGGAGGCCTTGAATGTAGTGTTCGACTAGGCGGTATAATGGAGTGAACAGATTGGGGACCATCTGGTTCAACTCGAGAAATCTCTTATTGTATGAAGTGTAGTCTCCTTCCTTTTGTTTCAATGCGTGAAACTCGTCTTCTAACTTTTTGATTTCGCTTCTTGGACAGAAGCGTCTCGTCATGATTTTCCTTAACTCTTCCCATGTTAAGGCCATGGCATCTTCAACACCTCGCTTACCCTTTTCCGTGTTCCACCAGGTAAGGGCTACCCCAAACAACCTTCCAGTCGCGTAACGTACCTTACGGTCCTCGGGACAGTCACAATTGAGAAAGGTGTTTTCCATCTCCTCAAACCAGTGAAGGAGAGCGGTGACCCCTTCAGTCCCTTCATATTTTGGGGGATCGCAGGACTTGAAGTGTTTGTAGGTGCATTTGGGGGTTTTGGGAGGAGGGTTGGCGCCGCATTGGTCTTCTTGGTTGGGAGAGTTGATGGGATTAGCGGTGAGAGCTTGCTGAACTTGTAGTACGATGTCAGGAAGCACTGCGGCCATTTGTTTAGCAATTTGCGTGGCCAAGCGTTCGTTTGACTTCCCTGACTTTCTACCTCCATGTAATTGCCTAGCAAACATCTACAGGAATATGTATAGGGAGATTGTGAGTTCAAGAATTTCCTAGGTGTCATGCGTCGTAAAAAAAAAGAATGAAAACAACATAACTGAAAGTAATTTAACTACATCCATAGGATGTCTTGGGTTTGCTCATGTTTGGGCCCCCAAATGTCCCCCATACCATTGCCTGTGTAGTCATGTGGGCCTCCATGACTATTGGGCTTGGTAGGATTCACATTGGTGTCGGCGGGTTAACACTCGCACCACCCGAATGAAAATCGTAAAGCATGATTGCAAGATGTATGGTCGGAGGGTGCCCAGGTGTGGACACAATGACAGCTCAAAGTGGGGTTAGTTCACACGACGTTTGGCATAGCATGCTTTGGCCTAATAGGTCCTTCGTACTCTCATCGTTAGTCCCCAGGTAGGCAAACTGGTCCTTTATTTTGGATTTATACGATTGCCAAGCCTAGACAGGACGTTCTGACTACTACATGCCCGTCGTGAAAACTCACTTTGATGTGAATGGAAAAATATGATAACATTGCAAAAAAAATCTTCGAAAAGAAATAAAGGAAATTGTGAAATTGTGAGGTGTGTGCTTTCATAGATATGATATGATATGAGGATATGATCTATGATGAGCATTGCATATTAACATGTACTTATGAGAATGTTTGCATAATGTTGTGTTTGAATATAAACATGAAACATATAAACATCATGAATTTTGCATGTAACACATAGACAATTTAAATCGAGTTAACTATAGTATAGGCTCTAAAGGTCTAATAACCTATCCTATATCCCTATAGTCACAAGCTCTAATACCAATCTGTCGCACCCCGACCCGCAGCGGAATAAAAGTCGGGGCATGATTGGGTTATCACCAAAGCTCATGATATTTACTAAGAATTTTCATATTTATTAAATTAAAATTAAAGAATATCCAACAAAAATTTCATACAAATACAATAAAAATCTAAATGTTTGTTCCAACGCAATAACTTGTTTATTCTTCTAGGCCATCCTCAGTGTTTCTTTCCTCAATTTGATCACCTGTATCATGTGTAAAACAGAGGAGATTTTGGGTCAACAAAAGTTGGCGAGTGAACCTTGATAAAACATTTAAATAATTGCTTACTTTGTTTATTAAAGAAAATTGTGCATAAATCACATGTGAGCAAATATATATACGTAACCAATCATAAACCATATTGAATGAATATATGACATGAATGATGATGTATCTGAGATCAAGGCTCAATCAAACGGAGCCGATCTAATGAGGCACCTGATGCTCAACCCGTATCTCACGAGGAACTGATGGGCCTAATGAAATGAGTGCACTGAAATGATAAATTGAATCCACATATAAACCACACAACAAGCAATTCACATTTTGATCACGAAATGATATAAGCACAAGTGTTTAAATAAAATAAAGGAATGATACGACACATGATACACCCCAAAACGTGATTAAAACGGGAAATTTGTAG
Organism: Scalesia atractyloides; assembly: GCA_947069175.1. Taxonomy (NCBI): domain Eukaryota; kingdom Viridiplantae; phylum Streptophyta; class Magnoliopsida; order Asterales; family Asteraceae; genus Scalesia; species Scalesia atractyloides. The sequence continues at coordinate 6,638,505 of CAMTDV010000029.1, forward strand.
AGATTCATTCACAGTGGGTGCGTAGTCTTGGTTGTGATGAGTGCACACGAGTTGAGAATTTGACCGACGAAAGAATACTAACCTAAAATAACAACGCGATAACTTAATAAATAAATAAGCTAACTTTTTGAGTAAAAACCTTTGTTTAGATTTTTAAGTTATTTTTGTGATTTTTATTAATATTTTAAACCTTTGTATTTAGTACTTTTAATAAACTTTTCTTTTAATATAACTATAAAATAAATAAATAATTAATTAAATAAAATAAAAAGTCAGTCTGACAGGCTGACTGTCAGATCGGTTCGCTAGGGGTTGGTATGCGTGTATATGGATTCGAACTTGAGACCTCACGTTCACGTGCACGCAACTCTTCCAACTGAGCTACGTGTCTAACCCGAAAGAATCTGGATTTTAATTACATTAATACTCTAGTTAGCTTATTCCAGAAATTCATTTATATTTAAAAAGATTTACAGGGTTGAACCGGTGACTGGCATAGGTTTCAAACCCGTGACCTCTTATGTGTTTTGCACCCAGCCCAACCAACTGGGCTGGGTGGCTAACCCAACAAGATTTGCTTTTTAATTATACTTATATACACACTGTTAGTTGATACAATTTATTAAAACTAAAACTGTTAAATAACAGTTATGCGGTCATGAACTAGAATCAAACTGGAGACATGAATATCGTATTTGCACACAGTCCACCACTGGACTGTGTGTCTAACCCATTTGAAACTGTGACATCCCGGGTTTTTTCGGATAACTTAAACGTAATACTTGTCAAACTAATTACGTGCTATGTGTATGAACGCGTATGAGTTAATGAATACGTGATGTGTGATTACGTGAATTGTGTTAGTTACAAAATATATGTATATATAATAAATATGTGCACGAACCGAACCGCGACACGAACCAACTTTGATTCCTTGTGACTCTAGGAATTAACCAAGTTTAGAACTCAAACTATTCTCGGCCGTGTGCAACCCAAACCGCAAACCCAAACCGAGATCAAACCAACCTTAAACATATCCCGGCCGCAAGATAAAACCCAAACTGACCCAACCCAAGTCCCTCGGCCACAAGCTTAAGCCTAACCGTAACCCTCATCTCCTTTGCGCTATATATACACACACCCATGCATGTTTCATTCACAAACACAAACCCTAACAAGCAAAACAGCCGTCGGCTGCTTTCTCTTGCTCCATTGATCGCGAACAGCCATCGTTCATTCCATTCAACCGCAAATAGCCCTTGTTCACCTCCATTCAGCCGCGAGATCAGTCCTTGTTCACCTCTATTCGATCAACAAAACAGCCTACTCCATCATCATCTTCTCGGTCGCAAGCAATCCTTGATCACCGATCCCTTATAGTACTCACGGTTCGTTTACCTTGTTATTAAAAGATTTGAATTTGTCATATGCTACAAGATAACATTCGGATATATGTGCTTGAATGATTAATTGGTTTGTTTTCGGATTATACGTGTTTGAAAGTAATCGGCTGAACTATCATTGTTTGCATGTATAATAGTTTGCGGAACTTGTAAGTTTGCGAGTATGTTTGTTTGTAAAAACTAGAAGTATGAACTAGGGTTTGCATGGGTATGTTACTAGTAGTGATCTATGATTAGAAATCGGTTCTTGATCGCCTAGGTTAATCGTATGAACGGCTGATGCGAGTCTATAATAATGATATGCTGAAACAGTTGCTGAAGTAGCAGTTACAGCCGACTTCATCTGGCTGTAACTCGGTCGTTAGTTGTCGAAAAACGGATTTTCTGATGTCTAGAACGTAGAGATTTGAATAAGGAATCTAATGGCGCTGGATTCATAAATTTCTGAAGTCATTTGATATTTTTAAAGGGCCAAATAAGTTCAGTAACTAAAACTGTGAAAATCCTGAAATTTTGTTAGTTGTTTATCGAGTTGGATTTTAAAATCAGTAGGGAGTTGAGTCATGATTTTTTTACAGCAACTAGGTATGGAAATTTCCGGACAACTCCAACTGGAATTTTGTTAATTGAACGATCAGTGATTTTTAAATAAATTCTTCCGTGGACTGCAGTCAGAAAACGATAAATCTGACTGCAGCCTAGTATATTAATATTTATGGTTAATTGGTAAAGATTTAGGACTTGGAAAATTTATATAAATTTCTATGGTATAAATGTCACCTACTGTAAAAATATTGGAATTTTTGGAATGTTGGAACTATTTTATAAAAATCCTAGAAAACAGCTGAATTATGAGTGTTAAGCTGAAATTTGATAACTTGTGATTGTGTGCACCAAATTGTGGCATGGATTGGTTTATGTTCATGATAAGTTGTTTTGATCACTAGGTTCACATGAGGATACTTGCATGCATGTTTGAGTGTTAGATATGTTGTTTGTGTGTATCACTTTGTGAGTAAATTACGTGTAGAATTTGTATTGGTGTGTTCACACACTGACTTGAAATCAATTGGTTTGTTAGGACGCAATTAGCGGTCCCATTCTTTACAACTTCTTTGCTACACTAACCGAGCAACAAAATGTGAGTTCACGGCCCCTAACTTTATCCGGTTTTTAAACAACAGGGGGAGAAACATGTATACACTCTCAAACTCAATCTCTTTACGTTATACGAATTTAACGTCACATAACTATTCGGTAACTAAGTTAATGTTAATGTAATGTTATGGTCACTAAGCAGCTTTATCACTTAAGTCCTCGTCAATCTCTCGGATCGTTAGTATTGGGTTTAATAGCGGGGGAGTTATAAGTAGTACTACTGGGCCCGACAAGCCCCATCCGAGCTAGTCGCGCTAGCCGACCGGGTATGGTCAACGGGTGAATAATTCGGCCTAACTTCGCCATGGTCAGTGATAGGCCTGGCAACACGGAGGCACAACAGTCAGCTTCGATCGCGAACACTTACGTGACATAACTTTAGGCTAGCTACCTATATATGTTAACATTGAACTTAATTACGAATCAACTGTATTATCCCGGGTTGAGGATAATGGAAACAACAACTTATTATTCCGGGTTTGGAATAATGGAAACAACAACTTAATATTCCGGGTTTGGAATATTGGAAGCAACAACTTAATATTCCGGGTTTGGAATATTGGAAGCAACAACTTATTATTCCGGGTTGGAATAATGGAACCAATTCGTTATCCCGGGTTAGGGATAACGGAGAAAACAAACTATAACCGAACAAACGAATTTATGAAAACCTGTGAACTCACTCATCTTTAATGTTGACACTTGTTTCTTTACATGTTTCTCAGGACGCTAGGAGCTCTAGGTGCACGCACATGCATTGAACAAGACATCTTTTATCGAGTCTTATTTATAAATATTGTTTTGGGGTTTTTCATTTGTTTTGGCGTTTGTGTTGGCGCCCGCTTCACTATTTATTTTATGCTTCCGCTCAACTTTAAAAACTAATGCTCTGCTAAATATTGGTAATTAATTTAAACAATATAAAATCTACAACAAATGATTTTGGAAAACGTATTATCAAATCATATAGAGTCGTTCGACGTACTAGTGTTTCAGATTCTGGTTTGTTCACACGCCTCGCGGTAAAACTCCGCAAGTGGAATTTGAGGGTGTGACAGATTGGTATCAGAGCCACTAGCTATAGAGAACCAGGTTTGCATTAGAAGTAGACCTAAACTATAGCTGAATTCACGACACTAGACTTAGTTTGGCACCGAACTATTATATCTTGTTATGCAATATACCACAACTGTGATATGTAGATTATGCCTTCATAATAAGGAATGAAAACAACTCGTAACTAACTACACGACCCAACAGGCAATGTCATCATCCTCGTCGTCATCATCATCCGACAGACCTACGCTACCAAGAGCGCCAGGAAAGGCACCAATGGTGGAACCCATACCATCTTATGGCGTGGAGACACGCTCAGCTGCGAGGAAAAGGCTCGCTCTGGGGGAGGAGTCGTCATCACGCCCAACCATTGCTGTGCCGATTGAACCGGTTAACCCTGTAGAAGTAGGAATTGACCTACTTAGAATCATATTACATAAACAACAAGCACAGATAGAAAGAATGCAGGAAACCATCCTAGCACAAGGATGGATGATCCGCCAATTGACTGGTAAAACCGACTCGCTCGAGGAAGAGCATCATACGAGTAAGATAGCTCGTAACACCATAGCCAGAGATCTGCGTGCTGAGCAGATAAGAGCTGACTGGCTTGAGGACAGAGTCCTGGAAAATAGTTGGAACATTCAGGAACTGCAAAACCAAGCACTTGCACCAGCACCGGCCCCTCCAGTGCCGGTAGTGGAGGATCCGGAAGAGGATCCAGAGGAGGACCCTGAGGAGGATCCAGAGGAGGATCCGGAGGAGGACCCAGCTGTAGAAGCTGGAAATGCCGCGCAGGATGACGGCAACGACAGTGACTTGGGGGATGGAGACGTAGACGACTGACACGTCTCGCTTATTTTATTTGTTTTCCTTCAGTTTATTTATTTTCCCACTTGTGTTTAAACTTGAGACTTTATAGTGAATTCGTATGTTTGATTTGCACTTTTGTAAGACGTTGAAATTTCAGTTAATCAAGTATTTCTTTTGACTATTTAACATATTGAGTTGACATAACTTGATAATTATTAAAGCACGAAATAGGATAACTATATTGGATATATAGACTTATCGGGGTGTGTTTGTGTTGTGTTTCGAAGATCTAAATGGCAACTGGAAGACGTGGAAACCTTAACTTGACGCCCGAAGAGCTAGCTGCCATGATTCAAGAGCACGTGAACGCAGCTTTAGCGGGTGTTCAGAACCAACCGGCAGGTAACCATTATAAATTTTCACGTGAAAATCTAATAGTGAGGCTAGTAAAATTCCTTGCTGACTACCTATTCTCTGTCAGCAGGAGGGGGCTTTAACCCCTACAAGATGTTCCTTGACGCAAAACCAAGCAAATTCTCGGGGGCGGAAGGACCCATTGGACTGGTCCGCTGGATCGAAAAATCTGAATCCGTTTTTGAAATGTGCAACTGCCTAGAGGCCAACAAGGTCAAATACGCAGCCTCAACACTGGAAGATGGGGCACTGACATGGTGGAATGCACAAGTCCAAACACGTGGACTTATAGCTGCGAATGCAATGGCATGGGCCGAGTTCAAGGCCCTAATCAAAGAGGAGTATTGTCCACGAGACAGAGTGCAACAGTTGGAGCAAGCCTTATGGAACCACAAGATTGTGGGATCGGAAATTGAAGCTTACACCGCAAAACATCATGACTTGGTATTTCTGTGTCCCGATTTGGCCAACACTGTGGAGAAAAGACTCGAGTTCTATCTTGGGGGTCTGGTTCCGGAAATTCAGGGTATGGTAATGGCTAGTAACCCTGTAACGAACATCAAGCAATCCGATTGGCTCACAAACTCACCGATAAGGCGGTGGAACAGAAGAAGCTGCCAGCACGGGGTACAACTAAAGTTGCCCCGGATAACAATAGAAAGTTTGAAGACTCAACTATTCGACAGTCTTCGTCATCTCATCCGCAGCAAGGGAACCAGAAGCGGTTCAATCATTACAACAGCCACCGGGGTCACCAAAATCAACCCGCCAACAACAACAACAATAACCAGAACGCAGCGGCTATGTAAGTCGAAAGCCACAGTGCAGTCGCTGTAATCTTCATCATCACGGCCCTTGTGCCGGAATCGCTGCCAACGATGTGGCAAGGTGGGACATGCGGCAAAGGATTGTCGTGGGGAAATCATGTCCCGACAAAATCAAAATCAACCCCAGGGTCAGCAGCAGGGTGTTAACCGGGGATGCTATCAGTGTGGTAGCACTGCTCATTTCAGAAGAGACTGCCCACAGTTGCGTAACAACAACAATAATGGTGGAAACAACCACAACCACAATAACCACAACAACAATAACAACAACAACAATAATGGGAACGGTGGCACAGGAGGTGCTAAAGGTCGCGCATTTACATTAGGCCGCGGAGAGGCCAGAAACGACTCGAACGTGGTCACCGGTAAGTTTCCCCTTAATGAACATTTTGCTACTGTGCTTTTTGATACGGGTGCGGATAGGAGCTTTATATCTGAGTCTTTTAGGAAGAACCTAAATCTCACGCTTAAACCATTAGAGACCCCTTATGTTATAGAATTAGCCGATGGTAAATCTGTAGATGTGACCCAAATAGTATCCGGCTGTCAACTCAAACTCGCGGGCCACACCTTTACCATTGATCTGATGACAACTACCCTGGGTAGTTTTGACGTGGTAGTCGGAATGGACTGGCTATCCGACGTCCGGGCTGAAGTTCTCTGCTTCGAAAAATCTATCCGTATTCCGCTCTCTAACGACGAAATCCTGACGGTACAAGGCGATAAGGCAAGCGCCGTCACCAACATCATCTCATACATGCAAGCGCAGAAGTATCTTCGGAGGAAGAACTCCTTCGCTTTTCTCGTACTGATTTCCGAACAGCCTAAGGACGAGAAACGTATAGAAGACATCCCTGTCGTCCGTGATTTTTCCGATGTATTCCCAGAGGAATTACCTGGTCTTCCACCCCATCGACAATTGGAGTTTGAAATCGAATTGGCAAACAATGCAACTCCTATTGCCAAGGCTCCATACCGCCTAGCTCCAGCCGAGCTGCAGGAGCTGTCTACCCAACTTCAGGAGCTATTAGAAAAAGGATTTATCCGACCAAGCGTTTCGCCATGGGGAGCTCCAGTCCTGTTTGTCAAGAAGAAGGACGGGACTTTCCGCATGTGCATCGACTACAGGGAACTCAACAAGGTTACCGTCAAGAACCGATACCCGTTACCTCGCATCGACGATCTCTTCGACCAACTTCAAGGGTCAAGTTACTACTCCAAGATTGATTTACGGTCTGGTTACCATCAGCTACGCGTCAGGGAGGAGGATATCGCTAAGACGGCATTTCGCACTCGGTATGGCCATTATGAGTTCTTGGTCATGCCCTTCGGTCTCACCAACGCACCTGCGGTGTTCATGGACCTCATGAACCGCGTGTGTAAACCATACCTCGACAAGTTTGTCATTGTGTTCATCGATGACATACTCATCTACTCCAAAAGTGAAGAAGAACATGCTGAACATCTACGATTACTGCCAGGATTACTCCAACAGGAAAAGCTATATGCCAAGCTTTCGAAGTGTGATTTCTGGATTCGGGAAGTTCAGTTTCTCGGGCATATCGTGAATGAAAGAGGTATCCACGTAGACCCTGCCAAGATTGAAGCCATCAAAAACTGGGAAGCACCCAAGACACCGACGGAGATCCGCCAATTTTTGGGATTGGCTGGTTACTACAGACGTTTCATCGAGGGATTCTCAAAGATCGCACAACCGCTTACTACCCTCACCCAGAAAGGCATCAAGTATGCTTGGGGTGACAAGCAAGAAGCAGCATTTCAATTGCTGAAACAGAAACTTTGCAGTGCACCCATTCTGTCCTTGCCGGAAGGGACAGACTGACTTTGTAGTTATTGTGATGCTTCCATAGGATTGGGATGCGTACTCATGCAACGCGATAAGGTCATCGCATATGCGTCGCGACAACTGAAGGTTCACGAGAAAAACTACACGACGCATGACCTGGAATTGGGAGCAGTAGTGTTTGCACTTAAGATTTGTAGACACTACCTCTATGGAACGAAGTGCACAATCTTTACGGAGCCACAAGAGCCTCCAACACATCTTTGATCAGAAGGAGTTAAACATGCGACAGCGTCGCTGGGTCGAACTCTTGAACGATTATGAGTGTGCCATTCGGTACCACACCCGGGTAAAGCTAACGTGGTAGCTGATGCCCTCAGTAGGAAGGAACACTTGAAACCACGTCGTGTACGAGCATTACAACTCACTATTCATTCGGGGCTACCCGAACAAATACGCGACGCCCAGTTAGAAGCAGTTAAGGAGGAAAACATCAAAGCCGAATCGGTGGGAAAAATGGAACGCGATTGGGAAGTAAAACCAATGGAGCCCGGTATTTCATGAATCGCATATGGGTACCTCTCTACGGAAACCTCAGAGAACTAGTCATGGATGAAGCTCACAAATCCCGATACTCTGTCCATCCGGGTTCGGATAAGATGTACAAGACCTTAAAGCTGCTATTGGTGGCCCAACATGAAAGCCGATATAGCCACCTACGTGAGTAAATGTTTGACTTGTGCAAAAGTCAAGGTGGAGTATCAAAAGCCATCGGGGCTACTCCAACAACCTGAGATCCCAGTGTGGAAATGGGATCAGATCTCAATGGATTTCATCACTAAACTCCCGCGAACCTTGGGTGGTTGCGATACCATCTGGGTGATCGTGGATCGCTTAACTAAGTCCGCACACTTCCTAGCTATTAAAGAAACAGATAAGATGGAGAAGTTGACTCGCATCTACATTAAGGAAGTAGTTTCTCGGCACTGGGGTGCCAACATCCATCATCTCAGACAGAGATGCTCGCTTCACGTCCAACTTCTGGCGGTCACTTCAGAAAGCGTTGGGAACCCGCCTGGATATGAGCACAGCTTATCACCCTCAGACTGATGGTCAAAGTGAAAGGACCATACAAACCTTGGAAGACATGCTTAGGGCATGCGTCTAGACTTCGGAAATAGTTGGGAAATCCACCTGCCTCTAGTAGAATTCTCATATAACAACAGTATCATACGAGTATTTCGGCAGCACCGTTTGAGGCATTATACGGTCGTAAATGTAGATCACCGGTCTGCTGGGCAGAAGTCGGTGATCAGTCAACTCACAGGCCCTGAGTTAATACTTGAGGCCACTAAAAGATTGTACAAATCAGAAACCGCATGGCAGCGGACACGAGATCGACAGAAAAGCTACGCTGATCAACGACGCAAACCGCTCGAATTTCAAGTAGGCGACCGCGTCCTACTAAAGGTGTCACCCTGGAAGGGTGTAATCCGCTTTGGAAAACGGGGCAAACTTAAACCACGGTACGTAGGCCCGTTTGTAATCTTGAAACGTATCGGACCCGTAGCTTATCAATTAGACCTCTCTGCCGAACTCAGTGGAGTTCACAACGTATTTTCACGTGTCAAATCTGAAGAAGTGTCTATCAGATGAAACCTAGTCATTCCATTGGATGAGATCCAAGTGGATGAACAACTACACTTCGTGGAAAAGCCTATCGAGATCATGGATCTGAGATCAAGACTCGAAGGCACAGCAAGATTCCGATCGTTAAGGTTCGTGGGACTCTAAGCGTGGACCGGAGTTCACGTGGGAAAGAGGGACCAAATGAAAAGCAAATACCCACACCTCTTCGCAACTGAGCAGCAAACTAACGATACCAGTAACTAAATTTTCGGGACGAAAATTCTTTCAACATGGGGATGATGTGACAACCTGGAAATTTCTCATACATTCGCGTACACTAACTGTGTACTATAAATTTTTTGTGCATTGGAACCACTTGGAAAATCTTTGTGCATAGGCAACTTGGGAAAAGTCACATTCCGTTGTAACAGTTTCGCGTAACCATCATTAACGAACACTGAACTCTGTTGGCATTCATCGACACTCGTAGAAAACCGCAACAGATTCTAAATTCCATGACAAATTCTTAACTGTCATAAAAATGTGACATGCCCATTTCTGAAACCACTTGAACAAAGAATTTGCTTGAACACATAAACGAGATGAAAGCGTGCGTTTGACATGAATGATGGATATATAAAAACGGGGTGAAATTAAGTTCCTTTTAAAAATATATCATTATATAGAAGATTACAAATTGGGTTGCGTGACAGAACAAATTTAATACTCTAAATTAATAAGTAACAATTTTTTATGACATCCGGCTTAGGTATACTAAACTTTTCATATTGCAACCCCACACCATTCAATTCCTTATACTTCATCTCGCAAATAATTTTACTTCGTTTAAATAGTGAACGTATTAGTTAACGTGTCTATGTTGATGTCATGCAACGCCAGGTATTTAGTTACATCCGTTTCGGATCTAACTAATACGCAAAATCGGCATGTTTGGGTGTATGATACGATTGTGATATGAATGTGTTAGTTACAAAATATATGTATATATAATAAATATGTGCACGAACCGAACCGCGACACGAACCAACTTTGATTCCTTGTGACTCTAGGAATTAACCAAGTTTAGAACTCAAACTATTCTCGGCCGTGTGCAACCCAAATCGCAAACCCAAACCGAGATCAAACCAACCTTAAACATATCCCGGCCGCAAGATAAAACCCAAACGACCCAACCCAAGTCCCTCGGCCACAAGCTTAAGCCTAACCGTAACCCTCATCTCCTTTGCGCTATATATACACACACCCATGCATGTTTCATTCACAAACACAAACCCTAACAAGCAAAACAGCCGTCGGCTGCCTTTCTCTTGCTCCATTGATCGCGAACAGCCATCGTTCATTCCATTCAACCGCAAATAGCCCTTGTTCACCTCCATTCAGTCGCGAGATCAGTCCTTGTTCACCTCTATTCGATCAACAAAACAGCCTACTCCATCATCATCTTCTCGGTCGCAAGCAATCCTTGATCACCGATCCCTTATAGTACTCACGGTTCGTTTACCTTGTTATTAAAAGATTTGAATTTGTCATATGCTACAAGATAACATTCGGATATATGTGCTTGAATGATTAATTGGTTTGTTTTCGGATTATACGTGTTTGAAAGTAATCGGCTGAACTATCATTGTTTGCATGTATAATAGTTTGCGGAACTTGTAAGTTTGCGAGTATGTTTGTTTGTAAAAACTAGAAGTATGAACTAGGGTTTGCATGGGTATGTTACTAGTAGTGATCTATGATTAGAAATCGGTTCTTGATCGCCTAGGTTAATCGTATGAACGGCTGATGCGAGTCTATAATAATGATATGCTGAAACAGTTGCTGAAGTAGCAGTTACAGCCGACTTCATCTGGCTGTAACTCGGTCGTTAGTTGTCGAAAAACGGATTTTCTGATGTCTAGAACGTAGAGATTTGAATAAGGAATCTAATGGCGCTGGATTCATAAATTTCTGAAGTCATTTGATATTTTTAAAGGGCCAAATAAGTTCAGTAACTAAAACTGTGAAAATCCTGAAATTTTGTTAGTTGTTTATCGAGTTGGATTTTAAAATCAGTAGGGAGTTGAGTCATGATTTTTTTACAGCAACTAGGTATGGAAATTTCCGGACAACTCCAACTGGAATTTTGTTAATTGAACGATCAGTGATTTTTAAATAAATTCTTCCGTGGACTGCAGTCAGAAAACGATAAATCTGACTGCAGCCTAGTATATTAATATTTATGGTTAATTGGTAAAGATTTAGGACTTGGAAAATTTATATAAATTTCTATGGTATAAATGTCACCTACTGTAAAAATATTGGAATTTTTGGAATGTTGGAACTATTTTATAAAAATCCTAGAAAACAGCTGAATTATGAGTGTTAAGCTGAAATTTGATAACTTGTGATTGTGTGCACCAAATTGTGGCATGGATTGGTTTATGTTCATGATAAGTTGTTTTGATCACTAGGTTCACATGAGGATACTTGCATGCATGTTTGAGTGTTAGATATGTTGTTTGTGTGTATCACTTTGTGAGTAAATTACGTGTAGAATTTGTATTGGTGTGTTCACACACTGACTTGAAATCAATTGGTTTGTTAGGACGCAATTAGCGGTCCCATTCTTTACAACTTCTTTGCTACACTAACCGAGCAACAAAATGTGAGTTCACGGCCCCTAACTTTATCCGGTTTTTAAACAACAGGGGGAGAAACATGTATACACTCTCAAACTCAATCTCTTTACGTTATACGAATTTAACGTCACATAACTATTCGGTAACTAAGTTAATGTTAATGTAATGTTATGGTCACTAAGCAGCTTTATCACTTAAGTCCTCGTCAATCTCTCGGATCGTTAGTATTGGGTTTAATAGCGGGGGAGTTATAAGTAGTACTACTGGGCCCGACAAGCCCCATCCGAGCTAGTCGCGCTAGCCGACCGGGTATGGTCAACGGGTGAATAATTCGGCCTAACTTCGCCATGGTCAGTGATAGGCCTGGCAACACGGAGGCACAACAGTCAGCTTCGATCGCGAACACTTACGTGACATAACTTTAGGCTAGCTACCTATATATGTTAACATTGAACTTAATTACGAATCAACTGTATTATCCCGGGTTGAGGATAATGGAAACAACAACTTATTATTCCGGGTTTGGAATAATGGAAACAACAACTTAATATTCCGGGTTTGGAATATTGGAAGCAACAACTTAATATTCCGGGTTTGGAATATTGGAAGCAACAACTTATTATTCCGGGTTGGAATAATGGAACCAATTCGTTATCCCGGGTTAGGGATAACGGAGAAAACAAACTATAACCGAACAAACGAATTTATGAAAACCTGTGAACTCACTCATCTTTAATGTTGACACTTGTTTCTTTACATGTTTCTCAGGACGCTAGGAGCTCTAGGTGCACGCACATGCATTGAACAAGACATCTTTTATCGAGTCTTATTTATAAATATTGTTTTGGGGTTTTTCATTTGTTTTGGCGTTTGTGTTGGCGCCCGCTTCACTATTTATTTTTATGCTTCCGCTCAACTTTAAAAACTAATGCTCTGCTAAATATTGGTAATTAATTTAGACAATATAAAATCTACAACAAATGATTTTGGAAAACGTATTATCAAATCATATAGAGTCGTTCGACGTACTAGTGTTTCAGATTCTGGTTTGTTCACACGCCTCGCGGTAAAACTCCGCAAGTGGAATTTGAGGGTGTGACAGAAACAGCCGTTTTAATTATATAAAACATTTCACTCCACTTCGTCTTCTTCATTTTGAATTTGAACTAACCCTTAACCCGCTCGATTTAATCTGTTTCACTTCTGTTCTTCTATTAACCATCTGTACATTATGTTAATTAAATAATATTCAAAGGAAAAGGGCAGCCGTAGAACAGTAGTGGAGGATCACGATTTTCGGCGGTTGAATTCCGGCGACTGTCTTGTTTTTCCGGCGAACAGGGGGGTGGTGAGCAGAGGAACAATGCGAGCAGAATGAGCGAGTTTTGATTGTGAGAGTTCGACTAGTATTTATAGGGGATGGCAGGAGGTTTCGACCTCGCTTGATTTTGATAACATTATTCGATGATTGGAAAATTAGCCAGAAGGATGACAGCCGAGCTTTTGCCAAAAATAAATCCCGAGCTAGCTGTCGGAGGTTTCAAAGAAAGAAAGGAAAGGCGCGTGATGTCGGATCCAGTTAGTTGCAGGTTTTCACTCAGATTCAGAATATAAGTTTTAAATTCTAACATATGCACATCTAGTGTGTGCAGTGTAGTGGTGTTTATTGCGTGTGTGTAACCGGGCGCCCCGGGTTCGATTCCCGATTCACATATTTTTCTTAATTATTTTTTATTATGCTTTTTAATTATCTATTAAGAATATATATTTAGTATTTAATTGATTATATTATTTCATTAAGATTATTTTAACATTAATTATTATTACAATAATAAAAATAACCGAACGACAAGAATAAATACACTTTGATTGATAATTTGGGACGGACTTTCGAAACCCGATTTATGCAAATGTTACATAAAAGATGGAGAGTCTGGTGAGTTTTTAAAAGATATAGTTGAATGGAAGAGAAGGAAATGTAAAAGATGAAGAGTGGTGAATTTTGGGAATTAAATTAAGGGTTATATATTGTTTAAAATAAAAAAATATTTTTTATGGAAAATAGCCGTAATAAAACGGTCTTATTTTTGAAATACAGGTAAGGATGAACAGGATGATTTTCCGATTGACCCGAAATCAAGACCGGGGGAGGGGGTGTTCCCCGTCAGAGTCCCCCGTCACCTTCCCCATGCTTCTTCCCGTTCCATACCTCACCGCCCTTGTAAGAGGGAAAATGATGAGGCTCACATCAAAGTTTATGAGATTTGAGGGATGCATATTTAGCATTACCAAAGTATACAGAGTTAACTCTTTTTCATAGAATAAGTTGTATCTTACTAAAAGTAATTTTAATAAATCGATATGCACGATTTATATATATCTCATTTTTTAGTGTGTAGTTTCATGAATAAATCAAATAAACAATTATAGTACTTACACATTTACACGATTTTTATTATATCATCAATAACATCATATCAAAATGATTTAAGTTGTAACATGAACGACTTTCACTAATACTGATAATACTTTGAACATAAACTATATTGAGATAACTCTTAACTGGTTAGGAGTTTATAAGGAACTTGTGGAATTTTTTTGGTTCAGCCGCATATGGATCCACGTTGAGTAAGTTTGTTTTGTTTTTGTAAATGGTATTGTATGTGTTGCATTTTTTTTACACTTTAACTACAAATTTTCACTACATATCATGCATTTATCATATTCAAATCCTATTATTAATGCAACACCTGTTTTCGTGGAATGGAATCTACTTTGGATTGTTTTTATTAGGTACGAAGCGATTGCCAGAGAAGACAATGGACTTTGGAAATATTTAGAATGATTCATGATTATACATAAAAAAAAACTCTAAGCGATTATGTAGAATTGAGCCTATCCAGTTGCCACGACTATGTCAATGATCGGTAATTATGTAAAAACGAGCTGATTCAACAATAAAATATGCTAAAAATGATGTTCACAATCAATTGATGTATAATTACACTAGTTATGCATGTAACTAGTTGGCGGGTTAATATCCTAATTCATATTGGGCTGAATGAGTAATTAAATAATTTGATTTGTTGAATCAACAAATAGTTTGGGCTGCAACTTAAAAATTACAAGAACTCAAATGGGTTTTGTGGCTTGGATAGTTGGCTTAATGAGCTGATATAAATAAAAAGGAGGAGGATCGTTGGCAAGATTTGGATGGGGCCATAATAAAGTGGGCTAATCAGTTTAGTTTACGAAATGGTCATTTAAAGAGGCCCTGGGCCTTGAGGAGACACTTTTGACTGCTGAAGAGGAATGCAACAAAGCAATTAGGATTTTGTTTTAGTTAAGTTGAGGACAACAATTTTTGCTTTTCGTAAGTTCTTCGTTTTGTATTGATTTGTATTTGTTTTGATTGATTTAGCCATCATGTTCAACCAAATCCTTTTCAATTTCAACACTTGCAAATTTATGTTAAAAAACAATTATGTAAGTTTCTGACTATCATCTAGATACAGACACATGAAGCAAAAATATCACACGTACAATAGATAAACACAATAATATAAAAAATAAAAACATACAATACAAATATAATAGAGTTATCTACACATTGTTTTTCTAATAAAACCTTTAAATACAATGGTTTTAAGTATGTCGTTGCGACATGCTTATTTTTATCTACGTCTTGATATAAAATTTACTCAAAATCAAGTAGCGAATAGTAATGCACAATGTGTTGCATGTGCATGAGTAGATATGATTATAGTATGTCCGGTTGAGAATACCATCGCCAATGAACATATTAGGGCTAATTCAAGTTAAAACGATCAACAAACAACTTAAAATGATAAACAATGGTGTTCTACGGATCACAAAACATCAAAACCCTACTTAAATGAATGCGTAGAATTCTACTATTATTTACAGATTTTATAACTTGTATGGACTATAAAGATATATATTTAGATAAACAAGATGTTATGGGATGGAAAAATTAGTTAAACAATGTAAAAAAATAAACAATATATACATGAATTTGTGAGTATACACGATTAAAAAGCCAAAAACTACTATCCTTATGAATATACCATGTATGTATAATGTATAAATACAACAAAATAGACAAAAAAAAAAGTGTTAGTTTGTTAGGGATAAGATCACTTAAACTTTAAAAACACATAGGTATTAGTACCATGTGTTTACTTACACTAGTACATCCTACAATATCAAGTCATGTACCCACCCACCATCATCACATAAACCACACAACACAATGCCCTTCACTCTCTCTTTCTCCCCCTCTTAACTTCTCTCTATAACTGAACCCCCACCCCCACCATTTCACCCCACAATATCAAACAATCTTCAAACAACTTTCTAAAACACTCTCAAAGCTTTCAAGGAAACTTCATCATCTCTTCATCTTTTCTAAGATATCCATACTAGATTGAAGTAAAGTAACCGAAAGAACTTGGGAATGCTTCAAAACATTCATGAAGGACACTTTTATGTGAAGGAATCCATGTTTAAGTTTTACTTGTTGATCTTGTTGTTTTAGTGGCCAAAAATGTCAAGAACATGTTGTGATAGAATGATAATCTACAATACACGCAAATATGTTAATATGTCTTCAATAATTCACCCTAAAAGATGGGAACACATTCAACACACTAAAAATAATAAGTACTCTACATCACATCTTGCAAAGTGGTTAATGTTTTTGAAAGATTCTTTTGATCAAAATTGATGATCGACTATTTTCATTGATTGAAACTAAGAAACAACATAATAGAAACTTGTCATACAACTAAATTTTTTGAAGGAATTAAATACTATATGTTCTACATCCTACTCTCTATTACGTGAAAGTGTTTAGAGATTGACTCAACTTTTCCCTGTTGATGTGTTGCAAAACACATGCTTTTATCCGTTGTATAATTTTGTTTTAGTTTAGTGTCGTTTTTATTAGGTTTTATTGTTTATTTATTATTTTATATTATTACAGCTCTCGGTGAAAAATGATTAAAAACAAGCTTAAACGATTAAGAAACGAAGAACGGGAGTTTGGAATAGTGACGTGTAACATTCATCGACGGGAATATCAAGTCATGTACCCACCCACCATCATCACATAAACCACACAACACCATGCCCTTCACTCTCTCTTTCTCCCCCTCTTAACTTCTCTCTATAACCGAACCCCCACCCCCAGCATTTCACCCCACAACATCAAACAATCTTCAAACAACTTTCTAAAACACTCTCAAAGCTTTCCAAGGAAACTTCATCATCTCTTCATCTTTTCTAAGATATCCATACTAGATTGAAGTAAAGTAACGAAAGAACTTGGGAATGCTTCAAAACATTCATGAAGGACACTTTTATGTGAAGAATCCATGTTTAAGTTTTACTTGTTGATCTTGTTGTTTTAGTGCCAAAAATGTCAAGAACATGTTGTGATAGAACGATAATCTACAATACACGCAAATATGTTAATATGTCTTCAATAATTCACCCTAAAAGATGGAAACACATTCAACACACTAAAAATAATAAGTACTCTACATCACATCTTGCAAAGTAGTTAATGTTTTTGAAAGATTCTTTTGATCAAAATTGATGATCGACTATTTTCATTGATTGAAACTAAGAAATGACATAATAGAAACTTGTCATACAACTAATTTTTTTGAAGAATTAAATACTATATGTTCTACATCCTACTCTATATTAACGTTGAAAGTTGTTAGAGATTGACTAACTTTCCATGTTGAATGATGTTTGAAAACACAGCTTTATATCGTAATGTAAATTTTGTATTTTAGTTTAAGTTCGTTTTATTAGATTTTATGTTTATTATTATTTATATTATAAAATCTTCTAAAATATAAAAAATAAATAAAACAAGAAGGATTGATATGACTAACATCTTAAAGTTAAAAGTTAAAATAATAAATCGGGCATCATTTCGAACCTAGGATCCATACACCAATACACCCAACCAAACGGACTTCACCACTGCACTACACGTACATTTGTGTTTTGAATGAAAACATTTAATAGTTATAATTAAGTCCGCTCAAAACCTGCAAATTCAAGCAATCAGATCCGTAACCGCTAACGAATTCTTTGGGCAATCTTCTTCATCCGTTTTCGATTTGTCAGTTATAACCGAAGTCAGCATCAATGTAACTGAAACGGATTCCAATCATTGAGATTAAAATCGCTGTTGAAACTGAAATCATCATCAGCCCTGGCACACTGTATATACAAAGCAATTTCCTCTCAAACAGAACTCACACTCACTCATTCATCACACTTTTTCTCGAAAGTTTCTGTTCAAACTTGATCACCGAAAATCTTTGTTGAAGCTGTCGGAATCAGTCACCGGAAAACCGGGACTTAGTATATGTATAATAAGTCTTGGTATTTTAAATGGGTTAGACACACAGTCCAGCGGTGGACTGTGTGCATTTTGCACATGTGATAACGTGTTCGTAACCAAGTATAGTCATTGAATCGGTGATTTTTTTAAAATCTTTTAAATAAGGGATTTTTGATATGCTCTAACTTGTTGATAAGAGAAACAAAAATGGGCATTCCAACGGGTTAGACACCCAGCCCAATTGGTTGGGCTGGGTGCACAACAACCACAGGTCGCGGGTTCGAGTTGAGTCCTTCACACCGGTTCGAATATTTAAAAACGTTTTTAGATTAAAAAATCTTTGGATTGACCAAAACAGAGTATAAGTAAAATAAAAATCCAAACACTTTCGGGTTAGACACGTAGCTCAGTTGGAAGAGTTGTGTGCACACGTACAAGAGGTCTCAAGTTCGAATCCCGCACGCCAATAATACCCGTGAGCCGGTCAGACTCTCTGACAGGAAAACATTTTTTTTTATACAATATTTTGTTATCAGCAATTCTTATTTTTCCATTTATTTTATTTAATTTAAAAAAAGAAAATATGGCTTTGTAGGATTACACAAAAAAGAGACCCCAATAAAACACTTCTAAGACAACTCAAAAATCTAACAAATATATTAAATTGAAATATTAAATCTTATATTTATTATAACGTTATTACTTAGGTTAGTTTTTCCTCCGTTGGTTAAATCCTTATTTCGTGCGCTTTATCTTTCAAACAAGGAACGCACCCACTGTGAGTGAATCCTTACAAATTCCACTTTTTATTCATGTTTTTGGGTGTATCATGTGTCGTTTATGCGTTTCATTTATTCAAACACTTGTGCTATTACCATTATATGATCTAACGTATGATGTAAATGTTATTTGTTGTATTCCGTGTTTACATTTTTGACAAGTTGCATGCAAATCATTCATTAGGCCCATCAGTTCCTCGTGGGAGACGAGTTGAGCATCAGGTGCCTCATTAGATCGGCTCCGTTTGATTGAGCGTTCATCTCATTGTTCATCATTTGATGTGTGTGTGTGTGTGCATTAATTGATATTATGTGTTTTGTGGTTAAATTTACATATACGTTTATTCATATGTGGTTATGCACATTTTTTATAACCAATATAACAAATTCGTTCAAATGTTTTTATAAGATTCACTTGCCAACTTTTGTTGACCCAAAAACCATTTTTCTTACACATGATACAAGTGAACAGGTTGAAGCAAGGAACACATAGGAATTTGCCTTAGAAGAAAAATAAAGAGTTCATGAATGTTGAGTTTAGAACATGTTGTGCTTGTATGATTGATGTAATTTCTCTCTTATTTTGGAAATAATTAATATGAAACTTTATAGTAAATGTCATGAGCTTTGATGATAACCCAATTATGCCCCGACTTTTATTTCCGCTGCGTGTCGGGGTGTGACAGATTGGTATCAGAGCCTTTGACTATAGGGATATAGGATAGGTTATTAGACCCTTAGAGCCTATAATATAGTCGATTAGATTTTATTTGCTTATGTGGTTACATGCAAAACTTATGATGTTTATTTTGTTTCATATTTGCTACACACACAAATGCATGCAAGCACTTCCACTATCATTTTGTGTGATACTTAATGAGTTATACATATTGCCAAACATAACATGCTTACATATACATTCATCACGCACGTTTCAATCCTCGCATATTCAAATCATTCTCATATTTTCTTTATTCAAGATTTGTGGTGTTTTCGTTCTTCAATCTCATCAAAGTAAGTTCTACGACGGGCATGTAGTAACTGGAAGGGTACGAGTACCAGTAGTCAAAACGTCCTGTCTAGGTTGGCATTCGTATAAATCCAATATAACGGACTAGTTTGCCTACCTGGGGACTAACCATGAGAGTACGAATGACCTATTAGGCCAAAGCATGCCACACCAAACGTCATTCGAACCAACCCCACTTTGAGTTGTCACTGTGTCTATACCAGGACACCCTCCGACTTTATACCTTGAAATCATGTTTTACGATTTTCATTCGGGTAGCATGAGTGTTAACAGGCCAACACCAATATGAACCCTACCAGAGCCCAGTAGTCATGGGGGCTCACATGACTACCAAGGCCAAGTATGGGGACATATGGAGGCCCAAATATGAGCAAAGCCCAAGACATCCTATGGATGTAACAAATTTATTTTCTTTATTTGTTTTTGTGGATATTCATTTTATACGACACATGACACCTATATGTCAAACTCATACTCTCGATACGTATTCCTTGTAGATGTCTTCTAGTCACTCTCGTAGAGGTAGGAGATCAGGAAAATCACGCGAGCGCATGGCTGCCCAAATCGCTCAACAAATGGCCGCCGTAATTCCTAACATCGTAGTTCAAGTCCAACAAGCTCTTGCTGCTAATCCCACCAACCCAATCAATTAAGAAGATCAAAACGTTGTCACTAAATGCACCTACAAGCATTTCAAATCCTGCGATCCCCCAAAATACAAAGAGACGGAAGGTGACACCACTCTTCTCCATTGGTTTGAGGAGATGGAAAACACTTTTCTCAATTGCGACTGCCCCGATGATCGCAAGGTGCGTTATGCTACTGGTCATTTGTTGGAAGTAGCACTTACATGGTGCTAATTGTCACACCCTGACCCGCAGCCGAAATGGTAGCCGGGGCATGATTGGGTTCTCATCAAAGCTCATGACATTTACTATAATAAAGTTTCATATTTCTTATTTCCAATTTTAAGGAAAAATAACAACAATCATACAAGCACAACAATATTCATGAACTCTTTATATTTCTTCTAAGGCAATTTCCTATGTGTTCCTTGCTTCAACCTGTCCACCTGTATCATGTGTAAAAGAAATAGGGTTTTGGGTCAACAAAAGTTGGCGAGTGAATCTTATTTAAATATTTAAACGAATTAGTTATATTGGTTATTTAAATAAAAAAATGTGCATACACCAAATATGAGTAAACGCATATGTAAATCTAACCACAAACCACATATTATCAATCAATGTACACACAAGCATGACAAATGATGAACAATGAGATCAAGGCTCAATCAAACGGAGCCGATCTAATGAGGCACCTGATGCTCAACTCGTCTCCAACGAGGAACTGATGGGCCTAATGTGAATGATTGCACGCAACTGACAAAAATGTAAACACACAATACAACAAATAAAATTTACATCACACGTTAGATCATATAATGGTAATAGCACAAGTGTTTGAATAAACGAAATATACAAAACGACACATGATACACCCCAAAACATGAATAAAAAGGGAATCTGTAAGTATTCACTCACAGTGGGTGCGTTTCCTTGATTTGGCGACGAACGCGCACGAGTTGGGATTTAACCACGAGAGAAAACTAGCCTAAATAATAACGTAATAATTAAATAAATAAGTAATAGTTAATATTTTAATTAATGCTTCTTATTAGATTTTTTTAGGTTATTTTTGTGGTATTTAATGGAGTTTTTAAAACCTAAAAAGTGTTGTTTTTAAGCATTGCAAATGATTTTTAAATGAAATTAATAAAATAAAATGAAAAAATATAAAAAAAATATTGACCTTGTCAGGTCTGACCGGTCAGATCATATTGATTTTGGCAGCGTGTGAGGTTCGAACTCGTGACCTCCCATAGAGTGCACGCAGCTCTACCAACTGAGCTACGTGTCTAACCCGGAATAATCTCTAATTTAATTAATCTTATATATAAGTTAGGTTATTACAGAAATTATTTAATTTAAAAAGATTATAAAACCATCGAACCGTTGCATACATCCAAAATCGAACCCGTGACCTTTACTCTATTTGCACCCAGCCCTACCAACTGGGCTGGGTGTCTAACCCAGTATTATTTGAAATCATATTATATTTATCAACTCCTTGAAAGATGCCATGAATACTTTCAGAAAATGGTTTTTATTTCAGAAAGCCGGACATGCACAAGATTCGAACTCAGGACGATGCCTTATAATTGCACACATTTCCACCACTGGCTGTGTGTCTAACCCGTTTGAAATAGCGAAATTAATTATGTTTATACATATATAAAACTTCATCTTCTTCATTAAACTAAACCCACTGATACACACCTGACTGTTTATCTATAAACCATATGAACTTCGATGATTAGATTTATTTATAACAGAATATATGCGACACCAAAATAGAAAAGATAGATTTGTACCGAAACGGAAGTGGTCGATATTTCCGGTGATACCTCCGGCGACTCCTCCGGCGACTTCACCAAAATTCCGGTGACTTGAAACTTTGGAGAGTTTTAGAAAGAGTTTGAGAGTGTGTGGGCGAGTTCAACAAGAATGCGAGGGTCTCTATTTATAGGTTCAAGTGTGATTTCAGTTTCGGAGTCGGTTTTAAATGTTTTTGGTCAAAGATTGATTACCACCATAATTGGTAACCGAAATGAGTTATGATGTAGCCTTAATGTGTGATTGGAATCAGTCTTCAGAGGTTTAATTCGAGATTGAAACGTTTTTTGATGGAGGGTTGGGAGTTACAGACGTCGCCGGCGGTTGTTTCAAATTTGATTTCAGTAAGCTGTGTCGATATCAGATTTATTTGGTTTGAAATTATTCAGATATGTGTGTGTAGTGTAGTGGTGTAAACCGTGTGTGTGCTTGATGGGGACCCGGGTTCGAAACCCGGCCGCCCCATTATTTTTATTTTATATTTTTCTTTATTATTTTAAGGTTTTATTATATTATTATCATTTATTCTTTTATTAATTAATATTTTGATTATGAAATTTATTTGTTAGCCATAAAAAAAATAAGTAACACTAATAAATAAATGCGTAACGAACTTTTAATAATTACCTGAGTTCTCAAACGGAGCGGGTTTTTGGAACCCGTTTTACATAAATGTTACAGTATCCCCTACTTTTAGAAATTTCGTCCCGAAATTTAGGTAGAAGTTGTAACTGGTAAAAGATGCGGGTATTTTTCGCGCATTGAGTCTTCGCATTCCCATGTAAACTCAGATCCTCGTTTTGACTTCCAACATACTCTGACTATTGGAAAAAAAAATTCGTCTCCTACGAGATGCGTCGATTCAGAAATATAAGTATTTTTAACAGAAAAAAGGAGTGTGAGGTTTGGATTTGACGTTAAAGGTTTACATCACCAGGTGAAGTTTTGGATTTTAATTGAGGCGGTAACGTTCCTAGTATGGGTTGAATACCCTACTACAGGAATCACTTTTTGATGCCTAAGATGAGAAGCGTTGATACACAAAGTTGATTGACTGGATATGATCTCATGCATAAGAGTTTTGAGAAAAATCGATGCGTTGAAAAGATAAAGTGATATCACCAGACGAAAAACTTCAACCATTACGATATTAAAAACTACACGGAACTTCTCATAACCGCTTGACAATGCTTTTGATCCTTTGACAAGAATACTTATATATAGGAAGTAGTAGCGGCGTATCCACCATATTCTTGTCAAATTTTCATTGGCTTTGTCAGTAAATTATAATTAGTTCTATGTGGCTCGTCCTAAAAACTACAAAACATAAACAAACACAACTGCCAAAGCTTGAGTCTCAAATCTAAAAGAATACATGACTGAATGATGACGGTACCTCTCTCATGTGTTATGATGAAAGGGTCAGTCTATGAAAAAGTGAGACACACCCAACTTCTTTAAATGATGAGACGAGGTGCGTCATGATGTATGATGACAAGAAATTTTAAATCGATGAGTAAAGACATGAAATAAAACAATGATATCAATTAAATTAAAATTTTTGGATACATAAGTTCCCATTGAAACTGGGATATACAAAGATTGAGATTTATAGAAAACATTAAAAACTAAACGGTTGGAGCTGAGTCTTGACTCTTGGTGATGGAAGGCTAGTTAGGTTGCTCGTTTGCACCGTTATTGACTTCAACTGGATTGGCGTTGATTTTGTAAGCTCTTCCTCTCGCTGGTGTAGGTGCTGGGTTTGCTTGATTTGCTTGGTAACTGGGTTTGCTTGAGCTTGGGCGTTAATGATATTAACCAATCTAGGGCACATGTTTCTAAAATGGGTACGGTCATCACAATTAAAGCAAGCTCGAACATGTGGAACCATAGGGTATTGGGGTTGTTGATAGGGTTAGATCATGTTTTGAGCAGGGGGTGGAGCTTGGTTTTGGGGCATGCGACAAGTCTTACTTAGATGACCATAACGCTCACAATTAGCACACAATCGACAGGGTATGGTAGGTTGATGGTGATAAAAGCAGGTGTTGCATTGAGGGTGAGGTCCAATGTAAGGTTTCTTATTTGGGTAAGCAGAGTTGGGTGCTACTTGAGTGATTGGGATAGCTTGGAGAGGTACGGCTTGTGAAGCTGATTGACTGCTTTGAGTAACATCAAAATTTTGTCCGTCTCGCTTTCTTTTGGTAGTGAGCTGGGAAGAGGATTCAGTTTGGGTTGGGTTTGAGATTTCGGTTAGTGTTTTATCTTTCTTCTTCTCATCCTTGAAATCTCCATCCCTAATGTGGTTTTTGGTGAGCTCCGTAGCTAGCTCCATTGCTGCTTCCAAAGTTGCAGGTGTAGTACTCATCACAGGGTCATGAAGCTTTGGAGGAAGACCGGAATGTAGTGCTCGATCAAACGGTAGAAAGGGGTAAAACAATTTGGAACCATTTGGTTCTAGTTTCTAAATCTCATTTCTTGGACAGAATCGTCTAGTCATAAGCTCCCTCAATTCTACCCAAGTTAGAGCTACAGCGGCTTCGATGCCTCGTCTGCCCTTCTCAGCATTCCACCACGTGAGGGCTACTCCATACAAGCGTCCAGTAGCATAGCGCACTTTGCGGTCGTTGGGACAATCACAGTTGAGGAATGTACTTTCCATCTCCTTGAACCATCAAAGAAGAGCAGTGACTCCCTTAGTACCTTCGTACTTTGGAGGATCACATGAGTTGAAGTGCTTAGAGGTGCACTTGGTGGTATTTGGGGAGGGTTGGCAACTTTTGACCTTCTTGATTGATTGGGTTGATGGGATTAGCGGCAAGAGCTTGTTGGACTTGAACTACGATATCGGGAAGTAGGGTGGGCATCTGTTGAGTGATTTGGGCAGCCATGCGCTCATGGGATTTTCGTGATCTCCTACCTCTATGAGAGTTACTAGAAGACATCTACAAGGAATATGCAACGAGAGTATGAGTTTGACATATAGGTGTCATGTGTCGTATTTAGAAATGAACATTCACAAAACAAATGAAGAAAATAAATTGCTACATCTATAGGATGTCTTGGGCTTTGCTCATGTTTAGGCCCCCATATGTTCCCATACTACATGCCCGTCATAGAAATCACTTTGATGAGATTGAAAAATGAAAACATAACAAAATCTTGAATAAGGAAATATGAGAATGCTTTAAATATGTGAGAATTGAAATGTGTGTGATAAATGTATATGTAAGCATGTTATGTTTGACAATATGTATATAAAATATCACACAAAATGATAGTGGAAGTGTTTGCATGCATTTTTGTGTGTGAAATAAATGTAAACAAGTAAATATCATGAGTTTGCATATAACCAAATAGCACGTAGGCAATTACAATCTAATCGACTATAGTATAGGCTCTAAGGGTCTAATAACCTATTCTATATCCCTATAGTCAAAAACTCTGATACCAATCTGTTACACCCTGACCCACAGCGGAAATGGTAGCCGGGGCATGATTGGGTTTTCATCAAAGCTCATGACATTTACTATAATAAAGTTTCATATTTATTATTTCCAATTTTAAGGAAAAATTACAACAATCATACAAGCACAACAATATTCTGAACTCTTTATATTTCTTCTAAGGCAATTTCCTATGTGTTCTTTGCTTCAACCTGTCCACCTGTATCATGTGTAAAAAAATAGGGTTTTGGGTCAACAAAAGTTGGCGAGTGAATCTTATTTAAATATTGGAACGAATTAGTTATATTGGTTATTTAAACAAAAAAATGTGCATAAACCAAATATGAGTAAACGCATATGTAAATCTAACCACAAACCATATATCATCAATCAATGTACACACAAGCATGACAAATGATGAACAATGAGATCAAGGCTCAATCAAACGGAGCCGATCTAATGAGGCACCTGATGCTCAACTCGTCTTCAAAGAGGAACTGATGGGCCTAATGTGAATGATTGCACGCAACTGACAAAAATGTAAACACAAAATACAACAAATAACATTTACATCACACGTTAGATCATATAATGGTAATAGCACAAGTGTTTGAATAAATGAAATATACAAAATGACACATGATACACCCCAAAACATGAATAAAAAGGGGAATTTGTAAGGATTCACTCACAGTGGGTGCGTTTCCTTGATTTGGCGACGAACGCGCATGAGTTGGGATTTAACCACGAGAGAAAACTAGCCTAAATACTAACGGAATAAAATAAAATAAAAAATATAGAAAAAATATTGACCTTGTCAGGTCTGACCGGTCAAATCATATTCGATTTTGGAAGCATGTGAGGTTCGAACTTGTGACCTCCCGTAGACGTGCACGCAGCTCTACCAACTGAGCTACGTGTCTAACCCGGAATAATCTCTAATTTAATTAATCTTATATATAAGTTAGGTTATTACAGAAATTATTTAATTTAAAAAGATTTTAAAACCATCGAACCGTTGCATACATCCAGAATCGAACCCGTGACCTTTACTCTATTTGCACCCAGCCCTACCAACTGGGTTGGGTGTCTAACTCAGTATTATTTGAAATCATATTATATTTATCAACTCCTTGAAAGATGCCATGAATACTTTTAAAAAATGGTTTTTATTTCAGAAAGCCGGACATGCACAAGATTCGAACTCAGAACGTATGCCTTATAATTGCACACAGTCCACCACTGGACTGTGTGTCTAACCGTTTGAAATAGCGAAATTAATTATATTTATACATATATAAAACTTCATCTTCTTCATTAAACTAAACCCACTGATACACACCCGACTGTTATCTATAAACCATATGAACTTCGATGATTAGATTTATTTATAACAGAATATATGCGACACCAAAATAGAAAAGATAGATTTGTACCGAAACGGAAGTGGTCGATATTTCCGGTGATACCTCCGACGACTCTCCGGCGACTTCACCAAATTCCGGTGACTTGAAACTTTGGAGAGTTTTAGAAAGAGTTTGAGAGTGTGTGGGCGAGTTCAACAAGAATGCGAGGGTCTCTATTTATAGGTTCAAGTGTGATTTCAGTTTCGGAGTCGGTTTTAAATGTTTTTGGTCAAAGATTGATTACCACCATAATTGGTAACCGAAATGAGTTATGATGTAGCCTTAATGTGTGATTGGAATCAGTCTTCAGAGGTTTAATTCGAGATTGAAACGTTTTTTGATGGAGGGTTGGGAGTTACAGACGTCGCCGGCGGTTGTTTCAAATTTGATTTCAGTAAGCTGTGTCGATATCAGATTTATTTGGTTTGAAATTATTCAGATATGTGTGTGTAGTGTAGTGGTGTAAAACGTGTGTGTGCTTGATGGGGACCCGGGTTCAAAACCCGGCCACCCCTTTATTTTTATTTTATATTTTTCTTTATTATTTTAAGGTTTTATTATATTATTATCATTTATTCTTTTATTAATTAATATTTTGAGTTTGAAATTTATTTGTTAACCATAAAAAAATAAAAAAAATAAGTAACACTAATAAATAAATGCCTAACGAACTTTTAATAATTACTTGAGTTCTCAACGGAGCGGGTTTTTGGAACCCGTTTTACATAAATGTTACACTAATTGTGGGCGTTATGGTCATTTGAGTAAAACTTGTCGCACTTCCCAAAACCAAGCTTCACCTCTACCCAGAACATGATCCAACCATATCAACAACCTCAATATCCCATAGTTCCATATGTTCGAGCTTGCTTTTATTGTGGTGACCCTACCCATTTTAGAAACACGTGTCCTAGATTGGTTAACATCATTAACGCCCAAGCTCAAGCAAACACAGTTAACCAAGCAAATCAAGCAAATCCAGCTCCACCACCAGCAAGAGGAAGAGCTTACAACATCAACGCTAATCCTGTTGAAGATAATAACGGCCCAAACGAACAACCCAACTAGCCTTCCATCACCAAGAGTCAAGACTCAGCACCAACCGTCTAGTTCTTAATGTTATCTCAATCTTTGTGTATCCCTGTTTTAATTTGGGAATTTATGTATCTAAGAAATTTAACGCAAATTGATATTATTGTTTTATTTCATATCTTTACTCATTGATTTAATTTTCATATCATCATACATCAGGACGCATCTTGTTCTCATCATTTAAAGAAGTTGGGCCATGTCTCACTTTTACATAGACTGACCCCTTCATCATAACAAACGAGAGAGGTGTCGTCGTCATTCAGTCATGTATTCTTTCAGATTTGAGACTCAAGCTTTAGCTGTTGTGTTGGTTTATGTTTTGTAGATTTTAGAGTCACATAGAACTAATCATAACTCACTGACAAAGCCAAAGAAAATTTGAGAAGAATATCGTGGATACGCCGCTAGTACTTCCTATATATAAGTATTCTTTTCAAATGATCAAAAGCATTGTCAGGCGGGTATGAGAAGTTTCGTGTAAGTTTTAATATCGTCATGATTGAAGTTTTTACATTGTGATATAACTTTATCCTTTCAACGCATTAATCCTCTTCAAACTCTTATGCAATAGATCATATCCAGTCAATCAATTCTGTGTAACATTCAAAAAACATTCATGAAGGACACTTTTATGTGAAGGAATCCATGTTTAAGTTTTACTTGTTGATCTTGTTGTTTTAGTGGCAAAAATGTCAAGAACATGTTGTGATAGAACGATAATCTACAATAACACAAATATGTTAATATGTCTTCAATAATTCACCCTAAAAGATGGGAACACATTCAACACATTAAAATAATAAGTACTCTACATCACATCTTGCAAAGTACATCTTGCCACCAGGATTCAACCCAGGTCCCCATACCTTCACACACAGACTTCACCACTGCACTACACGTACATTTGTGTTTTGAATGAAAACTGAAGTCCGCTCAAAACCTGCAAATTCAAGCAATCAGATCCGTAACCGCCAACGAATTCTTTGGGCAATCTTCTTCATCCGTTTTTGATTTGTCAGTTATAACCGAAGTCAGCATCAATGTAATTGAAACGGATTCCAATCATTGAGATTAAAATCGCTGTTGAAACTGAAATCATCATCGGCCCTGGCACACTATATATACAAAGCAATTTCCTCTCAAACAGAACCCACACTCACTCATTCATCACTCTTTTTCTCGGAAGTTTCTGTTCAAACTTGATCACCGAAAATCTTTGTTGAAGCTGTCGAAATCAGTCACCGGAAAACCGGGACTTAGTATATGTATAATAAGTCTTGGTATTTTAAATGGGTTAGACACACAGTCCAGCGGTGGACTGTGTCCATTGCACATGTGATAACGTGTTCGAAACCAAGTATAGTCATTGAATCGGTGATTTTTTTTAAAATCTTTTAAATAAGGGATTTTTTGATATGCTCTAACTTGTTGATAAGAGAAACAAAAATGGGTATTCCAACGGGTTAGACACCCAGCCCAATTGGTTGGGCTGGGTGCATAACAACCACAGGTCGCGGGTTCGAGTTGAGTCCTTCACACCGGTTCGAATATTTAAAAACCTTTTTAGATTAAACAATCTTTGGATTGACCAAAACAGATTATACGCAAAATAAAAATCCAAATACTTTCGGGTTAGATACGTAGCTCAGTTTGAAGAGTTTCGTGCACACATACGAGAGGTCTCAAGTTCGAATCCCGCACACGGCGCCAATAATACCCGCGAGCCGGTCAGACTCTCTGACTGGAAAACAATTTTTTTACACAATATTTTTTTATCAGCAATTCTTATTTTTCCATCTATTTTATTTAATTTAAAAACAAAAAAAAATATGGCTTTGTAGGATTAAACAAAAAAGAGAACCCAATAAAACACTGCTAAGACAACTCAAAAATCTAACAAAAATATTAAATTGAACTATTAATCTTATATTTATTATTACGTTATTACTTAGGTTAGTTTTTCCTCCATCGGTTAAATCCTCATTTCGTGCGCTTTATCTTTCAAGCAAGGAACGCACCCACTGTGAGTGAATCCTTACAAATTCCCTTTTTTATTCATATTTTGGGGTGTATCATGTGTCGTTTATGCGTTTCATTTATTCAAACACTTGTGCTATTACCATTATATGATCTAACGTGTGATGTAAATTTTATTTGTTGTATTGCGTGTTTACATTTTTGACAAGTTGCGTGCAAATCATTCATTAGGCTCATCAGTTCCTCGTGGGAGACGAGTTGATCATCAGGTGCCTCATTATATCGGCTCCGTTTGATTGAGCCTTGATCTCATTGTTCATCATTTGATGTGTGTGTGTGCATTAATTGATATTATGTGTTTTGTGGTTAAATTTACATATACGTTTATTCATATGTGGTTATGCACATTTTTTATAACCAATATAACAAATTCGTTCAAATGTTTTTATAAGATTCACTTGCCTACTTTTGTTGACCCAAAAACCATTTTTCTTACACATGATACAGGTGAACAGGTTGAAGCAAGGAACACATAGGAATTTGCCTTAGAAGAAAAATAAAGAGTTCATGAATGTTGAGTTTAGAACATGTTGTGCTTGTATGATTGATGTAATTTCTCTTTTATTTTGGAAATAATGAATATGAAACTTTATAGTAAATGTCTGAGCTTTGATGATAACCCAATTATGCCCCGACTTTTATTTCCGCTGCGGGTCGGGGTGTGACATGACGAGGGACCAAAAATTGCACATTAATGAAAGTTGTATTAATTATGATAAGTTAACTGAAGGCGAGGGACTAGAATTGCCAAAGAGTTGAAAGTTGTATAAAATTAATGCATCACGACAAAATTCCATTCCAGGTTTCATGAATCATAAGGCTATAGGGTGTGGTTATAACTCTCATGACCACCATGACCCTCCACATAGCGTCATGTCACCAACCTCTAACCTACAATTCAAAACCACTATCCTAAGGTGTGATCATGACCCAAACCACTATCCTCTTTATTATTTTAATTTATTTTTTAAATTGTCAAAAACAAGGAAAAGGGAGAAGGTGGCCCGTGGTAATCGTGGTTCAATCCACGACAACCACCATGAATCATTGAGGGGGGTGGTGTAGCCTTTCATTCATGTTCCTACGTGATAAATCATATTTCAACCATGACCCTCACATCTTTCAGTCGGTGATTCGGATTTTTTTCCATACGCAGAAATTCCATTCATTGACCGTCGTATATTTGTTGTTTGATTTGGGATGTGTGGATTATTGCGACAGCAGGCCCAAGTCGCCATTATGCATTGCCTAGACAAAGCCACCCATGTTCCTTTAGTGGTGCACCGAATGGGATAGAAGTGTGAATTCGAATTTTAATGGAAGTGTGACACCGAAAGACATTTAAAACAATACATAATACCTTCTGTTTGGATATCCACGAATTACATATGGAGTTAGGTTATTATATAAATAAGTCATAACATATAAAATATTCTTAACGCAAGAAGTAAAGAAGAAATTCTTTTCTAATTTTTCTCTATCTTATTAAGCACACATTTTAGTTACAAAACATAAAAAATATCATGATTTTACACAACTAGAGTAATTATGTAATTACGTATAGCAATTATAATTGCTTTACAAAATTGTATAGTAATTATAATTGCTCTACAAAATTGTAGAGTAATTATAATTCCTGTACAATAATTACTTTACTACAGTAAAATTATGATTTTTTATTTACATTTTACAATTAAACATCATTCTTAAGTAAATGAGAAAAAAAAAAAAAAACTTCTTCACTTCTCACGTTAACAATTATCAACTTGGATTATACCCTTTTGTTTAAAAGTCGTGTCCATTAGGAAATATTATATATATATATATATATATATATATATATATATTCTACTCATATTTTTGTCATTGAAATTAATGAAGGGTTAAATGGTATTAGCTTGGATAATATTGAACAGGCAACCCTTTGAAAAGGGGCGATGTATATAAATTATGTTGGTTCACAAATAAATAAATATATATATATATATATATATATATATATATATATAGGAAAATGATAGAAAAAAACCTATATTAATTAAGAAAACTAAAAAACTGTATCTTTTTCCTTTTTTCATTTTTTTTCTAAAAGAGATACATTATTTCTTTTATGAAATTTATCCCGCGTGAATTAATGCAATGATTTGTATCCTTTTCCTTTCTTTATTTTTATATACAAATTATATGCATATATGTTTATAAATTTATTTCTTTTCTAAAATCTATACCACGTAGTGAACCAATACAAGAATTTGTGATTTTCATCGAAAGCCAAGTCAGAGACCCATCCATATTACACAAATCACTTTCTATACCGAAAAATGGACAACAATTATGTTTTAAATCTCTTACTTTTTAAAGAAATAGTGTATTATTATCAATTTCATTATAAAATGAATTAGTGTGATGATGTTAGTTGGGGGTAAAGCAAAATGAAACAACATCTAGTTGCATCATGTGTGGTAACGTTAACTCGTTACACATATATACATATTGAATATTGAATATCGATATACACTCGCACCTACTATGTAGTAAGACGCATACAAGAGAGAAAAAAAAGATTGTTTTGAAGAGTTGGAAGGCTTTTATTTGAAGAGAGATAGTTTTCAAACTGATTAGATTAAGTGTTTAATTTAGTTTTCAATAATTGAACATGTATTCGATTCATTTGAAGCTTTTTAATGCGTTTTTACTCACCATGAGCTCAGATAAATATTTTCAAACTATCTAGGCTCATGGTGAATATTAGTTAGACTCGTAGACGACTCGGTTTTGGTTTTTAATTCGGTTTGTTATTTAATTTTTGGTAAACCCTCTATTTATTGTTCGGTTTTAATACATGTGTACGTGCTTGTTTGGCTTAGATTTTATATTTATTTCACATGATCTTGTGTTAATTGATCTTGTATTATTTTATATAAGTTTCATGTGTTTATCGCTTACTTTGTGTTTGGGAATTGAACTTATGGTTTCTTGTCTTAGAAATCCTTGGAACGAGTATTGTCTTAGCTAAAACAAGTGTTCTGTTATGCTTGAGACTAGATGGAGATAGAGTATTAGTTTGTCTAGCTCTTTAGTATACGAGGTTAGGTGAGACCAGGAGGAGATCCAAACTAGTAGCTTTTAGATCCTAACAATTCAAGTTAAAATCGTAAATAGATAAATTCCCCCTTTCTTCTTCGGGTGAATTGTGATTTGTGAGACCGGAAAGAGATCTATTCGTGGTTACCTTAGCATATTAGTAGGTGAGACTAGGAAGTGAACTGAAACCAATAAAACCATTATTTTTACATGCCTAGTTTAGGAGTAGCATTAATGAGACCGAGATGAGATCTAGTGTGTTTTAGCAAACCCTTATCAGACGTATCATTAGAAAAAACAGTTAAAACCGAATATACAATTATGAGAATGTGTGAGTTTACTAGTAGGATCCTATGCCTAGGTAGTTGCCTTCCTACCATTAATTTCGACTCAGTTAGTTCGTGTTGGTATTCGTGCTAGGTTATTAGTTAAAAATAGTAGTTGATATTTAATTAATTAATTAAAACCCCTAAAAATATATTATCAAAATTGACTTTTATTCGACAATGGTTATTCATTGAAAGTGTTTCCATAGAGTTCCTAGGTTTGATATCCGGTCTTATTAGGTATACTACACTGCAACTAGTACACTTGCCGTATGTGTGGTTTATTTATTGAGTCCAATTATTAAAACTTGCTAAAAAATATACACATTGGTCACATATCACGAAAAATATGACCCACAACTTAGGCCCACTAACTTTACACCACAAGGTGTGGAGTACTTTGAAGATGGGACATTATACGACACGTGGACCACGCATCAGAACGTGGCGTGGTGCTAAAACGGACGATGGGAGAGTGGCGTGGTTAGTGGCCTTTTTATAAAAAAATATAGACATCGGCCAATTAAAACACACCCAAAATTTACCCACCAATCAAGAGGCTCCACTTCACAACCCAAATGCCCCCATGCCGGTGGAAAACTGCAAGCCCAAACATAAACGCCATAGACAACGTCGTTCCCGGGTGGTGTATGTGATGTGATATGGCATAAACGCAACAAAACCACACCTACACCATATAGTCTTAAACATTAAATAAACATGTTAATACTAATCTAGCTACTCGCCCATACAAAAATCTGCTTACCCATTTCATTTATCTGACGCGTACCCGTTGACTGGTCAAGATTAGCCTAACCTTTAAAGCCATGACCCAATTTCCTTCAAGTCCCATCCATTTATCACTAAAATAAAATATGGGGTGTTAATGTTTCACCTACACATATAGCACTACCACCACGTGTTATTGACCGAAACTTGCTTAATTAAATAGTGGTGTTGAAAAGATAAGAGAAGAATAATGACTTAAACCATTGTATTGGTCT
This sequence comes from Scalesia atractyloides, assembly GCA_947069175.1. Classification (NCBI taxonomy): domain Eukaryota; kingdom Viridiplantae; phylum Streptophyta; class Magnoliopsida; order Asterales; family Asteraceae; genus Scalesia; species Scalesia atractyloides. The sequence goes on from CAMTDV010000029.1 coordinate 6,673,296, forward strand.
TGTGATAATCTTTTGCATGTTATAGCCGGCAACGACTGGACTTTTGGATGATTAATTAAATGGACGTGACACTTGTGTACTTTTTTACTTGTTACTGCTTTTTTTTCTGATATGACCTACATACTTTCTTGCTATATTCTTCTGACTTACATAACCATAAACATGATATATGATGATGTGTTCTGTTCTTCTTTATTTGTAATTATAAAACATATTCAACTTTTTTTAATTATAAACATATTCAACTTTAAAATATATTGTTGAAATGACATTGTAAGATAATAGTGATCTATTTTAGATATAGTATTTCAAACAAGTAGATATGTGTCTCCTGTATAGTATGGTTTATGTTGATCCGGTTTAATAGTTACTATGTTTGGGTTTGGGTTTTTTTTAATTTATTAGGTTTTCTTTGAATTGGTGTATAAGTGTTATAGTCTAGCGGTGATCAAGTGGTTCCGTTGGTGACACGATAACGTATACCTTCAAATTTTAACAGATTTGTCATTCAAAAATTTAATAATAATTATTCTCTTTTTGATAAACGATTTACGCTTTGACCCACGAACTTTAATAGAGTTATCATAAGGCCCTTAAAGTTTAATAAAGTTGTTTTTCTTTTTTAACAAATATTTTGTTCTTTAGTCTTATTTATAAGTTTAATTCTTTTTTTACTTATTATTTATTTAATTTTTTATTATAAGTAAAGACAATTTTCAACTCTAGATATGTTTACTTAACCGTGTAGCTTGTTTATTTTTACCGCCGTTTAGATTAAAGCATACATTGTCTATATTAACCCTTTAATTTACCAGGTAACAAATATAATCATTTTTTTATTTACCTTATTATTGTCAAAACTAACTTTTAACTCTAGAGATATTTACCGAATCGTGTTGATGGCTTATTTTTACTATTGTTTAGGTTAAAGGCTATCGGTCAGTGGTGGACCCAGGATTTTTTTTCCAATGAGGTTCATTTTTTTTCGGTTTTCAAAACTTTCATAACAAAACGTTAGAATTTTCTGGTCGGTCCTTGTTCGGGTTGGGTCAGAGCGAGGTTTGAACTAGATTTAAAAAAAATAGGAAAAACAAGCTATACTAGGATTGAACCCTTGACCTCTTGGTGGCAAATAGGGGGATTTACCGAATCTACTATTTTTTTTAAACATTGGGGTCCGGGGACCCCGACCCACTCTATGTGGGTCCGCCCCTACTACCGATATATGATAACCCATCGAGATATCATGAAATAAGTACATCCTCACAAACAACCTCCTATCCCGCCGCGAAGCGCGAACAATGGTCCGTCAGTTGTCTGAATTTCCCGTTAAAAAAAAGTTACTGTCAAAATATATTGAAAGCAAAAGATAAAATACAATAGTTACTATGTCAAAAATATATTAAAAGGGCTATATATAAATATGACTTACTTTCTATTTATCAAACCGATTATATTTAGAGTGATAATATCGGGTTCTTTTTGAAAAAAACCCGGGTGTATGAAGAGTAATAGTGCGCGTTGTATCTTAACAACCGGACGACCAAATACTAACTCAACCCGAAAAAGCCTTTTGATCCCCAAAATACCTCTTGTTGTTTTGAAATTTAAAATGACTGATAACTGAAGGGTTACATTTCCTATATTAAGTTCCTTAAAATTTAGGAGAAAATTTTAAGGTTCTAAACAAATTTGACTCCCATTTCTCATATTTAGGGATCGGTTCTAAGTGACAAAAAAATAAGCATTATTATTTCGAATATGGATAAATACGAGGAATGGATTGTAGGTTGTTTTTCAAAAGATTAACGAGTTTAGGGATAAATGTCCGTATCGGGTAAAATATGTGTGTTAGATGTAGAACCGGATGTGAATGCTTGTATAGGGAAGTCGAGATAAGAGCTATGAACACTCTTTACAATTGTGTGTGTCCACTGTATTTTAACAAGTTAATTAATTTCCTAAAACATCGATATTGTTCATTAGATGCCCCACCACCCTCATCACACCTTCCCTATATAAACCTTTCACACAAGTCGACCTTTTATGTGCACAACTTGTAAGGAGAGAGAGAACACGTCTCTAAACCTCTTTGTGTAATTAAGTGAGTGTGGAAACTTTTTAGAGAAGATGGCACTAACTCTTGCATATGGCCTTCTTGGTAGATCTCTCCCTCCCTTTTCTCTCTCTCTCTCTCTCTATATATATATATATATGTATGTAAGTATGTGTGTGTATAATGTATGTATATGTGTATCCATATGCAAGAATATGAAAATATAACATTGCTATGCAAGTTATCATAAAATACAAAACGTTTTCCTTATAAGGGACATACCATGTGTTTATCGGTGACATTTTATGCGTAGCGATTGATGAATTCTTGTTGTTTATGGCTTGTAAACTTTAAGTTATGATAATGTTTTTTAATGTTGTTTTTACATGATTGTAGGCAATGTTGTATCATACATGGTGTTTCTTTCCCCACTGTAAGTCTCTTTTTTTCACTATAAAATATTTCTTATGTATTTTCTTGAGAGAAAAAATTCATAGCTTTGCTAATAATTTTGTTACTTAAAATCGCACCAACTTTTTATGTAGTTTACAAAAGAAATCAACACAATCTGTTCTATTTCGTAAGTTGTAGGATTATTTAGCGACATGCTTTGGATACATTACGCATTTCTTAAGGCAAATGTGTGCTTGCCTCGAGCAAAGCGTAATATATCCAAAGCATGTCACTACATAATCCGACAATGTATGACAACCATCGAAACCAACTGTTGATTTTTTTTTAAACTTTATATAACGTGGGTGTAGAATTTGAATAACAAAATTATCTACCAAACATGAATAAGATAATACAAATGAGATATTTTATTGTAAAAAAAGAGACTTAAACTGAGAAGACTATTTCAGCCGCTGTGATCTCATTTTCAAGCATTGTATTGGTCAACAGTTTTTAATTAGACTTTTGCATATTGTAGCCACTAGATAATACAACTGGATTAGATTTGCAAGTATTCATGAGTCTTAAATAGACATATGTGTATTATTGTAATTTTGTATTGATTATAATGTCAAGTTGTGAACGTTAATGTTTTAACTTACCACATAGGTTATTTAGAAAACAGTTCCGTTTTCTGACGTACATACTAATAAATTGATAACAGATGGTGTAAATCATTTTAATTTTAATTAAAATTTTTAACGGCCAAAACTTCTATAAATATTATAGAAACCGGGTCAGCAAGAAGCTAAAACCTAAAACGTACAAGGAAAGGAAAAGGAAAACATTACACAATCACATCTCTAACATTGAACTCGCATCACCTGAACTTTAATCTACAAGTGACCCATAAGTAAGAGTTTGTTTTGATCTCCTCTACGATTTTGGTCTCCGGCATGCTCCAGTTCTTGAATTCCTTAGCGTTAATATCTCGGTTTCTAAATTTGCCAAAATGTAATTCACATTTACGACCTTTTTCCAATCCTTCAAGTAGTTCAAGTTCTTCCACAGTCCTTTGTCCCAAGAAACATTCCCAGTTAATGAAGGAAGCTTGAGCTACGCTAGAATTTTTTTCCGTGTCGCTTTAGCCAACACGCCAAACAATGATCCGTTGTCTCCTCTTCTACTCTGCATCTCCCACACACAAGCCTGTAATCGAGACACCTCTACCGCCAAAGCGACCTTCTACGGTATTCGGTTCATCATGGCACACCACAAAAAGTAATTTGTTTTTAAAGGTGCCCAATTATTTCATTGATTCCAAACCGTGACCTCTTCTAAATTACCCACTTTCTCCAAATGTTTTCTGATAGAAGCCACCGAGATCTCTGTGAAGTATTAAGTGGCGCAGCGGAATAACCATTCACAACGAATACGCAAACAGAAAAAATAAAGCAAGATATGAACACAAGATTTTTACGTGGTTGGTTCCAGTGGGAAACGTAAGTCCACGATCTGCAACTAGGGATCTTTTTATTAAGCTCTGACAAGGTTTTACAATTATAATATATAGAGACTATCTAGGGTTTTAGGCTTTGTGAATAAGAAAACCAAAATAGGCTTTCTAAACGATAGCAATAACTATCCCAAAGGACTTCACACCTAACATGTAACATCTCAAAAGAGATCATTTAGTATTCCTACGGCGAACATCCTCAGCCAATACCAAATCCCGTATCTTTTCAAATGTTAACCCTCCAGGCCCCACTGAGTTAGTGACAACAGTTTTGTCCCAAACCAACTATCGTGTAGTGAAGATAGCAAAATCATAGCTTTGGTATGATCATCGGAATTCCATTCCACAAACGACAATCTGGACATAAAAGAATTCAAATTATTTATGTGCTCGGTCATTGAGCTTCGTTCCTTCATTCTCATTGTGAACAACTCTCTCATCAAGAACACTCTGTAGACGGCTTTTCATACATGTTTGATAGGGCTAACATCTTACCAACGTTTTGGTTTCAGACATGATGTTAAAAGCAACTCCCCTCGTCAGTGACAACGTAATAACACCTCTAGCTTTCTTATCCTGTTCCACAGAGCTTCTTCAGCTTTATCCATTTTCTCAGGTCTTTCTTCCAGTACCATATCCAAGTCTTTTTGAGCTAACAATGCATTTATTTGCATTTTCCACCATCTATAATCCGAATAGTTAAATTTTTTCAATCTGCAACTGTCCGTCTTCAGCCATAACAACAAACGAAAACAAAGTAAATTACCCAGCTCCAAATTTGATAATAACTATTCAAAAACTGACAGTCAAACCAAACTCGAATGACCCAAATAATAATCCGAAACTTTAACACCCAAAACCCGAACAACAACCCAAATAAACTGTATCATAAACAAATTACGATTTTGCACTTAGTTCAAAATAAAATTATGCTTTTGCCCTCAGCTCAAAATTACGATTTTACCCTTAGTGCAAAACTATGATTTTGCCACAGTTCAAAATAAAATTATGATTTTGCCCTCGGCTTCAAATTACGAATTTACCCCCAGTTTAAAATTATAAGCTTGCCCTCATTTAAAAAAATTACGATTTTGCCCCATTTAAAATTTATAGCCTTGCTATCGTTTTAGTTTTTTTCCCCACTTAAAATAATGATTTTGCCCTCAATTCAATATATAAGTAGGCTTTTGCCCCAGCTAACAAATATGATTTTACCCTTACTTCAAACTATGATTTTGGCTCAGTTCAAAATAAAATTATGGTTGCCCCCAGTTAAAATTTGTAGTCTAGCCATAGTTTTAGTTTGTTTGTTTTTTTCAAAACTATAGTAGTTTTTATTTTACTTGGTTGACTCAATTTAACTTTTGTGTGAAGTAGGTGTCTAGCACTCGCTCATTGGTTCTTACAATTACTAATTTTCCCCAGCTCAACATTACGGACTTGCCATCATTTTTGTTTTGTTTTTTTTTTGGCAAAATTATGGTAGTGTTTTGGTTTAATTGGTTGACTCAATGTTTTTTTTAGATCGTGTTATAAGTAGTATGTACAAGTAACTAAATATATACGTACATGTTACAAAACTAAAAATATTCGGCTTATAGCGCTGTAACGCGGGCGAGACACAGTGGCGGATCCAAGATTTTTTTCATGGGTTCACATTTTTTTGGTGTCAAATGTCTCACAACAAACATTAAAATTTCATGGGTCGGGTCAGATCGAAATAAATAAAAGTGGTTCGTGTGATTAACACAATTGACTATTTGATTGAACTACTTAGTTTTTTGTTGTATATCCTCTAATCTTTTAGAGGTTATGTATCCGTTATGGTTTTATGCATCATAAGCGTATAGGTCACATAATATTTCGGGGCCTTTTTTATACTTTATTGTTATAAACCCTTGTCTTTTTTATTTAAACTTAAGACCAACTATAATAAACTAAAAAGGAAATTATATAACATTTAATCAATTTATAAACTAATTAGAAATAAAGAACCTAATCAAGAGTATAAGAAGGAAACAACCTAACAAATCACTAAGAAAAAAAATAAAATAAACAATCGTGTCTTACAAATCTACCAATTAATCAAGCTTATAAGAACTTAAGTAAAAAAACAACTTTTATCTAAACAATTTAGCAATACTAAGAACTTAGAAAAAAAAAACAACAATCAATTTACCTCAAATGTTTAACACTATCGTGTAAAAAAGACAGTATCATGCAAAGAAAAGAAAATGTGAAATAAAAATGCCAACGAAAAGGAATGAACCCCAATCCTATTGTTTAGAAGTGGGAAAGCCCTAACCATAGAGTCACTAATCAATTTTGTTTATGAGTTCATACTACATATTATTTATGGGTTCACCCCTTGTTCTTATATAGGCTCTTTACTCTAAATTCGAAACCGAGTAGGTTTATATGAACCTGGCCTTCATAAAATAGATCCGTCTATTATAACACATATTAAAAGGGGATCTATAATACTTTACATGATTGGATTCCACCACAAGGTTGATGCCATGTATTTACTATCCTTTTTTTTCTATAACCAAGATTATTTATATATTTATCGAAGTGATTAAGATCAACAAATGTGCTTTTGGCTATTGGTTTGTTATTGTTTCTTTAAGCGCGAAACAAAGGTTGGACACACGTTTCATTCTGCCTACCCTATTTCCTTTTTTTTTTTGAGTTATTATTTGCATGCTTTTTTATTCTTTATTCAAATCTTTAACTGAAGGTTTGATCTTACACAAAATATAGTAAATACTATAACTTTCATACTATTTTTATTTATATGTATTTACGAGATGTACGTAGTACAACATAAAAATTGACAAGATTCTATTAATCTTATAGATTCATTTTGTCTTTATTTACACACTTAGGTTTAGAATTATATAATTCACGAAGCCCACCAAGTTCCTACCCCCTCAACACGCATGATTAAATAAATGAAGTGAACATGTATCCTTACCTTTTTAGACATTTTTTTTTCATTTTATTGTTTAACTAAACACTTTTAAATACTTTTTATTTTTTTACTTTTTATTATCTAACTAAAATTCAACTTAATTTGGTCCTTTTATTTGCTATAGTGGGTGTATTAAAACCGACTAAGTTTCTGTCCGTCACAACACATAGGATTGACCATTTGCATATACAATAGTCTCCCATGATTAGTCGAGTTGGCCGATGGAACCGATAGGTAGATGCCACATTACATATGAACATTGAACCTAAATGATCTGGTGAAAAGTGCATCGGTCTACAAATCCAGATCCATGTCATTTCTGTTTGGCCAAAACTAAAAATTTGGTGACCATACCAAAGCTCTAACCAAGTGGCCTGCATGCATATTTGCTTTTATAAACGTTATTAATTTAATATAACCAGTAATAATTTGATTTTTATTAGTTCTCCTTTTAATATATTTTTTAGGTCTTTTTCCTGATTCAAGTAAATGTATTTAAATATAATTAGTTAGATTATTTTAACATTAACAAATTTTATAAATAAATTAGGGCTATTACAATATCGATACTACGATCATACTAATTGAACAACGTCAGTATTGATGTCAGTTCTACTGAAACTGATATCAATATTCATTTTTATAGTATCCGATTGACGTAAAACACGTATCGACAACTTTTTAGTATATCACAAACCTTAAGCGATACTAACCGCCTCCCCACCATGTGGCGCAAGTTTATTTTACCAGTTTATAACAAAAACAATGTCAAAAACGATTTTTAAAGTGTCTCTAACCACGGTTGTCCTTATTTGGGCCAAAAAATTTGGTATTCATCCCTATACTTTTTTACTTGATGCTTAGTCCCCAGGTTAGCTCTCTTACACTCCTAAGTCGTAATCTACTAATAAAGTTAACTTTTCTGCTAAAATATATTATTTAAAATTACTTTTTTTACCATGGGTCTTAAACAATAAACAACACAGACTATCATGTTAACTATTATTGATTATATAATAATCCTAGTAAATTACGCAGAGATTCTCTTTGTTTTTTTTAAGATGAATGATAAAGAGTAATTTTGTAAGAGTTTTAACATAAAAAGTTAACTCTATTAGTGATTTGACCTAGGAATGCAAGAGAACAGATAGCTTGAGGGCTAAGTACACAAGAAAGAAAAAACAAAGGGATGAAAACTAAAATTTTGCCTAAAAACCATAAGGAGCAACCATCTAATTTACCATAAGGAGTAATATAATTGTAGAGGGTCTTGTACTCTTGTATACTATATGTGGATGGCCGACGATATCTATGAGTGGATGATATTATATGCCATCTTAGGCGCTCAGATTTTGGCAATCACAAACTTCGAGTTGCCGCTGAGGACGATCACCCCCACAAGAGTTGGTTGTCCGTTTTTAGCAAGCGTATTTGTGTCCTCATTTGTGTGGACGGATGGGGCACAGATGTGTGTGGTCTCCTAGTCAAATTTAGAGAGAGATCGAAAAATGGGGATAAACCCTATAGAGCTCGTCGTTTTTCCAAACATTGTTTTCATCATATCCCCAACTAATGGGTGGTTATGTTCATCTATTCACCTTCATGTCTATCAGCTTCTCACAAATTCATAAATAGTGATTTAGACTATTTTTTTTAACAAGCAACAATTTTATGTTTACATTTCATATATGTTTGTTTGAATAAAAAGTTTAAGTAAAATATATGTAGTTTTTTAAAACAAAGTTGAATAATTCTTTACAGTAATATAAAATTTTATATATTTTTATAAGTTTGTGTATGTAAACTTTTAACAAAAATTAAGAAAAAAAAAAACTAAATAGTTTTATGTAACATGTGTTGTTTAACTAAGTTATTAGTTTGTCAATCTATTTATTTTAAGGGTGTTCAATTGTAATTAGCATTATCTATATATAGGACCTTTGTAATCTCTTTTATTGAACAATACAATTTCAAGATTTAATTTGGTATCAGAGTCCAAATCAAATCCATATCACGCTCCAAAAATTCTGGCAAAAAAAACATCTTAAGCCAACTAATAAACCCTAACAGCCGTCCTGCTTTTTCAGTCATTCTTCTAAGAAACCCTAATAGCCGTCCTGCTTTTTCAGCCATTCTTGAGCCAACTAACACATGAATGGCTGCTATACTACCCTTTTCAACACAAGAGAAAACCATACATAACACTCATAAGTTTGCTTTTTCCCTCAAACCAACAAACTATGGCTATTGACGGTCAATGATTGAACCGTTTCTCACATCTCACAATCTGTTTGGTTATGTCGATGGCTCCATTCCCTGTCCAGAATCAAAGGTTACAACAGAGTCTGCTGAAACTGATCATCCGAGTTATGCTCCATGGATTGCAAACGATGCTCATGTCCGAATGCTCATCACGTCCACAGTTTCTGAGGAATCTTTTCAGCATATTCAGGGTCGCACTTCTCGTGAGATATGGCTTTCTCTAGAACGAGCCTATGCACCGGTAACGTCCTCACATGAATTTACTCTTAAAAGTCAATTGCTTCGAATCACCATGAAAGGTGATGAAAAACCCGTTGAATACCTAATTCGGGCTCTAGAATATGCAACAGCCTTAGCGAATATTGGTGAACCCATACAGATAAGGATCTTGTCATGCTCACTCTCGCGGGCCTTCGTGAAGAGTACAATGGTCTTAAGGCCAATCTTTTAACACGTTCACCACCGGTAAGTTTCAATGAACTCCATGGTCTTCTAAGTGACCATGACTATATGATAGCAAAGGTTTTACCTTCTGCCATGTCTAATAACAGCCCTCAAGCCTTTTTGGCAGCTACCCAGCTTTCTAATGCTGCTGTCCCAGCCATTCCAGCCACCACCAACTCACCTAACATTGCTGCACTCCAAAATCAGCTTCAAAGTCTTCAACTCATGGCTGCACAAATTCAAAATCAGTTCGGTTTACCGGTAAACACAACAGTTTATTCTCAGTTCAGGCCTATTTTACCCCTCGGACATCTAATAGTAATCATGGATACCGTGGGTCACAGTGGCAACTCACGACTAAACAATCATGGTCGAGAACTAGTGGCATACGCCAATTCTCTTGGGCTTCCACTCAAAACACAGTTTATGGACATTGCAACCGTTGTGGCATCGGGCACCTCCCATCTCAATGTCCAAGTCAATCAAATCAGTCTCGTATGCAATCACAAGCCAACTATGTAACTCGTTCAGATGTTGATTCTCAGTCAGGCTTCACTTGGCTTTCTGACACGGGAGCTAATCATCATGGCACTCCAGATGTAGCTAGTCTAGACAACTCTGCATTTTACTATGGTAACGACTCTCTCCTTGTTGGTAACAGTCAATCTTTACCTATTTTAAATATTGGCTCAACTAAAATTTACTCACCTAATAAAACCCTTGTCCTTTCCAACGTTCTTCATATCCCTGAACTTCAACGAAATCTTTATTTGTTCAAAAATTGTGTGTTGATAAAACGTTTTCTTTGAATTTCATGCTTCTTATTTTGTTGTGAAGGACGAGTCTACATACAACATCCTTCTCACAAGACCAAGTGAACAGGGCTTATATTCCATCCGTCTTCCTCAGCTCAAGTCTTGTCCAAAAGTTGCCTTTACTGCCACCAAAGCATCTTCCAACACTTGGCATCAACGCCTAGGCCATCCTCATGCTCAAGTTTTTCGTTCTGTTATTTCGCATTGTTCATTACTATTTTAGACAAAATATCAACTGATTTATGTACTTCTTGTCAATGGGCAGGTCTTCTAAGTTATCTTTACTAGACTCAACTTTTCGTAGCAAAAATTTCTTGGATCTTGTTTATTGTGATGTTTTGGGCCCTGCCCCTACTTTGTTTAGTGATGGTTGTCGTTTCTTTTTACTTGTGTTGACACCACTCTAGGTACATGTGTTTTACCCACTAAGTTCATAAATCCGATGTTTATCCTACTTTAACAAACTTTATTAAAATGGTTGAGCGACAATTTAACACCAAATTAAAAAGTATTCAATCTGACTGGGGAGGGGAGTTTCGTAGCCTCGCGTCCTACTATCACAACCTTGGCATAATTCACCGACGTTCTTGTCCCCATACAAGTGAACAAAATGGGATTGTAGAACGCCGTCATCGACACGTTGTGGAAACGAGACTTACTCTCTTGGCACAGTCCAGTCTTCCTTAATGTTTCTAGCAATTTGCCTTTGAAACCACCGTTTATTTGATCAATCGGCTTCCTTCTCTGTGTCTCCTCCAACAAGTCTCCATTTGAACATGTTTTTAAACGCAAACCTGATTATTCCTTCCTTCGAGTTTTTGGATGTCAATGTTTCCCTTATCTTCGTCCGTATAACCACCACAAAATCGAGTTTCGCTCTACCCCATATGTCTTTCTTGGTTATAGCCTGTTCACCACGGTTGCCGTTGTTTCAACCCTTGCACCGAATAGGTGTATATTGTCCGGCATGTTCCTTTAACGAACATGTTTTTCCCTACCATAAAGTCCCATCTACTGAATCAACATCCTCACACACCAACACACCATACATCTCTGTTTTTCCAAACCCACACCAGGTTTTCCCACCGAACCACCCCACTCTCGTCCACCCTCTAACTATACTTACTACTATACTATACTACTACTACTACTACTACTACTACTACTACTATACTACTACTACTACTATACTACTACTACTACTACTACTACTACTACTACTACTATCACCACTTTACTACATACTACTCTACTACTACATACTACCATCTTACTACATATCTATACTACTACTACTACAACTACTAACTCACTACACTACCTAACTCGAACCTACTACTACTACTACTACTCACTATAACTACTACTACTACTACTACTACTACTCACTTACTATACTACTACTTTACTACTACTACTACTACTACTACTACTACTACTTACTACTACTACTACTACTACTACTACTACTACTACTACTACTACTACTACTACTACTACCACCACCATCGACCAAATTCAGCCTACTACTATCGAACCCACTTTCACAGCTCATCATGATCCCACTTCCTCTCCCTCACCCATTACCGAACCCATCTTACCAGCCCTCTACAGCCTATGACCGATCCAGCACCACAACCCAACACAACCCATTCCAACCCACCACCACGCACCCACCCCTCCAACCTTCGGCCCAACCCTAAACCAACCACGCGCTATAACCCTGCTGCTTACTCTACCACCACCACTCACCCTTTACCTGTTGAGCCTACCTCGTTTACCGTTGCCAACAAATCTTTGGAGTGGCGTCAAGCCATGGCTGGAATTGACTGCACTACATAAATGGGACGTGGTCATTAGTTCCTCCTATTAGGGAATACTAATATTATTGATTGCAGATGGGTTTACAGGTTGAGAACAGATCCAAATGGGAAGATCAGTCGTCACAAAGCTCGACTAGTGGCTAAAGGTTTTCACCAACAACCTGGTGTGGATTTCATGAAACATTCAGTCCCGTAGTTAAACCTACTACTATTCGCACTATTTTGTCTATTGCTGTTATGAATAAGTGGTCACTTCGCCAACTGGACGTTCAAAATGCTTTCTTGCATGGTGATCTTCAAGAGACAGTGTATATGAAACAACCTCTTGGTTTCGTTGATCCACCAAACCTGATCATGTGTGCCTATTACACAAGTCCTTATATGCGCTCAAGCAAGCACCACGTGCCTGGTTTACTCGGTTGTCCATGACACTTCAGCAGCTTGGTTTTTACGGGTCCAAACCTGACCGTCACTCTTTAATCTTAACTCAAATGGCACTATTATCTATGTCCTTGTGTATGTGGGTGATATTATAATCACAGGAAATCAACCTCAAGTTGTTGCTGATATTATTCAACGTCTGAGTTCTTTATTTGCTATCAAGGATCTTGGACAACTGCATTATTTTTTGGGAATTGAAGTTCTACATCATGGTCCTGGTCTTATTCTGTCTCAACGCAAATATATTTGGATATTCTTCAATGAGCAGGTCTCTCTGATTGCAAACCGGTTGCTTCTCCTATGAGTACTTTGATGTTTTGCTTCCTGATGATAGTCCCCTCCTTGATGACCCGTCTAAATATCGGCAAATGTAAGTGCGCTTCAGTATGCCACTCTGTCAAGACTGGATATTGCTTTTGCAGTTAACAAAGTTTGTCAATTTATGCATGCACCTACTGAAAACCATTGGGCTACGGTCAAGCGCATCTACGTTACCTAAAAGGAACGGCTCAACTTGGTTTACTATTCCGTCATGATTCAAGTTGTCATCTACAAGCTTTTTCTGATTCAACATGGCCCAATCTTCAGGCTTTCTCAGATTCAGATTGGGCTGGCTGCCTTATCGATCGTCGGTCACGGGGGGATATGCTATTTATTTGGGCTCCAATCTTATTTCATGGGCTGCTAGGAAGCAACGCACCATCTCTCAATCCTCTACAGAATCAGAATAAAAGGCTATCGCTGATACTGTAGCAGAACTGATCTGGTTAAGATCCCTGCTTCGTGAACTGGTATGGTTGATAAACCACCGACACTTTGGTGTGACAACCTTGGTGTGACCTATCTTTCTGCAAATCGATTTTTCATGTCGCGAACAAAGCATGTTGAAGTCGATTATCATTTTGTTCGTGAACAAGTTGCTCAAAGGATGTTGAAGGTTAACTTTATTTCTACTGATGATCAAATAACTGATGTCTTTACAAAGCCATTGTCCACACAGAGATTCTTATCATTACGGTCCAAGTTGCAGGTTGTTCCCCGCCCTCAACTTGCGGGGGAATGTTAAACTAAGTTATTAGTTTTTCAATCTATTTATTGTTAAGGGTGTTCAATTGTAATTAGTATTATCTATATATAGGACCTTTGTAATCTCTTTTATTGAACAATACAATTTCAAGATTTAATTTGTGTATAGGTATCCTTAATTTTATCTACGAGATGTAGGGTTCAAATTTCGCAAGTTAAAAGTATTGGAGTTAGATGTGTACAAAAAATCAAAATCTAAATCCGATCTAAAATGTAATATGAAACGATCTAGTGGGAAACTGGATTTTAAACCAGTAGGAATCGCCGGATCCAACCTGAAAAAAAATCCAACCCACCAGATTATTTCTGGATCTTCTTGCATCATGTTCGATCTGGGTTTTTTGAATCTGGATTTTACCATTAAATAAAATATGATAATTTTTTATTTTATCCCATATATGTATTATTCATTTGATATTTTTTTATCAAGTTATGTTATATTATTTGTAAAAGTCTACAAATATGAATATTAGTGAGTTTATTTAATCTATTTATTATTTATTTTCTATGTTTTTAAGGAGTTTATGTTATATAACTTATAAAATGTAAAACTATAAAATATATTTTTTTAGAGTTGATTTTATATATTTAGAATTTATATATTTAAAAAATCCGAAATCCGAATTTTTTTCCGGATTTTTAAAAATCCGATTCAGAACGGATAAAATCCAATAGTCTGATCCGTAGTCTTTAGTTGTATGTTAGTTTGTTGTTAAAAGAATATATACGTAGAAGATGATAATGGTGTTAAAATTTAAAGATGTTTTTTTATAGATTGCATGGGGACAATTGGTAGATAGTTTTTGTATATTGCTGGTGACTAAGCACGGTTTTTAAACATTTTGAAGATGGTGTTAACTCAAACGAAAGGAGATTATAGGTTTTTTTATTTGGTTTTATACCGAGATTTTTGTTTTTTTTTTTCATTTGGACTTGTAATGTCAATACTTTCATACATATGAATCATGAAAAGAAAATTAACAACAAAAATTACTCTTTTACACCCTCATCCAAGTGAGCTACCTATATTGATATATGAATCACTAAATTAAATTAATTTACGAGAAAAAAAATACATTTCATATAATACCCTAAATATTCCAAGCGAATATTATTACAATACTAATCTTGCGAAGCACAGAATACCATATTTGAATACAAAACAAAAAACAAAAAAGAGAAAACTAAAATGGAACAAATATAACAAAAGGCTAGACTAAATGGCCTGTTAATTACTTAACTTGATGATGCAAGAACTTTCTACTTGAAGAAACTTCTTGAGTCACGTCACTAGAGCCACAAGACGATGAAGATGATGACACCGACGAAGATGACGGCGGTCCATGTAGGACATTCATCTGATCATCATTTCTCATTATATAATCTTGATGCAGAAGCTCTGTCTGTGGAGTTAAACCACTTGATACCGGCTTCTCATCTGCAACTCTTGCTTTACTACTTCTTTTGTTCAAGAATATGTGACACAGAACCCAGTTTCCCAATTGCATCCAACTTCTCTACAGTAACATGCATGAAAAATAAAACCATCTAAGGTATCATTATTATTATTACCAAGAGGATAATTACAACAAAATCTAATCAAATGATATCTATTATATATACAATAAACCCTGGCTTATATATTCTCTCTAATATCCTTTAGTCCTAACATAAACAAGGTACGATCACGAATAAACCAAAGAAATCGATTAGAAGTGCGTGTATGTATCGTAAATCAAATTAAGCTTTCTCCTTTAATAATGGATTTCAGAAGGTGTTTTTAGGTCTAATCCACCACAAAAGATGGAGTATAACACATTTACATTACCTTATTATTGGAGCTCATCTTTGGCGAGTAAGTGGAATGAACAAGCCGATATTCGTGCATAATCCAACAGGTCCTCGTGGTCGATCCCCAGTTGATAGGCTTGCCTTTGTAGAAAACAAGTGTTTTCTTCATCCCCATAATGATCTCTTTCTTTCTAGTGATCAAGTTGTTATTACAACACCTTGTTATTAGTTTGTCGAAACTCGTTTCTTTCCAATATCCGTCACCGCTTGGTCTAGTTGATCCATGACCATACTTATCTTCATTCTTGCTGAAGAAGTACCTATCTTGCTCAATCCCCTATTAAACATTAAACATTAAATTTAAACTTAACAAAATGTAAACTTCATAACGTGCATGGAAGTTATTAGGGTTGTAGACAATACGTGTAAACGTAGCATGCACTATCTCTTATACTGCATAAGAGACCACTTGCAGTGTTTTTTTTTTGGCGTTTTCCAAAAAAATGTCACCGCCCTGGGACGTTTTTCTTAAAAAAAAAAAAAGATGGGTTGGGGCGTTTCAATAAAACGCTAGGTTGAGATATGTTGGGCCAATCAGATCATTCAAATTAAATATCATTAGCTTTTAATCTAAAAAAACAAAATAATAATTATTGGGTAATCATTAATGGGGCATTATACCACTACATCCATTTAAAAAAAAGACCCATTATACCCCAATGCTGACTGGACCGCCACATGACACAAAACACCCAAGGGTAAGAGCATTATTTTCCCCTCCCACTTAGGGGTGCTAAACGGGTCGTGTTCGCGGGTTGACGGGTTCAACCCGACCTGAACCTGAAAATTTTACACGAACCCGAACCTGACCCGAACCCAAAAATCGTATCATATATATGAACCCGAACACGACCCGAAGTTTTGTGGGTTGATCCAACACGACCCGTTTAACCCGAATTTTTTTTTCTAAAACTAATATATTAAAATTAAAAATTACTTAAAAAACACAAATGTATATAATAATATCATATTTAAATTATAAAAGCTATGTTAATTTCTCATTTTAAGTTATAATCATGACATAAAATACACGCCCTATTTAATTTATGAGATAAAATATATTGTAAAAAATATAATATAGTATAAATGTGTTAAACGGGTCAACCCGCCAACCTGACCAGGTTGACCCGAACCTGACCCGTAAACCTAAACGGGTTCGCGTGATCAACCCGAAACTGACCCGAACCCGTTTAGACGAAACCTAAACCGCGAATTTCGTGTTAGGTTCGTGTCGGGTTTCCGGATCCTGTTAGAAATTCACACCCCTACTCCCACTACACATGGTCTAAGACATTGCATAATGTTCATGATTAGACTTGGATAGACTAACAAGTTACAAAATTAATAATAATAATAATAATAATAGGTATATGTACTAAAAGTTTCTTGTTTTGCTAAAATGTTTTCAATAAAATTACTAACCAGGCAAGTCCCAAGAATTCAACTTGCAAATGTTGATGATTTCAGGAACGATTGCAGCTAGAGGAAAACACGAGAAAACTTTACGAATCAGATACTGAAACACGATCTCTTGAATCAGTTGGTTGGAACCTGAACCCGGGTGGTAATCTAATGGCTCCATTTTTAATAAAATTTAGCTTTGATACCTCCATGTTAACCTTTTCTACATCAGAATTATAATTAAACCCTATAAGAGAGCTTAATTTAAAGAAAAGAAGAAACATGGTTAAGTCATAAGTTGAAGTATTGAGCATAGAGTGTCCTTTATATACTAGATGCTCTTAGAATCAAACTAAAAGCCTTTTCTTTTTATCATTTTGGAACATATACCATATGATACGTGTCACTTAAGTTGGATAAGCATATAATGCGCATAGTAAACCTATTTTTTATAAACTTTGGTAAAATGTTACCAACTGTGTTTTAAGAAATGTACCTAATTTGAATTATTAACTATACATGGACATTAAAGGAAAAGTGGAAGTTTTCCTTTGCTTTTAACTTAACTTTGGGATTGTTATTTCGTAATTAAAGGTATCCTTTGAGTAGGTTGAGTCATTTACATTGAACATGTCTCACAAATGCAATTGCCTTTGTCCTACACACCCGATTGATTTCTAGGCTTTTGGCTATTGATTCTACCTAGATTTTTTCTTCATTTTTAATGTAAAAGATTTAGTGCATTAAAGTTTAAAACCAACTTTATAAAAATTTGACATTTTAGTCGTAAACAAGCTTTTATATACATAATACGGAACAAAACAACCAAACGACAACAATCAAGACACGATCTATGTTGATCAGTTCTGTATTTATATAATGGAAAACATGTAAACTTGTACCTGATACACCATTTAGTCAGTAACCGCAACAAACGTGAAAGTAGACAACTTAATTGTCAGCTTGATCGAGTTCCCGTTTAGGGTGTATGTTACTAATGGGATTAACAATTTTTGATGAGGATCTCGAGGACAAATTGTTTTTTTGATATTATGTTGTGTATTCTTTATTATCTTTAATTAATCTCCTTAAATACATCTAAGGGAAAACCTTTATTAGTTAATTACGATAATATGATCCACTAATAATTACCAACTAATATATAAAGGTATAATTTCATATTTTGATCTATTACTGTATAAATAATTATATAGCCAGGGTGGAGTTAGTGTAAAAAGGGGTGGTTTTGTGAGAAGTGTAAGAAGTATTTTAATTCCTTAGATATTGTAGTTAATGATTGAGATCAAGAAGGGCTTAAAATGTAAATTATGTTTTTTTTACTAATTTGGCTAGATTAAGGCTAATAGTGTCTTTTTATATTGTATTTTTAGATAAAGAAATGTCATCAACTTTAACGCACATGCAAGTGCCACCCATTTTTTTAACGTCAAGAACTTTTTATACGTGACGTTTTTTTAAAATTAAATTACACCATAATAACGATCTTTTTTTATCTTTAATATGATTACCATATTTTTATATATAGATAAAAAATTACGTACAGCTTGATATGAAGCCTACTGGAATGCAGGTTTAAAACACCATACGAAGAACATATACTAGAATGTAGATGTAAAACACCATGAATGCAGGTGTAAATGCAAGTTTAAAACACCATGCGAAGAACATACGAAAAACACATACTGGACTGCAGGTTTAAAACACAATTAATGCAGGTTTAAAATACCACACAAATAGATTTTCGCATAGAACATAATCAAAACCGTATTACAATGATGATGATAACTTCTTGCGAAGATTTATACGGGATGACAGATAAATCACAGATTCTTAAAGGATCTTAAATTGAATATTGAATAAATTACTTTTTTACCCTTTTACATTAATATAACTCAAGAACACATGTCAGTCCTATAATATTTCTCACACTCAAACTTTTTTTACAGGATTCTCAATCATATTAGCCATATATAAATAAATATATTATGAGTGTAATTCTTGAATAAGCTTTATGGTTCTGAATTTCATCTTAAATCGTATCTACAACATGCATTGTTACATCAATTCACATACTGTTTCTAAGCAAATGGAATGAATTTACATAGAATATCAAGAAAACTATATTATAAAGGGTTGTTTCTTTGTTCTAATTAAACTCTAGAGTTTTAAAATTATTAAAAACAAGAAAAACAAGTTTTCACATGTCCTTTTGACAATTTCTTACTTCTCGGATTGTGCCATGATTTTTTCTTTGAATAGCTTTTTAACATAAAAGACTTTTCGACTAATGGATATATGACATAACAGGGCATCTATCCAACAAAATCTTCTTTCCAATTATATGTTTTTTAAATTAAAAAAAAAGATCCAAAATCTTTTCTAAAACACTTGATGAATTTTGATTTGTTTCTTATAATGTAAAGGAAAGAAAAACATGAAAGACTTTAAGAGCAATGGGGAATTGAAGCATAAGCATGAGGCATTGATCTTGTCAATTGGGTTATGGAGCATAGGTGCTTTCCTTGCTTGAGAAGTAACTTTTCTATATTCTTTTAATAAATTAGTTGGTAATTTTTCATCTGTAACAATTTACAAAATATATATGTTTTGAAGAGAACTTCAATTTCAAGCAACATATCTCATCACATTGGAAGAATACTTCAATCTCAAGCAACTCCACAGCTTCAAACTTCAAGCCCTAAAGATTCTTTCCTGTCACCATACATTCACCGTATTTTTTAGTGCTCTTAAAAGTTTTCAATATTAGCATTTTGAAAATAGCATGCTTCTAGAAACCAGATAGCATGATTTATAATGTGCTAGTGTGTAGAGAATTAAGGATGTTAAATAAATAAATAGAGAACTACATAAATAATGTTACTTTTGATTTAGCTATAATATATAAATTACTATGTATAATAATAGCCTACTCCATTTTTTTTCTTTAAGTCAGCAAAGCATTTTCATACAAATGTATCAAGTCTTTTTCATAATTTTTCACTCAGTGTGCATACGTGAACACTAAATTCTACAAAAATATGCCAAATAAATCATAAGAAATCATATTTGTAATCGTAAAAGCTTTTAAAACATAAGAATATGATATAAATACAATATTTATTTTTCTGTCTTTAATTCGTAAACAAATATGAAAAAGTTTCCTTAATGCGTACATGAATAAATACAAATTTTATATACATAAACATACACACTTGTATGTAAAATATGCCAAATTTAAAAAATAAATTATTGATAAAAGAGTTAAATGTTTCAAGTATGTTTGTTTTATTTACCTAAAAATATATGAAACTAGTAATTAAACCCCGCGTTGCGACGGGGATGTGGTGAGAGTTTTGTTGATTTTAGTTCGTTATAGTATCGATATGGTAATTGCGCATTGTGGCAGGGACGCAACGAGAATTTTGTCGAGATCTGTTCGGTTCGTTATGGTATTGATACGGTATTAGTGTATATTATAACAAGCAAAAGATAAAACGCAAAAAACAAAATCGTAATATGACAAAAATATAACTAAATTCCCACTTGTTAATAGTTGATTATCACAAAATATAGTTAAATAAACAAAAATTAATTTCTTAACCTTACTTAAATAGTCAATATCTCTTTTTTAATTCTTAAAATAAAGTAATTTCTCATTAAATTTTTCATCCCTGTGTACAATTTAATCCTATGATTCTCAAAAGAAGTATCTTTTTTATTTCTTGTCTAGAAGATTGTATGATTCATTATTTTGTTTTATAAATTCAGCATTCAAGAATTATTTTGCACAATTTTTCAAGATAAATAAAAGAAACAAATTAGTAGGAATTAGGGAAGAATGGTGGTGTACCAAATAAAGAAGATCAAATGACTGTAGGAGTGGTTTGATCTTTGCTACAGTTTTGAACATTACTTGGTTTTATAATAATGTAATGAACATTTTTCACACCCACTATTATGTTAAGAAGATAACCGCATTGATAACTTAATAAAAGAAAGAAACATACTGGTGTAGATAGTTATGTGAGTGTCCTGTATACATACACTTAAAGCAAAAGGTAAATTTATAATATAGTTTGTGTACGTTTAAGAACTAATATTATGTTAGAAACTAAGTAAGCAGATGTAAATAATGCTTTAATAAAAACCTTAGAAAAAAATGGTTAATTTTTCTTCCCTATCTCTTTAACTTTATCTCATCTGTCATGACGTTTTTCAAATTATAAGTGTGCATATGTAAGGTATGTGTGTGTACATATAAAGAGAGAAGGGAGCATATTCACATCAATATCATACTTTTTGATAAACGAACATTTTAAAATTCACCTCCATTTCACTTGATTTCTATAATAAACTAGTACTTTTACTTTACGCGTTACGGCTAGAATTTGGTTAAGCATTGTTCATTTTATTGTGGTACCGGCAATTGGTATCGTAGCTAAAAGAGATAAAAATGACTACTAGTACTAGTACCAATATTAAACCTTGACGTAAACCTAAGCGATGCAACAGGGACATTCACATTGTTATTGATATGTGTTGTACGTTGATCGAGAACCACTAACAAATGAATATCGGTATCAGTTTCGACAACACCTCTTGGCACCCATCATGGCTTACGATACAAAAAAATGATATATTTCAGATACAAATATGTTTTTAATAAAATTAATACTAGAATGTCAAGGAGCAATAACTAAACACAGCCACATATTAATTTTTTTGTAAGTTAACAAACGAAATTTACCAGAAAAAAAAAACAAATTAGAAATTAAACGAGTTAAGAACGTATACTATACATTGTATAATGGGTGAACTTGAAAGTAAAAAAATATAAAAAGTTTAACTATGGTTGTAGCTAATGCATCAAAACTTGTACATACAAAAAAAGTTATAATAAAAATTGAGACAAATTGATAATTAATATACAGTGAATAGTTGAACATGGCCGGACTGAGAACGTTATTATCAAAGACTAGGGCCCCTAATTTTGGATTTGGACTGGAGTAAAGAAGCCGCTGCCTAGGAGCTTTTTCTGTTATTTGTTGTAAATTCACTTGACTATCACCGTTGACTAGTCTTGTGATTCTTGTTTATGCAATGTTTTAAATACGGTATTAACAGTCGTTAAAGTAGATATCAGACACGATTTTGGTAAGATAAAGACCGGTAAAACCCGAATACAGTATAACTTATATATCGACGGTAAATCTGGTTCTACCGATTCAAACCGTTAAACCGTTTCATGTTATCTTAAAATTTGATTTTTTAAATTTTAATAAAATATTATATAAAAGTAATATTGACCTTCCATATTTTCGATAATTAACAAATGTCTTCCATTTTAATATTTTATTACTGTTGAAACTGTTATTCACCTCGTCTAATATAATATTGTTTATAAGTAATAAAAATCCTCTTAAAATGCTATATATTTTACAAGAAAATGATTTTTTTAGATAAACCATGATCAGTTACATAATTCCTAATATAAATTAGATTATTTTTTAGATGAATTTGTATTTTATGAAATTATAAGGTTAACTCGTAAGCCGGTTGAACCGACCGATACAACCCGGTTCAACTATTTTAGAGTTAAACCCGGTATGATTTAAAAAACCGATTTTTAAAACATTGCAATCATGTCTATTGTCTTTGATTCTTTTGTACAAGTGTAGACTAAATGGAATATTAAAATTAAAATAATTCTTAAAAAGGCCTCAACTTTTTTGTTTATTTGGGACCTTCAAAAACTTTAGAAAAACCCTGTTCCCAAGATAATTTAGTTATAAATTCTTAACATCAGTTATAAATTGTTCTAAAGTAAACACACCATGACCATGCACGCACATACGCCCATAGTAAGTTATATACTTTTTTTAATTGAATTTGCTTTGATGAAGATATAAAAAATATTGGATACTAAGTTTCATCATCTCCATAAATTATAATGGTTAAAAAATATACACAATAGAAGGCCTCCACTATAACTATACCCCAATGTTAAAGGGTATACACTGACCAAACTCGCTTAATATCTTCTAACAGTCAAAGCTGACCTGTCATTTGACTGGCACCTCCAAACTGCCACCTAAGCTGCACTACTTCCACCATGGCTGAACCGGTCTGAGAACCCAACCCCTGTAATTGAAGCAATTTCACTTTGCAGGTCCCAGCTTCTGCTCCGGCCCAAGCTAGCCCGCCTGCCGCCACCAGCGATGCCCTCATCACCACCATCTGTGGCCTCGTTCTTTCGGATAGGCTTCATGCTACCCATTTCAACGTCGCTCGGAACCTTGTGTATGTCTGAATTAACAAAACTGCCACCACCGACTCTAGTTGGAGGCTTAGGCTCTCTAGGTACCAATGCCCTGAAATAGTTCTTAGATGGAGGAATGCTGGTCCAGAAGACCTCCTTGAAGTTTCCAAAAATGCCCCTGTTGTATGGATTTTCGGATCTGTCGTATCGATATCGAAAGTTTTCATATGTTGACTGCAAGAATAGTTGTAAACAGGATTTTAAAATATTGAAATTCGGACAAAGTTTTTCTTTGATAAATTCCATCTTTGCATCAAATATCACCAAATCATTGCACGTCAGTGACGTCAGCTCAATACTCAGACGTTTTAACTCATAGCCGAGTAAGATGTAAATGATTTAAAAGAGAATGCACTTGCATATAATTTAAAATTTTAAAATTCGGAAAATATTGATTCTCGTAAAAACCATGGTTAGTTATATTCATCTGTTTGATTTACGAAGGTCGAAACAAATCCATTTCATCTTCAAATTTTAGATGAATTTTGGAGATGTTCTAACAAAATTATTTACAACTAGTGCTAGAAAATAAAGAATGTTAACATGGAATTTAACGGACACGTGTTATTTTGTGTCATACATGGCTTATATATTTTTTGTTCTTAAAAAAAGATTCAAAAGGATGAAATTGTTAAGAGTGACTTCTCTGAGAAAAAATAGAAAGTACAGTGTTTTTCAAATAATTGTTGAGTGACTTTTGCGAGAAAAAACACAAAGTATGGTGTTTTTTTATGTGCAAAAAATTGTGGAGTGACTTCTGTGAGAAAAAAAAACAGAAAGTATAGTGTTTTTTTATGATATTTGGCCCTAATTAATTATATTTGAAAATTTACAAAAATATTGTGCAAGTCATACAACACAAGGTCCCAACCCTTCTCAGCATATACTAAAAACTCATCCCTCCCCTTTGACTCAAATGGGTTTCAACCGAAACTCAGACAAGACCAGACCAGACCCTTTTAGCCCAACCAGCCAATGTAGCCACCACTAGCATAGACCTAAAGAAAACTACTTTATACCTGGTTTGTGCTGATGAGATAAAGATGGAAGATGGTGAGGCCACCAACAAACCAAACTGCTAAAAAAGTGTAAATTATTAGCACAATTGATGCAGGAGTCTTGATTAATGCTCTCCAAATTGAAGTGTTTTCACTGTGCATGATCCTTATGGCATACACCCAGCAAAAGGAAAACACATAAATGCACAGCAGAGTTGACGAGGAGACAAACATGAAGAAGAACCGGTAGTTACGCTGCATCCAGAAACATAATGCTTGTTAACAAATGATAATTGTGCATTTGAACATGACCTGAGATTTATAGAACAACTATTATAAGTCAATATACATGGAAGTTTGGACAACTTTTGATTCAGCCCAATGCATCATCACATAACTACTTGATATAGCAATCAGCAATATCACATATTATAGTTTCATATGGTTCTCTTTTGGTAAATTTAAAAGTGAAACAATTACTTTGGAACCAAAAGCATGATTACCAAAAATCAGTCCCATGTTTGCCAGATAAACAAGATGAACTAAATGCATTTATTCAAGTCATAACTCAAAAGTTGTCGAAAAAAGTCATCTTCTACAAGTACTTTTAGCAAATTCAACTGTTGTTCCGAAAGCTAGCACCACAAACCATGGTTACAAAAATCAATAAGTCGGTATATACTTGGAGGAAAAACGAGGGAAATAAAAAAATAAGAAAAAAAAACATTAAAAAGAAGCAAGTCAAATAGTTGTCAAGTAACCTATAAGCGTATTTTCAGAACATAAAACCTCATAAACCATTTTAATCAATGAATTAGGTTATCACTGAAATAACAGCAGTGTTTAGTATGCTGGAATGCAACGCAGAATGGAATGAACAATTCCGACAAAATGACGAAATTGTGTTTGTTAACCATATATTAAAGCAAGGAATGTGATTCCTTCCCTTTTTGGAATTTTAATTCCTTAAAAAAACGGGTGTTTTTACTCATTCTTTAGAATGGTTTAACTTCTTTTCTAAAACAAAATGAAGGAATGACAATTTAAAGTTTAATCAATTTAAAAAATACATATATTATATTAAAACTATGACCTTTTTTATATAAAATTAAGTTTACTTGAAACCACTTTTAAACTCTCAGAACTAATTATTTTATTAATATTTTATTATTTGAGATTTTCTTAATCTTTTATTATCATTTTCTTATTTGAGTTTTTCTTAATCTTTTCTGTTTACTTTTTTTATTTTTATGATATATTATTTCTAAAAGTATGTAATGTATCTTATTTAAATATAACATGTAAATTTGATATAAAAACATATAAGAAAAACGATAAAAGAAACATATCAACTTTTTTCTGAACATGTCTTGTCCTATCCGATGGTAACGAGAATAAAGTGACAGAAGTAGGATAAACATGATAATGAAATGCTTTGTTACTTCATTCCGTGCAACCAAACAGGCCGACTATGTTGTTTAGTCTATTTGACACTAACTATTAAAAAACTTTAAAATGTTGTATCTCTGGCAACTAGGCCCAACTGGTATCTTCATGACAACAAAATAACCACTTTGACCCATTACCCAACCCACCCGTGTTGCCACATGTACCATGAGATTTACATGGAAACAAGAGAAGCTGACACAAATAAAAGAAGAATGATGTTTACCCGTCCAAGGCACTGTCCAACCCATGGACAGTGATGATCGAATCTTTCCACACAGTTGTCACATATTGAACAATGAGAACAACGTGGAGGTCGATACAACATGCAAGTATCACAGTATTTGACTTTAACGGTCATCCCGTTGACCACTACTTCTTTAACCCGAGGCAAACGTAACTGTGGAGTTTGACCAGGCCCGACTTCTAGACCCTGATCTGTAGTTTCGGGTTGTGGAGGGTGTGCATTTCTAGGTATTATACCTGGGTCTCTTCCAGAGGTCATTAGAAGAAGGATTATTACCTGCAAAACCATACAGCGTATCTTTTATACGTAAACTTTTGTGGAGTATAATAGGTTACCACATGAGCTATGCCATTTAATTCAAAAAGACTTTCTATAGCATTCAATTGTTACACATGGATACTCTAGAAGTATAAAACTATAAACTAAGAACATTGTGTCTCTTGAAGCTTGCAAAATTTTCCATGAATGCTCTTGACCGCAATTTTCCAAAACAAGAAAAAGTGCATATGAACTACTGATTTGTTTACAACTCATATAAGCGGCTAGGAAACAGAACTAATGTGCTCAGTATTGTTTAAAACAAAAGTTTAACACTATTTATGAAGTCTTTATTTCTGCTTCCTGTATCTTTAATTTTAATAACTTCTTCTCGAGTATTAGTTGTATAGAACTCAAGATGACAGAACTGAATTAAATAAGTAAGAAACTCATCACAAAAAAGTCCTAAACTTCAAAATACAATACAAACAGAGCCTACAAAGGATCATCTATGAAAGCCAAACTCATAGAAAAAGAAAAGGCTAGAAAGCCGAAGGACCTAAGAGGCAGTGATTTACCCTACGGTGGATGTCAGTGATTCGAGTCCGTCTATCTCCAACTCGTGAACTTAGCCGATATAAAGATATATCATATGCTCATAGCACAAGATTTTTCTGATAGCATAAAAAAGTTTACTAAACAATGACAGTATGACACATGAAAGACAAGTTACTTCAAAAAAAAAAGTTATATTTGGTTGAAAGTACAAGCCACTACTCAGATTGAGGATGGTTTTACAACATGCTTGCTTAGTGACAAAAAAGAAGGGCCCATCCTAGTATTTTACCGAGTTATAAGTGAAACCATCATTTACACCAAATTTAAGTTCACATGGTACCCAGTCTGTAATTTTGTAATACGTATATCATTAATAGTGACAGTGTTAGCAATGTCTTCAACTATTAACCAAGATTTTTATATTCCCATCCTCAAGTTTAACATTTAGCAAGCGTGGCCCACAATACTATGCAGCCTGATCATATTCTAATTCCAACTGTAAGTTTGTTTCATCATCAATAATCAACTTATGTAATTGTACAAACATAATTACCAAATTCGCTGCAAGAGCCACGGATTTCGAATTGGTACGAACTGGACCAACGGAATTCGATTTTGATCCAATTCGCGAATTCAGTGATTCTGATAGGCGCTCCAGGTAAGAAATCCAATCCTTCTAATCGAATTTTAAAACCCTTCCAATCGATTTTAAATACGCCGGCTAGATCCTTTCTAGGATGTGCCGATCACTGATTTTGGCGAGAAAGCACATCCAGTAATTTGTGACGTCTCTTTGATTCCATACAACTTTTCCAAATTCGTTTTCACATTGCACCAATTAAATCCAGGAACATGTATAAATACATTCCAGTTTCTACCAAATTTGATCATCAAATTCTATTTCTAGTCTTCTACTTCAGTATTTTATCTTCAATTTCTGAAATGGGAAAAACTTTTATGCTCATGTTTATGTTTTCTGTTTGGTAATTTGAATTTTGGAATTTGATAAATTGGATTAATGAACTTGGGTACACCGAACCGGACTCCATGGTACACCTACCGGTTCGTACCGAAATGAACCTACCCCCCTCCATACCGAATATGTCCCCTCTAGCGAATCGCGTATCCGTACCGAGCGAACCGCGAATCAGGTAACTATGGTATAAAGGCTTCGACTATAGTAATTATAGGGGCAGAAACCATACCTAGCATTTCCATACAACTAACAAGCATTAATGTAACAATAAATATCTTAGAAAGTTCAGAACACTTACATAACATGTGAATACAATTGCCACAACCAAAATCAAAGCTCCAGATTATGAGAAAAATCATCAATCATCTTTCTTGCAACAAATGCACAGAAAACAGCAACAGGGGCAACTATAAGAAACATCGATAGGAAAACAGATCCCACATCCGGTCCAAATATAAACCTTCCACCAAGAAAAAATATCTGCACAGAGAAAACAAAGCAACCAATTGAAAAAAATACACATATTTATACCACTCAAAGCTCTAATTGCTTTTTTCCTAACAAACTATTCACATATGATGCACATCATTTCTAAACAATAAGAACACCTTTTAGTCTCCTACACACATGTTTACAGTTCACAAACAAATCACCTAAAACTAAGTGCATACATAACAATTCATTGTCCTTATCTGTCAATCAGCATCTCCAATCATCAACTACATTATCCTAATTCATTATTCATCTCATATGTTTAAATCAAAACCCTAGTTTCGAAACCACTAAACCAAAACACTAAAATCGAGCGGTCGAGCCATAAAATCGTAAATTCAAAACTACATCAGTCAATGATAAATCACAATTCATGACACTCAAAAGCTCTAATTACCTTTTTTTCTTTTAACAAACCATTCACATATGAAGCACATCATTTCTAAACAATAAGAACACCTTTTAGTCTCCTACACACGTGATTACAGTTCACGGACGACAAAATCACCTAAAACTAAGTGCATACATAATATTCCATTGTCCTTATCTGTCAATCAGCATCTATTACATCCTTTCACCAATCTACACTCATCAATTTCGAACCAAATTCGAAACCGCTAAAAAAACACTAGAATCCAGCCATAAAATCATGAAACCGTAGATTCAGAAACTAAATCAATCAATAATAAATCACAATCTATGACACTCAAAGCTCTAATTACTTTTTTCCTTTAACAAACTATTCACAATAACAACACCTTTTAGTCTCCTACGCAAGCAATCACCGTTCACCAACGACAAAATAACCTAAAACTAAGTGCATGCTGATACAAACCCAGAGTTGTTGGTCAGAATTATTGCTGGATAGAGAGAAACGGGTTGGAGGGAAAGTATTCAAAATTTCACGAAGTGTGGATGATCCAGAAATTGAGGGAAGTGGGGCATAACTGCCATTAATTTAGAGAGTCTTTATATTCAGGTTTTGTTTAGTTTTTTAGAGGTATGAGTTATTTTATTTGTATTGTGATCTTTGATCAGAATTTCGGAGACTAGCCCCTCCTAATCGGGCCGACTATCTTGTTTGTTCTTATTTTAATCAAATCAGAATTTCAGTTTCTAACATTTGGTTCCATTGCCGGGAATCGACATGGGTCAGACCCGGAACAATTCCGATTTTGTGGCTGTTCACGACATTCAAAGCTCTAGTTACTTTTTTCCTTGAACAAACTATTCACATATGCAGCACCTCATTTCTAAACAATAAGAACACCTTTTAGTCTCCTACACAAGCAATCACAGTTCACAGACGACAAAATCGCCTAGAATCTAGGGCATACATAACAATCCATTGTCCTCATCCGTCGATCAGCACCTATTACTTATTACATCCTCATTTACTCAATCTCATCATCCTACTTCATTATTCATCTAACGCGCTCAAACCAAAACCCTAGATTCGAAACCGCTAGACCTAAAACACAAAAATCGAGCCGTGAAATCATAAAACCGTAGCTTCAGAAACTAGATCAGTCAATAATAAGCCACAATTCATCGATTCAACATCTACGATCTCAAACAACACATCAACATCGACATACAGAACGACTGAAAGCAAAAACGATGAAATTGAAACGAAGTGAATGAAGAATAATAACATACGTTGCTTCCTTTCCATGTCTGGTAGGTGCGGAGAAGCTCCGGCGAGTCGACGTCGTCGGCGGCGGCGGCATCGGATAGCTTCGGTGGATGTACCACATGCATGATGATGATGATGATTCTGCGTGTGAGTTTGTTGGTGATTGTTTTGTTTTCTCTCTCCAAAAGGAAAGGAAGGTGAATGGGACGGCTACCGGTGGCGGATTGTTGACTCCATTAATGGAATGAATGAATGCGTCAAAGGAAACGGCCGACGATATTTTACTCTTTTCAATTAAATTTCAAAGTGGTAAACTTGTAAAGAAATAAATGTTATGTTTCAAAAGGTGAACTTGTATAGTTGTGGAAATAAATGTTATGTTTTATAAAGTGGCTTATTTAAACTAGAATTAATTATACGGTTATTTGCATATTTATTAAATTAGTCCAAATTTTATTATTGGTACCAACTTTTACATTATAGTCTACTAATAGAGAAATCATTCGTATAATTAATTACTCGGGCAGTAGTGTATGAATAGTGAAATAATTTGTAAAAGTTGATATAAATTGTGTAATTTTCAATAAATAAATATAAAAATAATAAAATAAGTAAACCACAAATACTGACCGTGTAATTAATTCTTATAATTATAAAGAAATCTTAAAAAGTGGGAGACTTTATAATTGATTATACATAGAATGACACATGGTTTATATGGTAAGTAAGATTTCATATTTTGGCCTAGTTTTTGAGAAATTGATCATGAGTGATTATTTTGTAATGATCATAACCTTTTTTTTCAAAATAATCAGTTGAAGTTATCTTTTTTCGCTGTAATTACTGTGTACACTTTTAAAAAATAAGGGTTTAGTTATAAATGTAATATCATAATCCTAAATTTACTTTGTGTATCTTTCTAACAAGAAGAAAAAAAAGGTTTAGTAATACATGTAATATCATAATCCTAAACTTATTTTATGTATCTTTCTAATAAGAAGAAAAAAGAAAATGTATACAAGGTTTGCACATGGTTGGTGGACCCTCAAGAGACCATATCATACTTTTTCATTCTATAAAGTTTGAAATCATGTTACCTTTTAAAAATAAAGATAATCTCATGTTGTTTTGTTAAAATATTATGTTTTTTTCTCATATATTTGGATTATCAATATGGATCCGGTGTTGTTTTCAAGGTAGAGAACGAGTGCTGACAAGGATTCAAAGCATGACTACACCCAAAGACATATATGCACATGAGGGAAGTCCACAAAATGCATCTTTTGAGTGGTTTACAACCCAAGTTTGTGTTTCTTATAATAAAATAAAATAATAACCATCTTAATTACCAGTTTATATCTCATTTTCAATTTTGGTTTTGGTCTCAATACACTTCGACATATGCACGATCCAATGGACACCAAATGTTAGGTAGGCCATCTAATAATAAATAAGACATTTAAAGTCCTAGCTACTCATATTTTATATTTTCAAATATTAGTAAATGCCTACTTTCCATTAAATTCCACGTCACCTACATGCCTAAATTTTAAGGATAGGATCTCATGAGACTGTAAACCAATTTAGTAAGTGAATAGGTTATTAAAGATTTATTGATACGTTCCAAAAAACAGATTTATGTTACAAAAAAAAATTAAAGATTTATTGATGTGTGTATGTATAGGTAAGATAACCCCTTTAGAAAAATACAAGATGAGAAACAAAATATTAGATTTACATGGTAAGGGGGCGGACATAGTGAGTTGCCGCACCTCTTGAAAAAACATTGTGTATATTTTAGGCAAAAAAACGTAACCGCACTTTTTGAAATTATAGTTAAACGTCTCATCCGTAGTTCAGCAAATAATTTCTAAGTCTATCACTGATGGTAAATGGTTTGGGTTCAGAGAGATCAATGAAACCGTGTTATTTAACTATTATTGTGACATTCACAAAGATATTTTAGATTTCTTCTATATATTGAAATTTGAACGCCGACACACTCTATATGTGAAAGTGAAACTAAACACAAAAACTCCTTACAAATGGAGATAGCTGCATGTAGGGCCGGTGTCACATCCCAACTGATGGTGAAATTATCGGAGTGGGACGAACGAGATTGCTCGAGACTTCATAACATGATCGTGATGATATTTAATTCAAACCAATTTTATCATAAATAAAAATTGTCAAGTACATCACAAGAAATCAAAGTTCAACAATTGAAAATTTCAAAGTACAACAAAACTCAATAACAATACAATAACAAAATCTAGTATTTCTAGATGCGTTTCTAAGTCGTCCCTAGTAGATTTCGTCAATATCAACATCATCAACCTGCAATATGTTTAAAAGTATAGTTCAACATACAAGGCATTGGCGAGTACACAAGTTTAATATAGCATATGTATGAAAAAGTTTTAAACGAATCCACATGTCAAAATAGTTAACTAGATTAATGTAATCATGACATGCAATTATACAAGTCAATCCTCTAATTATCGCATGAATTTAAAAGACTTAACAAGACCACAAGACTACAGGCGGTGCACTACTCCTATAGCGCTATACATGTTAAGGGGAGGCTCGTACGAAGCTAATGACAAGTGAATTATATAAGAATGTTCCAAGAATATAAATCAAGTATAACGTATTTAAGCATGCATGAATGGATTGTTTGTGTTTGCATAACGTATAAGTGTGAATGTGTAATTTGATAGATTAAACATATTGCACCCAAAAGTGTAAAGTGAAAAAAAGGCTTTCGAGTGTACTCACGGTTTTGTAAAGCTTCCTTTGGTAATCCCGTGAAGAGTTGGAGAGTTGGAGGAAGAACACCGAGGTCACCTTACATGGGGTAAACGAAGGTGTGTGAGTATTCGGATTTGGTAGTGAGTTCGGATTCGGAATTTAAGTATATAAAAGTATGTATACACAAAGTAATTATCTAGTCTTAAACACCCATTTCTGACACTATGAATCCCTTATGGATTGATGTGATTTCATGGGTCGAATTGCCCATTAGAATCGTAATGAGAGGTTCAAGACTTAGATAATATAACCTATTGTCATGACAAGTAACCATAATCCAGTTAACTTCAAGGGTTCGGTTAAGTATATGTGTTTATATTACTATATAGTATATAGTATGCCCAACATGTATTATCATAGATTTCATATAAGTCATGCATGGAGGTAGGGTGATAAACATCCATTAAACCTCATTATATGATTAACCAATGCACAAATCACTACAATGATGATTCGGATGGTCATGAATAAAGGAAAGTACTTAACTAAAAGTATGAACAACCAAGTAAGCAAGCTAGGTGTGTGCATCCCGAACATGGCCACGTTTGGGGACGTGTCGTAGCCTTGTTACTCAAATGAAAGTTGAACAAGTTTTAGTTGCTTAAATATAGAAACATCAAGTGAAGTGGTGGAATGAAGTTAGGAAGCCAAGGCTTCCAAGTATTCACACCTATACCAAAACACAAGTTTTGCCTTAAGAGTTATGGCAAGCTCGGATAGTTTCATCACTTTTGGGTTGTATAAACCATATTAAAATAGAAAGTTTAGAGGTGTTTGTACCTTTTAAACTCATAATAGTTCATTCATAACAAGTCTCATAACCTTATATGGGTTAAGAACGTGTAGGCACAAGATTTAAGGAAGAAAAACATAGTTTATAAAGGTTAACAAAATATTCTTCCAAAACAGAAAGTTTGGACCTTAAAATGGTGATGTTCCACCTTGGTTTACCATGGTAAACCTGTGGAAACAATCCTGGAGGTGTTCCAAGCTTTGTAGAGGAAGAAAAAGTGAAGAACGGTGAAAGAAAAGTGAGATGAAGCTCACTTCGCTTTTAGAAGATTCTGCCTTGAACTTGCTTTTTATAATGGTGAAGTAGGGTTTAGTGATTAAGAAGGTTAAATGGGATCGGGTGAGTAAACCCCCTTTTACCAAACCCATGGATGGGTTACAGGGTGAATTTCCTTTTGAATGTTGAAGGTTAAGATTAGATAAAAAAAATTTTATAAAAACCAAATTTTTATTAAGGGTTTTTAAAATTATGTGTTTTATTTTTAATGAATACCCAATGATTAAATTTATAAACTTTTTGGGGTAAAATTAAAAAAACCAAATTTTAATAAAAAAAATAAAATTGATTTTGAGGCAAAAAAAAAAAAAACCCCAAAAAAATAGGGGAAAATTTAAAAAAAATTTTATTACCCCTTTTGGTTGTTTTTCTAAAGAAAGTTTAACAATTTTTGAAAAATAAGAATCAAGTGGTTGGGGGAAAGTTTGGGGGGTTAATTTTCAAAAAAAAAAACCCTTTTTTTTAAATTTTGGAACTCGGAAGTTTATATTTTTTGGGATAAAACCCTTTAAAAAAATTTAATTTTTCCCAAAAAAAAATTTTTAAAATTTTCAAACTCTTTTAAAAAAAAAAAAAAAAAAAAAAAAAAAAAAAAAAAAAAAAAAAAAAAAAAAAAAAAAAAAAAAAAAAAAAAAAAAAAAAAAAAAAAAAAAAAAAAAAAAAAAAAAAAAAAAAAAAAAAAAAAAAAAAAAAAAAAAAAAAAAAAAAAAAAAAAAAAAAAAAAAAAAAAAAAAAAAAAAAAAAAAAAAAAAAAAAAAAAAAAAAAAAAAAAAAAAAAAAAAAAAAAAAAAAAAAAAAAAAAAAAAAAAAAAAAAAAAAAAAAAAAAAAAAAAAAAAAAAAAAAAAAAAAAAAAAAAAAAAAAAAAAAAAAAAAAAAAAAAAAAAAAAAAAAAAAAAAAAAAAAAAAAAAAAAAAAAAAAAAAAAAAAAAAAAAAAAAAAAAAAAAAAAAAAAAAAAAAAAAAAAAAAAAAAAAAAAAAAAAAAAAAAAAAAAAAAAAAAAAAAAAAAAAAAAAAAAAAAAAAAAAAAAAAAAAAAAAAAAAAAAAAAAAAAAAAAAAAAAAAAAAAAAAAAAAAAAAAAAAAAAAAAAAAAAAAAAAAAAAAAAAAAAAAAAAAAAAAAAAAAAAAAAAAAAAAAAAAAAAAAAAAAAAAAAAAAAAAAAAAAAAAAAAAAAAAAAAAAAAAAAAAAAAAAAAAAAAAAAAAAAAAAAAAAAAAAAAAAAAAAAAAAAAAAAAAAAAAAAAAAAAAAAAAAAAAAAAAAAAAAAAAAAAAAAAAAAAAAAAAAAAAAAAAAAAAAAAAAAAAAAAAAAAAAAAAAAAAAAAAAAAAAAAAAAAAAAAAAAAAAAAAAAAAAAAAAAAAAAAAAAAAAAAAAAAAAAAAAAAAAAAAAAAAAAAAAAAAAAAAAAAAAAAAAAAAAAAAAAAAAAAAAAAAAAAAAAAAAAAAAAAAAAAAAAAAAAAAAAAAAAAAAAAAAAAAAAAAAAAAAAAAAAAAAAAAAAAAAAAAAAAAAAAAAAAAAAAAAAAAAAAAAAAAAAAAAAAAAAAAAAAAAAAAAAAAAAAAAAAAAAAAAAAAAAAAAAAAAAAAAAAAAAAAAAAAAAAAAAAAAAAAAAAAAAAAAAAAAAAAAAAAAAAAAAAAAAAAAAAAAAAAAAAAAAAAAAAAAAAAAAAAAAAAAAAAAAAAAAAAAAAAAAAAAAAAAAAAAAAAAAAAAAAAAAAAAAAAAAAAAAAAAAAAAAAAAAAAAAAAAAAAAAAAAAAAAAAAAAAAAAAAAAAAAAAAAAAAAAAAAAAAAAAAAAAAAAAAAAAAAAAAAAAAAAAAAAAAAAAAAAAAAAAAAAAAAAAAAAAAAAAAAAAAAAAAAAAAAAAAAAAAAAAAAAAAAAAAAAAAAAAAAAAAAAAAAAAAAAAAAAAAAAAAAAAAAAAAAAAAAAAAAAAAAAAAAAAAAAAAAAAAAAAAAAAAAAAAAAAAAAAAAAAAAAAAAAAAAAAAAAAAAAAAAAAAAAAAAAAAAAAAAAAAAAAAAAAAAAAAAAAAAAAAAAAAAAAAAAAAAAAAAAAAAAAAAAAAAAAAAAAAAAAAAAAAAAAAAAAAAAAAAAAAAAAAAAAAAAAAAAAAAAAAAAAAAAAAAAAAAAAAAAAAAAAAAAAAAAAAAAAAAAAAAAAAAAAAAAAAAAAAAAAAAAAAAAAAAAAAAAAAAAAAAAAAAAAAAAAAAAAAAAAAAAAAAAAAAAAAAAAAAAAAAAAAAAAAAAAAAAAAAAAAAAAAAAAAAAAAAAAAAAAAAAAAAAAAAAAAAAAAAAAAAAAAAAAAAAAAAAAAAAAAAAAAAAAAAAAAAAAAAAAAAAAAAAAAAAAAAAAAAAAAAAAAAAAAAAAAAAAAAAAAAAAAAAAAAAAAAAAAAAAAAAAAAAAAAAAAAAAAAAAAAAAAAAAAAAAAAAAAAAAAAAAAAAAAAAAAAAAAAAAAAAAAAAAAAAAAAAAAAAAAAAAAAAAAAAAAAAAAAAAAAAAAAAAAAAAAAAAAAAAAAAAAAAAAAAAAAAAAAAAAAAAAAAAAAAAAAAAAAAAAAAAAAAAAAAAAAAAAAAAAAAAAAAAAAAAAAAAAAAAAAAAAAAAAAAAAAAAAAAAAAAAAAAAAAAAAAAAAAAAAAAAAAAAAAAAAAAAAAAAAAAAAAAAAAAAAAAAAAAAAAAAAAAAAAAAAAAAAAAAAAAAAAAAAAAAAAAAAAAAAAAAAAAAAAAAAAAAAAAAAAAAAAAAAAAAAAAAAAAAAAAAAAAAAAAAAAAAAAAAAAAAAAAAAAAAAAAAAAAAAAAAAAAAAAAAAAAAAAAAAAAAAAAAAAAAAAAAAAAAAAAAAAAAAAAAAAAAAAAAAAAAAAAAAAAAAAAAAAAAAAAAAAAAAAAAAAAAAAAAAAAAAAAAAAAAAAAAAAAAAAAAAAAAAAAAAAAAAAAAAAAAAAAAAAAAAAAAAAAAAAAAAAAAAAAAAAAAAAAAAAAAAAAAAAAAAAAAAAAAAAAAAAAAAAAAAAAAAAAAAAAAAAAAAAAAAAAAAAAAAAAAAAAAAAAAAAAAAAAAAAAAAAAAAAAAAAAAAAAAAAAAAAAAAAAAAAAAAAAAAAAAAAAAAAAAAAAAAAAAAAAAAAAAAAAAAAAAAAAAAAAAAAAAAAAAAAAAAAAAAAAAAAAAAAAAAAAAAAAAAAAAAAAAAAAAAAAAAAAAAAAAAAAAAAAAAAAAAAAAAAAAAAAAAAAAAAAAAAAAAAAAAAAAAAAAAAAAAAAAAAAAAAAAAAAAAAAAAAAAAAAAAAAAAAAAAAAAAAAAAAAAAAAAAAAAAAAAAAAAAAAAAAAAAAAAAAAAAAAAAAAAAAAAAAAAAAAAAAAAAAAAAAAAAAAAAAAAAAAAAAAAAAAAAAAAAAAAAAAAAAAAAAAAAAAAAAAAAAAAAAAAAAAAAAAAAAAAAAAAAAAAAAAAAAAAAAAAAAAAAAAAAAAAAAAAAAAAAAAAAAAAAAAAAAAAAAAAAAAAAAAAAAAAAAAAAAAAAAAAAAAAAAAAAAAAAAAAAAAAAAAAAAAAAAAAAAAAAAAAAAAAAAAAAAAAAAAAAAAAAAAAAAAAAAAAAAAAAAAAAAAAAAAAAAAAAAAAAAAAAAAAAAAAAAAAAAAAAAAAAAAAAAAAAAAAAAAAAAAAAAAAAAAAAAAAAAAAAAAAAAAAAAAAAAAAAAAAAAAAAAAAAAAAAAAAAAAAAAAAAAAAAAAAAAAAAAAAAAAAAAAAAAAAAAAAAAAAAAAAAAAAAAAAAAAAAAAAAAAAAAAAAAAAAAAAAAAAAAAAAAAAAAAAAAAAAAAACTGGGGTTTTTTATGGTTTGTTTTTTTTTAACATCCAAGTCTCATTTTTTTATTTAAAAAGTTAGGGAAAAATATTTAAAAAAAAAAAAAACATTTTTTA